>JAQFVV010006314.1:2572080-3009580 GCA_028023455.1 Epiperipatus broadwayi
TAAATTGACCAGTTGCCTGCTGAAAATGTATGTGGAAATTGTTAATTATAATATATATATATATATATATATATATATATATATATTATAGTTCATTATAATAATGGTGCAAATAATTAATAATATATAATTTATATAAAAGTTTTTTTGGTTACTTAGATGATAATGATTATATTCTAAGTAATTGAAAATATATAATGTATAGGTTATATATTATTATATTTGCAACAATATTATGTTATTAATATCTTATTTAGCTCCCTCTTATTAAATGGCTTAAATTAAAATTTTTGTTCAAAGATACATTAAACAAATATTAATATTAGATGACTTGATTTCAGCCTGTAAAGCCAATATTTAAAGATTGGCACATTTCTTGAATACATTATAATGAAAATTTATTTAAACATTAAATGGAAATATTAATATTCATATTGTGATTCTTTGTAGCTTGTCATTCATGCATTACAGCTGATTCATTGAAATTTTGTTTTCTTTTTTAAATTGTGTGAAATCTATAAGCATGCTAGCAACACAAATCCCAGAATTCATTGCTGCTTGAATCCATCTTTAAAATGATGTATCACAATTTAAAATCGGATAAAATTTGATTTTTTTTATTAATGTTTTTATTAATAGATGTATTTAGTTTTTTTTTTTTTTACTTTTTGGTTAATTTACTAGTTTACATGGGTGGATAAAGGTGGAACATCTTTATCAGTCTTATAATCTAATATAATGGATTAAAAATATGCTGATAATTCAGATATCAAAACCTTATAAGTGATATAAACATAATCGCATAATTGCAGAATATCGATTGTAAGTTATTGATTTTATTTTTTTTTTAATAATATTTTTTTTTAATTATTTGATAAATGATATAATGTATAAAATTGTGATTGTATTGGTGTGTATGTGTAGAATATAAATTATATAATATTAAATCATTTATTTATTATACAGTATATAAATTTGTATTCAAATATAACAAAAGTGTTTTTTTGTATAGTGTAATTTTGAATCTCTAAACAAGTTTGAGGCAAACTTATTTTATAAACATAATGATTTTCAAAAGGTTTAATAATTTATAAGTATGTTTATATTTGTATTAGTGTGTGTTTGCTCTTGCATCATGTTTGTATAACAAGTAATGAGTTACATATATAAAGCAGTACATTGCAAATTTTAAAAACTGATAATTTAATGTACAGAAAAGTTGCAGATTGCAGTTGATAAAACAATCACCAAATTTACTGGGCATAGTGCCATGTAAAAATATAAACATTTAAAACTGATAGAGATTTCAAATGATGTGTTTTTTTAGCTAGCAAATGAACTATATGAGACAATAAACTTAACAAGATAGCATCACTGGTGTGCATAAAGAATATAAACATCACTGATGTACACAAAAAATATAAAATGAAGAGATGTAACTCACTTTATTAGTGATACCTACAATAGCCTACACTTTCTAGTTTTAGATAGACAATAAGCCAATTGCTATGTTGACAAATGCATATCCATCTCCTGGAAAAGATTTGTTTTGTATATTTTATTAGGATTAATCTTTTTTTCTTCTCGACACCTTTGAGACTTGTTAACTTTTGGGGTACAAGATAAAAATGAAGAATTCATATGCTACTTATTTTGGAGATTCTGAAGCTATGGATTATCTCAGGTAAGAAGTATTATATATATGATTTAAAAAATAATTTTGTAAGGAATACAAATAAATTGTCAATGAAGATGTAATTTAAATTTTATTAATGATAAATTAGAAATTTTGCACAAACAATAAAGTAATAATTATGTCAGATGTTGAAATTTATTTTTTCATTATATTTTCCATGGTTATTACTATTTGTCTTAGGCTTATTGTGTTTCTTAGTTTGTCTAATTTCTACCAGTTTAAAGATTTTGCTCTAAGATTATTAAAAGTGATGTTATTATGAAAATGGTGTCTCATGTCAGTTTTTTTAAAAAAGCAATATGGTGTCTGTACACCATACCAGTTAAGCTGTGATAGCTTGGTGGATTGCAGCAAAACAAGTGATCTACTTTATATTTGAATTCCAGACATGTATGTACCATATTTCTCTGGAAAAATTCACTCAACTGACATAAATACTGGCACCAGGTTTTTTTAATATGGCTTTCTAAACACTTCTCTAATTTTAGTTAATCATAATATGAATCTAAGTTTGATAGTGTAGAATAAATTAAAAAAAAATAAAGAAATTAAAGTAAGTTATTTTTCATATATTATTTTTCATCATATTTATAAAAAGAAGATAATTTATTTACTTCTTCATGTTTTCCTATTTAAATTCATTAATGTCAAAAAAGTTTAATCCTTTAAATTGGTCAGATTATTTATTGTATATTATAAAGCAAAAAAAAAAAAAAAACAACTTTTAGACAAAATATTTTTATTTGTTTTTTATATTAAAATATTTTACATTTTTGTCAAAATCAGAAAAATTAAATGAAATAATTTGCATTAAATAGAAATTTTATATTTGATTTTAAATAATTTGCAGTACTTTAAAAATATCAAAAATTAGTATTTTTTAATTTCATCAATTATTCCAGTCTATATATTTTAAATAAATACAGTAAATTTTATTTGTTTTCATATCTTTTTTTTGTTAACATTTAAAACTTTTAGCAGAAAACTCCATCATTTTATTTGAATGCTCTAGTGATAAATTTGTGCATAGTTTTTCATATATCAATATTTTATTTTTACAATTAAATCTTTTTTCTATGTAATATTTTAATAATCTTAATATTATTTATTACAAATTTAAACTTTCAAGACATTGACATTTTAAAAATTAATGTTTGTTGTTTTAAAAATATGAAAATAAATTTTTAAATGGAGTTTTTGTTTATAACAATGGAGCTTGTATTATTGGATAAAATTATCTATTCAAAAAGTTACTAGAAAAGAAAATAGATTGTCATTGGACAAATTTTTCTAATCAAAATGTTAGTAGAATGAAATATTAGATATTTGAATTCTATATTATTAAAGAAAGGGTTAGTTGTCATCAAAGAAAAAAACTATTCAAACTAAAATATATTATATATTTATTATTATTAAAATTTAAAAAATAATTACTTTACCATTTGTCAATGGTGATCCTACATTTGGCAAGTGGATGTTTTCAAAAAAAATCATTTTGTGATGATGCTATTTTTGATTTAAAATAATTATTTTGCAAAAATATTACATAAATAATTTTTAATTCGTAAACACCTTATTGATAACTACAACTTTTCTGCTATTTAGCTTTCAGCTAAAACATTTAGCCAATCAGAAACTCTCATTTACATCAAAACCACCTCCCTCATGACATTGCCATTCAAATGTCTGTTGTTGACTGTGCAAAAGGCTGTTAGTATTTCCTAAAAATCTTGTAATGTTTCAGATTTTTTTTCAAATAATACTTTTAAAATTAAAGTTGCATAAACAAGCAATTGCTGACTGCAATGTAAACTTATAGATATGCTTAGAATGACATAAGGTATAGTGAATGCCTAAAATTGCAAAATCTAGATCACTGCTGCTTTCACTCAAGGATTTAAATATATGTGCACACACATAATGTAGACCACTTCATCTCAATATGCAAACCCATTTTAATTTTTTCTATCTCTTTACTATTTATGGTACTGTTCTGTTAAATTATGCATTTGGATGTTAATAATCTGATATTTGCTGGCAAAAGATTCAATTTCAAAGTCAATTTATGTGATATTTATTATACTTAATACTTAATTTTTTTGTGGATAGCCAACTAAAAGCTAATTTTCTAATTTTCAATTTTAATCAGTATCATATTTTTATTGACTTTTTTTTACTTAATTACTGTGTGTGGCACTATGATTCTGCTTTGCATGCTGTATAACATTTAAAAAATTTAATAATCACATGTAAATTTTTTTAAAATTCTAATGTTATTCTTAGTTGAAAAGTTGTATGCATAGAGTGTCTGTTATATTCAAGGCTGGGACATTGAATTCATATAAAATAAACTTTGAAGATTTATTCAGATTAAAGGCATTCTTAGAAATATTATTTACAGTAGCCTTCCATAACAAACTCGATACGCGCTATTATTTCATAAATGGGTATTTAACTGTTACTATCAGACAATTTTATGTCACCAGTTAATCAGAATGTTTAGATAAGTGTAGATACAGCAATATAATCAGCAACTATGTTTGATGTTCAGTTCACATGTTTGCTTGTTTGCCTCTAAAAGAAGTGTCATACCTTTGGACTATCAATGGCAAATATGAGTATAAGAAAATACCAGATAGTTTAATGCTACAAAATATTCTCTCACAGACATGTTCATGACTTTTGACTTTATCAGTGAGGATTAGGATTGAAGTCTGGAAATATTGTATTTATGCAACTAGAAATTACCTTTTACTTCTATATATCAGAGATGGGGTAATTTTTTTGATAATGGGTCACATAGATTTCTATTAGATTTCTAGATGGTTGCATGTAAATTAAGGTTCTATATTTTGAATTATGAGAAATTCATAGAAGAAAGTAAGAAAATATTTTGATGAGATCAACTTTCTATTTTCAATGAATTTTTGCAAATCAAAGCTATTAAAATCTGATTCAGGCAAAATTAAAATGGTGCTTGACATTGTATATAAATATTTGTGTAACTGTAAGAGTGTGTATGTTCATATGTGACAAATTTTTTCCCCCAAATATTTATTAAACAAGTACAATGTATACAGTGACAATTATGTGTACATGGAAAATTGAAAAGGAAAGCTAGAATTACAAACAGAAAAAAAAATACATGATAATAAATAAATCTAAGATAGTATTTATTCTGGGCAAGAGGTAAACCTGAATACCTGGTCTACTGTTAGCACACAAGTAGGCTAATTAAGCTCACCCAACTCACCTAGTAAAATTGCCTCTCACTACCAAGAGTCACTTAGTCAATCTAGAGTCTGGTCAGATCACCATTAGAAAAATCACTACAACTATGAAGGCTTAGGTATTTATGCTAAATCGATGAGTTCAGTTAAAAACTATCCATTTTGATAACTTAAGAATATGAACTTCTGATTATTAACAAAATCACTTTCAGTAATATCTTAGACAGAAGAAACAAAGTGTTTTACCAGCAATCATTCCTTCAATGCAATCAGAGTCCATGTTTCCTCAAATAATACTTTTGGAGCTAGGAGCATGTCATGGTTTTTAAATTTTATAACTTTATTCAGAAAGAATTTTCCCTCATGAATTGCACTGGGATTGAAAACCATTCTACAATGAGTAGACCAGAATGCATAGTTGATAAATAATGAAAGCCTAATAGTAGGGATGAATCTTATAATTAATAGTATCACTAAGAGTCATAACAAGGTAAAAATTCACTTTAAGGTTATCAGCGATAATCCTTCTAGACCTCCAGAGTCCATGGCATGAGTAAACCAGATGATCAAATGTTTTGTCATGAGTCTGGCAGAGGGGGCAGATAGGGTCTATTTTGTTGGTGCCTCGCTTATGGAAGAGAAACCAATTAGTGCTAATAGCATTTAAATTTATCTTAATAATGAAATCAAAGAATTTTGGTTCCATAGCCCAGCACCTGAAGAGGGAGATTATCTTATTATTGGTCAGGGCAAGTAGTGGTGTTATGGAAATTGTGACGGGTGAATGAGACTATGTGATTGCCAAATATTAATCTTGTTGTCAAACGTATCATTTGTAATTACCATATAGCTTTTGATCAAATCAATAGCAACATCAAAGAAGTTTTTAACTCTGGGAGAGGGTCTATCCGTCGGGAATACTGGCAAATGACTTGTTCATATCCAAATGATTTGATAAGCATGGTGATGAAATTAAATATCTTTTGAATATGAATGGCTTGTATAGCATGATAAGAAAGTCCATTATACTTCTGGTAAAGATGCATCCTGTTAATGCTAATTGCTACAACTTTACCTCCCCAGAAAAGTTGGCATGAAAGAGAATTCATTTTAATCATAAAAGTCTTAGTGATCCTCATGATGGGCATGTAATAATTGAGCTTGGCCATGATCTTCATATTGAGAAGCATTACCTTACCATTTAAGGAAAGGTAGACTTTAGACAGATGTTTAGTAAGTCTTCTATTGAGTGCAAAATGTGATTTTGAATATCTTTGGACACTTGGAAGTATGTTTTGGATTTGTCAAAACCAAAAAACTTTTGAGGGTTGGCTGTAAATTTGGATACAATCTTCTGACCTGAAGACACCTTCCATATAGTTGATTTCAACAGGTTGATAGTAAGATTATAGTCAGCAGTGTATTGATCCAATATGGAATATAACTGAGGTAAAATGGTTGTTGAAGGAAGGAAGATAATTACATCATCCATATAAGCCATGAGCTTTATCAATTTGGCAAGCCTTGGTACATAGACATCAGGTAGTTGTTGTTAAATGACTTTTAACAATGGATCAAGGTAGACTATAAAAAGAAAAGCACTGAGGGGGAGCCTTGCAGAATGGATGTGTTAGGTTGGAAGAATGAAGATAGCTTGCCATTCAGCAAGACAGCAATTTCTCTATTAGGCATGAGGTTGGCCTTTCAGCAGGTTTAGAAGAGTACTGATGTTAACAGCCTTGAATGCTGCATTAAAATCAAGCTGGATAGCTATGACAGCCTGCTTTCTCTGTTCTCTAACATAATCAGTTAATATTTTAACTTGACCAATGACTAAAATTGGCAAAGAATGTTTCTTCACAAATTGGGAAGATGATATATTTTGGAGTATCTTATCCTAGATCTTATCTTTTATGACAGATTCCAGGATTTTAATGATGAGTGGGGACATAGAAATAGGCCAAATGTTTTCAGGGTGTGGGGATTTTCATGCTTCCTTATGAAGGGGCTAAAGCAATAAGATATAGGTGGGGGATTATTCTTTTCTCCTGTGCCAAATGGTTGGTCATTCTAAATAGTTTGGGAATTGTAAAGTGTCTTAAATGATCTAACAGGAAGTATGGTATAGAATGCAGTCCAGGGTGTATTTTATCAGGCAATGCTTGGAGTTTGGCTTTCAGCATATCTTCAGTGATACCATGATCATCTTGACAAACCAAAATGTCTTCAGTGGGAGTATTAACATGGCTGAGACAATAAAATTTTTGATCAAAGTGTTTATGGATTTTCTTAATCATTGGCAGGCCACAAAGGAATCACCATCAATATTTATGATAGTGGGATTAGGGGGTTTAATAGGCCCCAGTGCCCAATAAAAGTAGCTTCTTGTCCAACAGTTCTGTGAGCCAGATACACCTTGGCACACTTTATAGACAGATAATCTGCAAGTGCCTTCTGTTTGGCTTTATATTGTAGCTTAACAGATATAATCTCATCTATAGAAGTTGAGGCAGAGCTAAATACCTTCATTCTGAAACCAAGCTCATCCAAGTCTTTTAGTAGTGCCAACGGTCCTTTTCGCTTAATTGTATGGTAGGAAATGATCGACTGAAGAATTCCAATAAAGGCCAACCATGCTTCCTCTAAGGTTTGGCAAGTATATCTTTTTTTAAATATATATATAAGCCTCAGATGGTATGTTTTCAGTTATGTTCGATTTTGTCAACTTTCTGGTGGTGTTTCAAGTGGAAGTGGCAACATTATTAGCAGCTTCAATCTGAACTACTAGGGCAAGATGGTCTGAAAAGACTACATGTTCTAATTTTGCTGTGATAAAAAAATGTATGTCAGGCATATAAAAGAATAGGTCAATCAGTGACCTGTATTTTCTGGTGTAAAAAGAGTAGGAATCATCAGGCAAATGACCCTCACCACTCATAAATGGCTTGTCAATCAAGTGATTATAGGTTTTTTGTGAATTTTGCATAAGTGATGTTAAAGTCACCAAAGATTAGGGTGGGGTTGTTATTATTTACCAATAGCATATTAACTATGTTAATGACTTTCATTAATGTGCAGTAGGACCTATCTGCATACACATATATTATATTGATTACCAAATTTTGATATGTGACTGATATAGCAATAAGGTTATTATCCTTATAGAGTATTATAAATTTATTAGGTGGATATTTTTTATTAATAAGTAAACCGACTGCCAGCTGCAGTAATGCTATCAGAGAAATCTATGTATCCAAGAGATTCAAGACATTCTCTAATTCTATAATCTAAATTTGAGTGATATTTTGTTTTACTCATAAAAAATAAATGTGGATTATTGATTGTAACCCATTGTTCAATGGCATATACCCTTTCCAATGAGTTAATACACTTACATTTACTCCTACAAACTTATGCAATACAATTGGGTTATGTATCTTTTAAATCTACCGCAAAGAATATAATATTCCCTTTTAATTCTCAGCATAAAAAGGTCAGTTCTAGTTGGAATAGTGTGGATCATCATAGTCTGGTTCTTCAATGGTTTTATCAGAGGTTTCTTCTAACACAATGGGTTCAATCAATGGGATGCCATCTGAACTGCCAACAACAATGGAATGATGTACATGACCAGCAGTCTCTTCTAATAAATTAGAACTCAATATCCTATTATCCTCATCTGATAACTGACATTTATCCTCTGGACTTTTTTCCTGATGTATGGGAATATTGATTTTCTTCTTTTGCTTAAGAGATAGACATGTGTTTTTCTTCCCCAGAGATTTATCATCTTCTGAGCTGGACTTGTGCATAATGGCTGATTTTATTTTCTTAGTACTGGACTTATCAAAAGGCATTTTCATTGTAGATTCCTCTTCACAGCTAATATCTTTTTGGTTGGGGGTGATAGACTTGTTGTTACTTTTAAGCTGCTTATTCATACTTCTAGTGCATCTCAAAGTAGTGGTTTTAATCTGATATGTAACTATACTTTTGTTCAGAGGCTTCATGACAGGATTACTTGGAGTAGTGCTATCATTGTGCTGATGATATGTGGGATAGTCTGAAGTATCTTGCTCCACCACAGTTTGTTGTGTTGATCCCACTATTTCACCATGAAGTACTTGACTTTGTATATCATTTCCTCCTTTTGAGGCCAGTGGAAGTAGAGACTCATCTACAAGAAAACAGTCTTGTGTAATATCTGATGTTCCTTCTTCTCTGACTACACTTCTGTAATCAGCTTGTTGCAAGAGTTGTTGATTATTCATTTGATATTTCTTGTCGGCACTTATAATTTGGGGTTCTATTTTTGATGCATCATTAGTTACAGATGAATATGATTGTGCGGTACCTTGAGAAATTGATGTTGCATTTATGATAAATACTCTTTATGATTCCACAATTAGAGCACATTTTTGATTGTCATTCTTTCACCAAGTGGGTTCTCTGAAGACAATGAAAACACAGTGGTCTAACTTCATGTAAAGAGAAAATAATGTGTGAGCCTTTGTAATTGAATACGGTAGGTATGTCAGTGGGTGAGACATTTTGTTTGAGTGATATTTGAAAAGATGCATTGTTAGAAAAAAAATTAGTCCATCTTAATCAACAGGAAGGTATTTAAACTTATGAACAATGCCAAAGGCTTTGAGCGCTTCCTGTAGATGTTCATGAAAGAAGTTCATAGGACAATTTTTAATCCTACCAGAAATTGTATTAGATCTAGTGAGATCAATATAACAGATGAATTTATCATGTAATACCCTGATATTTTTTTTAAAGTAATTCTTGGCTGACCAGTTAGTAAATTCCAGAGCAATGTAGTGGTCATTAGGATGACTCAAGATCTTATAAAAACCATGGCTTAAGTCTTTTTTTTAATAGTTTCATATAGTAATTCAGTGGGGAACTTGAACAATGCCAGTTAGCATTAGTAACAGCTAGGATCAAGTTTGTTACCATTGATATTTATCAATGACTTATAAAGATTATTGGGTATAGTGCTGTTGAAACATTCAGTGAGGTCTTGATACTGCTCCTCATTGTAGTTACGTGTATTAAAAAAATATGTGTTCGTGGATGATTGTTTAAAAATGCTAGTTTGATCAATGTTGGTGGATGATTGTTTAAAAGTGCTATTTTGATCAACGTCCATTTCCAATAACTCGAGCAAAGTAATATTATCTCCAACGTTAGGTAAATTATGAGAGGCATTTGAGAGTGATTTATTTTTAAGGATATTTGCATATGTAGAGATGTTTGTATCAAAAATATTTGTTTTACTATGTTGTACTTTCCCCAACTCATAAGAACCATTTTGTGTTTTTTGTATATTTTCATTTATTTGGCTATTACTGATTACCACATTGTTTTCTAATGCTGTAGGAAAGATATTAGAATTTTGAGCCCTTATTGGCAAAAAACTTTTTTTAAACTTATCGGAGGTTTCATCTTTTTTAACAATGGAAGACATAGCTTCTTTATCTTTCGATATTTCTGCATGTAATTTGGTGACAATATTATTTGGAGAGTGCTGCATCAAGCCGTCAATTAAAATTGAGTCTGAAATATGATCTAGTGCATCTTTTCTTGCAGGTTGAAAATCTGATTTTAACATTGAGGTTGAGATTTGCATATCCTTAGTAATTTTACTTACAGCCCCTAAACTTGTGTAACAGGGTTATTTATTTTATCATTTTGATTTATATAATTTGTTTTCTTAGGTTTAATTACTTTCATCTCGTTTAAATGAAATTTTTCATTCATTTGACTATTTTCATCATTTTGATTCAACGTTAGATTACCATGTTGTTGATTGCTATTCATATTGCCTTGCAAATATTTTTTTGTAACTGATTCATAGAAATTTGTAGGTAATATAAGGCTTACCTTGCCTGTCCAGGAGGTTTAAGCGCGATATCTTTCTTGCTTCACAAGTAATTTTAACTTAAAGGAGGCAGCTGAATGACAGTGTATAAACTAAGACGTGGCCTAGGTGGCGCTATCATGTGACAAAATTTTGTTTCAACAATAACATAAGAGTGAAAAAAAATGTGCTGAAATTTTTGTTCCACAATATTCATTGGCTAACTTAGGTGCCTTTAGTTTTACAAAGCTCAACTCTCAGTTTGCTAATAACTTGAACCTTGCAAAAAATATTTTTCAATAAAATGTGTAGTCATAATCTAAGACCCATTTAATTAGAATAAATTTATGTAAAATTGTTTTCAAAATATATTCAATATTCTGCATAATTTATGACTTGTGATAAGTCATTAGGCATCCATTTTATAATAACCATTAGTTGACAAAAGCTATCTATTCTAATAAGTATTGTTTGAAGGATGAGGTTCCTTAATTCATGTTCAGTACGCAGTTCATAATCTTCTTTATACTTTCTAAGTAGATTTTAGAGACTTGTGTATATATTACCAAACTTGTATTGCTACTGTATATTTTTAACATTTTTGTCGTAAAATTTGAAAAAATAAATCTTACACTTGCACACAAAGCATGCCAAATCATTGGCATGAGATGCATGTGGCTTAAAAGATTATTGTTGCATATTCTTTCTATATTCTATTTATTCTAATAGCTTAAATTTAAAAACAAAACCTACAAAGTGAACATAAACTAATTTCTTGAGTAATTGCATTTATTTGACATTGTGACAATATCTATTTACTTTTAACAATCTATTTCAGAAAGACATAGGCTATACTATTTTTGGTATGTGACTTTTTCATATGCTTATTTACATAATTCCAAGAAAAAAATTAGTGGTGTCAAAAACACTTAGTTTTTGCAAGTGAATTTAGTTGAAATCAAAATTTTAGCTGATGCATGCACAAATGCATTAATTGCAGCTTTAAATATTTCTTGGTCTGACATTCAGTGACAATCAAGATTATAATATACAGCTGTAAAAACGGTGACATGTGATAAAATATATTTACTGTCTCACTTACCTGTCTTTGTGCTATAAATTAGACTGGCTGGTTGAAACCAGTACTTTATTCTCATCTGAAAGGTAAACAAAACAACAAAATAGCCTGGGCCAATTATATGAATGTTGATTTGCATATTGCAGAAAAATGATTGATCTATAATGCCATCTTTAATAATGAAGATAGAAGAGTTAGATTTATGATCACTACATCTAATTATTTGTTTAGTATTGCATTCAATTATAGTTTGTACAAGACTATGTAGGAAACTCTATCTTCTATTAAATCTTTACTTCCTAAAACTGTCTACTGTAAAAAATAATCAAATAATTTATTACTTAGGAATTCATACGAATATAAAAAGTTGAGAAAATAAAATCAAAATGTAATTCATGAACCTTGAATTCCAACGTCTACTATTTCTATAATCACCTTAAAGCAGGGCAAAGACAAATAATTAAATGATTGATCACTCGTGAGCTCCGAAGTACTGGAAGTTACAAAATTAGATTTGCAACACAATAACTTTGATCTTCATAATCAACTTTTCTATTACTACATTTGACCTTGTTAGGCTATCTGGAATTGCAGCATAATTATTGCCCCTCGTCTTGATAAATAAACAGTTGGCATAAAAATAAATAGTAATTCTTTATGCATTTTGTTCAATTTCATGCAGTTTTAACAAAGAATTTAACTATTTTATAACTTTTATTAATTAATAATTGTAATGTATAGTATTATGAACAATGTTAATTTGATATATTTTAAATTTAAATATAGATTTGTTTTGTTTTAAATACTTATTTTTCTAATTCTCTCATTACCAAATAATAACACATCTACGATAGCTTGATGTAAAGATTACAGTTTAAAAATGTAAATGAGTAAAAGATCAAAACAAATTAAAATCATAATAAATGATGAAAAATATGTTATAATAAACTAGTAAACTGACAAACTTTTTTCCTGATCTTATCTAAATTATAAACAATCTTCTATAATTCCATTATTATTAAAAATGTTAGAAAAGTATATACTGTTGGAGATCATGGTTAAAAATTAACCAAATATAAATACATATAATTAAGAGTAGTGAAAATAATATTTAGCTATCTTTTCCATCTTTTCTCAATAATAATTAAATAGATGAGTTGACTTTTTGATTTATAGGTAATATAATATATAAGGAGAAATCATATTTTTTAAAAACTAGGAGTATGATTTAGATTAAAATCTTAACATTTTTTTTTTTTTTTACCTTAAATAGGTTCATTTACATAAAAGCTAATAGGGAGGTAGAGGACGAGATAAATTCTAGATAATATTAAAAAACAAAATATTTAAGATTGTATGTATTTTTTCTTTTTAATATATATATATACTTTGTGGCTTCTTCTGTATTTGAGTGGATTGCATTAATTTATTGTTTTCTCTTATAAAAGTAACTTTTTGTCAGAGACACTCATTGTAGATTATTTTACAATTTTAGTTTTTTTTTTTTGTCTTTATTAATGCTGCGGTATCTAATTTTAAAATTCATAATTCTGGTAATTCTCATTTTTAACTTTTTTTTTCTCGTGGGTCAAAGTATCGACCGGGAAGTGCTCAAACCCGGGCACTGCTTGTAAGGCATCTGTGCAGACCAGTCGACCACCAACGCTTGGCAACTATTTCTTCATTTAAAAATATTAAACTTGTTTACTGCTATATATTTCTTTATTTTTGTCTTTTTATCTTTTTAATTTATAAACTACTTACTTATTTTTATAATATAATAATAATTTTTGGTATATTTCATCATTTGTTTTATAATTGGGCAATTTTTCTATAAATTTATGTTTTTATTGTTGACTATAATACAATGAAAATTTATGTTATTTCAGTTATTAGTTATAAATAATCCAATGTTTTATTGCTCAAGAGATTATAAGAATGTAAAATATTTAAAATGGGAAAGTTAAGTTATAAATACATAGACTTTTTTTTTCATATGTCATAGCATTGGCCAGGATGCGAATCCACAACTGTCTGCAACCAACTACTTGCTTGCAAGGCAGCTGTGATGACCTCTTAGCTAACAATGCTTGATAATAATACATAGACTTTGAGCTTTAGAATTTTCCATTCTACAATTGCAACAAATCACATCTCATATTATGTAAGATATATCCTGTTTTTATATACTTTTGTGAATATTTTTATGGTTTTTTCCTCTTAAGATGACTCTTTTGTAATAATAAAAGTAGTTCTATCTGCTGCTTATAAATACTTCTCAAACACTAGTGGATCTAAAATATGCTGGTCATAAACTAAAAAAACCTAATTTAAATATTATTTTCATCATCATAGCAATTGCTATTTATTCTGTGAAGATTAGTAATAATTTTACATTGGGTTGAGATTTGTGGTTATGATTAATCTTAATTTCAAATTTTAAATTAGAATTAGAGCTAATTTTAAAATTAGTTTAGAAGTCAACTTAATTAAAGTTAAGTTAGTTTATAGAAGAAATATAATTATTTTTTCTCAAGATTACCATATCATTTGATTCACACAAAATTTATCACATAAAAAAAAACGTTTAATAAGAATAAAACTGATCCATCATTTAATAATGTTAATTAATTCTAAATTAGTTTTATTATAAAATACATCAGTTTATTTATCCTTCAACTTTCAGTTTTATCAATTTTACTTTCATTTTATAATTTTTTGTTGTTTTAAGTTGTCAAATTGTTTATTAATGATGAAAATACTCATTAAGGCTTATCTATAATGCAATTCTAAAATTGATCTTTTGAACATGTTTAAAAAATGGTACTCTTTCCAAAATAATCATCACTAAGAGTATTATCACTAACTCATACAATTCTCTTATCCAAAATAATCTGACTGTCTTCAAATGGAAAATATGTTTATGTTTAATATCAACTTTTATGTTTGTTTTATTTTTTCAATTTTTTTAGAATTTAATTTCTTATTCTTTCAATACTTTTTAAACTAGTTTTTTGTCTATTCATCAACAATCATCTTTGTAAATTTCTTACTTATACAATAACTTTGAGTATAAAATTAAACCTATTTCTTGTTTTTTTAATTTTATTTGTTTATTTTGATTTCAAATTATTATGCATATCATATACTATGTACATTATTTTATACAAATTTTTTATGTTAAAAAATTGGAATAATACTATTTAGAAAAATAAATTATAATATCAATCGATAAAAAAAATTAAATAGGAAATAAAAGAACATAAAATTACATTTCTTAAATTATTAGATTTTTAATAGCTATTGATAATCCAGATAAATGATGTAAATTATTTTAACATATGGTAAAAAAGGATGAATATAAAATGACAGAAAATTTGACTCTTAAATCACATGATTGATAAAGTATAAATTTATTAAAATAGTTTCTTAAACAAGGAATTTCGTGAGATGAATATACTTTAAATCATAAACTCTTATGAAACAAAGATCTCTTTATAATATAACGAACTTCCATGATAATAATAAAATGCTCCAGAACAAATGGAACTTTTTATTTAAGTCAATACTGTCATATATGCAGATAGAAATATATATATGTCATATTGCAGATAGAAATATATATATATATATTACCACACACAAAGTCATGTTATGATTTTTATGAGACAAATTTATTTACTTCAGGTATAACTTTTTTAAGCAGCTTAACTGTTAATAAAATATCATAAAGAAATCTTAGTTTCTAATCAGCAGATATACACTAATGGCTTTAACAAGAATTTCAATTTTGATACTATAGATATTGATTTGATATCATTAGCCATGTAATTGATGGTACATGATTGACAATCTCTACGAAGGTCAGTGACAGTTAAATTTTATTTATAAAATTAACGAACACAATAACCACAGGTTGTTTTGAATCTGTTGATCCCAATAGATTTACTATTAGAACTAAATATAATGACTTCAAACTATACAAAGATCCATTTTTATTGTATAATTCATTACAAATTTTTTGTTTACATAACTAGAAAAAAATATTTTAATTCATCCTTAGGAAACAAGCTATATTATGATTTAATGACAAATTTTGATCTACTTAACAACTTTTTATATATTTTAGGAAATTGTTGGCATAGTCATAGATACTAACAGAATTTAAATTAGATTTATCACATTTTTTTTTTTAAATTATAAAGAAAAAGTTACTTGTATGCTATATACATGCTATAATTATGCTGTTGCAAATCATTTCTAGTTATGATATCTGTTTTCTATTTATTTAATTTGATTATAAGTCTTCTAATTCATAATCAGAAGCAATTTTGGACAATATGCATTTGTAGATTAAAAGCAAGATTCTCATAGCTTATTGTTTAACATGTCAATTTGTCATTTTCCCAGAGTTAAAATCCAAGTCAAATGGATATTGATTTTTTTAAGAACACAAATAAATATTTTTCCAAATAAATAGTTAAAGCCAATTCAGATCAAAACCAATAGTAGTTCATAAGTATTTAGATTTTGTATCTAAAGATTACATAAAAATTTCTTATTGATCTGAATTGATTAGATAATTAAAAAGTAAAAACTCCCTATAATTATAATATGATTTAGCTTGCACTACTTGTGGGGAGATAATTCTACAGAAGCAAATATAAAAATTACCTTTGTTTTTATTGCTTAATTTAATAGGTAAGTAGTCAGTAATGTGTAAAATCATTTAAATATTTAATTTATGCTTAATTTGGGGTTGAAAATTTATTTCATCATTTTATTAGAGTTCAGTTGTTGTTTTTTTTTTTTTTTGATTAAATGGAATGTACACAATATTAAAATATTTTATTATCATTTAATTTTGTCTTCATTAGAAGTATATTATAAATGACCATCCTAATTCTAAAAAAAAAATGATAATAAGAGACAAAAGTTATTTATGAGGTTTTTTTTTTTTTTTTTTATAAATATACATTCCAATCTGTGAAATACAAATATAGTAACATAAAACATTCAAGTATATTATAATCTTATTTTGCTTTTTGTGAAGATATTTTTATTTATTTCTTAAAAAAATCAATTTTCTAAAATTTAGAAACTTGACCATCATAGTCCTATCTAATAAAATCAATTAGTTCTGCACCATGATCTGATTGTTGACATAATACTTTTAAGATATTGTGGTCTATTTGTTATATAATATGCACCTTTATAATTAAATTTAATATAATGTATTGATCATGGGATCTTTCCATTATATTATTAAAACATTAAAGTTTATTTTTTTAAAATATTTTCCATTGCATTTTTAATATATTGAAAAGACTCAATATTTGGCAAAATAGTAGGTCAATAGTTAACTTATTTAAAATATTTATGTCACTATATAAAGTTTATAAATATATTAAATAACCTCAATACTACTACATATTCTTTTAAATTCACATAAATAAAGAGACAATAAAAGAAAATGCATTTAGTGCTGAATCAGAACTCATCAGTTGGTCCAGATCACTCTTATATATATATATATATATATATATATATATATATATATATATATATATATATATATATATATATATATATATATATATATATATATATATATATATATATATATAAATAGTTACATTTTGAATTATAAGTATTAAATTAAAACCCACATCTTTGACACCATCCACTTTAGATAAATACAGTAATGATTATTATTAATCATTTACTAAACTAGATATTGCATTTAGCGCAGATATCAACTTTAAAACTTAAAGATTAATATATCTGTTTTTTTTTTAAATTAAGCACACACATACATGAAATTATTTTAGATATATTAATCTTTAATTGTTTTTAAAGTTTACATCTATGCTAGAGACAATCTCTAGTTTAGTAAATGATTAGTAATAGTCAATACTGTATTTAGATAAAATGGATGGTGTCAATGATGTGGGTAGAGTTATTTTGGCACTTGTAATTTAAAATGTAATTATATGAAGTTTCAATGCTGCTACACCACGTTATCAGAGTGTGTGCTATACTTCTATCTAAATTCATTTTGTCTCTAAAAGATATAAAGATATTTAAATTAAACAAAATTTTTTAGAGATAAAATACTTCTCAAAAATTATTTCTAGACAGAATTGTAATAAAGTATGAAAAAAAGAATTTACATGTTGAATCATAACTTTAAAATGATTGAATAATTTTAAAAAAAAAAACAGCATTGCCTAAAAATAGATTTTGGGGAATGTTTGGACTTTTGGATTTTTTGTTGTACTTAAATAATCTATGGAGACAAAATTGTCAATCATGTTGAAGTTTCTTCAAGCAAACATGAATCAATAATTGGCTTTATGTATTCTGAATGCTCTTAATGCATTTTCAATATAGAATCAAAATTAATCAATAATAATATGCATCTTTACTTACTGCCATTGTAATAGCAAATGGAGTTTTTTTAAGGCAAATTTATCTGCAGCTTCTAATAAAGTATTGAGAAATTTATAAGAATGCTCAATAAAGCACATACCTATAAATACTCTTTAAATTTATTAGTTCACTGAAATACAGTAAAAGTCATGCTTATTTGCTCCTTTTTTTTTAGAAAATAAAATTGTATATCCCACAAAAATCTCTTTTAATATTTCTGATCTGTTTATTATCAAAATCAAGCCAGTCTGAACTGTGGATGGTATGAAATATTACATTTGATTAATATATTATTGTCTTTAGGAAAGGGATGCAAATTGATTTTTTTTCTATAAGCCATCAACTAAAGAAATAATCTGATCAGTATTTTTAGTAATTCTTCAATTTCTATTAAAATATTGATATTAGTTCTATCACTTCCATTTCAAAAGTAATCTGAGTCCATTTTTTTTGTTGTAGAGTTATTTATATATTAAGCATATTTAAATTTTTATATTGCTTAACTATTAAGAAAATATCATAAAAGAACTTGTAAAAATGCAAACCAGGAGATAGATATGCTATTAACTCTCCACAATTTTACTACTGTAGCTATAAATTTAATAGTAATAAAATTTGCAGCCCTGAATTAGCCTGACTTTTTTTCAGATGGCCTTAGTGTTGAATGTGAAAAAAAAATGCTTTGAATATCAAAAAAAGTTCATTTTTATGACATAATTTATAAGCTCTAGAAAGAACACCTTGATTTGAGATAAGTCTTAGATTGGAAAACTACATTTTATGTAATTGGAACGGTTGATTGACTGAACAGGTTTTTATAAATTTTCTATAAGAGAACATTTCTTTTGATATCTTAATATGTGACAGATTGCAAAAGTGAAGACTTTAGGGTATTAATAAGCTTTCATAATAATATTCAATAAAATATCCAGATGTTTAATGTTTACTCATATGCTAATGTTAAAAAAAGATATTCTTAAAGTATTTACTTCACAAAACCAAGTAGTATCAGACACTTTTATGAGTAATTTATTCCTAAAAATTATTTTAGATCTAATGTAAGATAAATGAGAAAAATAAGCTAAGCTGGGATTTAAAATTAATCTTTAGGATTTTGTTTGGGTCAATTGTAGCAAACTGTGATATTTAGTGTATTACATTTTATGTGTAGAATATCTAGATTTATTTTGGGTTATTTTTGATGCTTTTTTATTTCTAAATAGATTTTATCTGGTTTATCAATATCTCAGATTCTATCTATTATACTCCTAAAAGAAATAAATATATTATGTATAACAAATTGAAAATACTTGACAAGCTATCACTTACTTTTCATTCAGTGTTTACTTATAAATAATTCACTATCTGTTCCACAATATTTATTCTTAACTTTGCTTTTATTATTAAAAATAAAATCTTTTATAAAAATGTACTCTATTTAATTCTTATAAATTCCATATGTTTAGATAATATATATTATACCCTATGGATACATCTTGAACTCATGTCATCGACATATCTTTTATTACTTTTTTTATATTTACATTTTACATTATAATTGTATAAAGATCATTAATTATTGGATTGCCAATTTAGATGTCTACTTTAATTTCACTCTATATTTGCATGACCTTTGATAAAATTCAAAAATGATGTTTTGAGTATTTTTAAAAAAAAAATTATAGTCAACATTTTAGAATACAAAACAATTCATTATTTCTTTCCTTATTTTTTAAAAATAATACATTATCTTCCTCGAAATTTAACTTTATTTAAAATTCTAAAAGAAAAGTGCACATATGTTTGCTTTAACAAAACAGTGATATATATATATATATATATATATATATATATATATATATATATATATATATATATATATATATATATATATATATATATATATTGTAATAATACAGGTGGGCAAGGTTCAACTTAATCAATACACCACACAAATTACACCAAATAGAAATGGTAAATCGAAATAAAAAAGCTTTTTTTTAAGCAAATATTCATCCCACATAAAAGCTAAATTGAAATTTATTATACAATAATAATGATATAATCTTTATTGCATCCCAAAAAATTGGTTGACTAATTGTAATTGTACAACAAAATTAAAAGGTTTAGGTTTGCTAATGCCCAAATTATAATAATATAAAAATGAGGAAACCAATATTTCAAACCAAAATAGAATATAACTAGGAATGAAAAAGAAAGAGCAAATCGTATATAAAAGTTCTTTAATTCAAGTGTCCTTTAAATTCTATACATCTAGACCACCATAACAGAAAAGTGACTTTTTAATTATAATAATAAACAAATAGATAACAAGAAGCTTTCTCAGCGATGTGTCCAACTTTATAAGTTGATAGAATAATAGGCTAGCTTATGAAATGACACTTTATAACTAACTAAATCAAATTTATAACATAAACAAAAAGAACATATTCAACTTTATTATCTCTCTCAATACTTTAATAACTTGTTCTCAGATTTAGCACTAAAACAGCTATTGAGACTTTATTACTTGCAAAAATATAAAGTAGAAACAAAGGAAATATTTTACTGACTCTAATTTATAATAACAAACACCTAAATAATTTGTTTAATATCTATAAATCATTAATTTTTATAATATAACTGCTTATTAATGTTTGTGCAAGTGATCATTAGTGTTTAAATATTCTCAGAATAAAATAATTAAATTAACAAATTTAAGTATTGCATAATGACCCAAGAGTACTGATAAGTGATTAAAAATAAAAATTTACAATGTTGCTTTAAATAAAATGAAAGAAGTTTTTATTTATGATCGTTATTTTCTTTTTTTTAAAAAAAAACAAAAACAAATAGTAATAACAATAAAATAATAAAGCATACTATTCATTTGTATTTTATAGGATTTTTCACCTGATTTCTATAACATTCATATTTATAATATTTGATTACAATATCTTTATTAGATTACATTTGTATCTGAACTGAATAACATTTACTCTTTAAAAATAAATAAAATGCAATATTATAATAATAATAATAATAATAATAATAATAATAATAATAGAAATAATAATAATAATAATAATAATAATAATAATAATAATAATAATAATAATAATAATAATAATAATAATAATAATAATAATAATAATAATAATAATAATAATAATCGAAAAAAGAAGGCCAGGAAGACCCCCAAAAAACAAAAAAAATAAAAAGATAAGAATTGAAGAGCAAAACATCAAAGATCCAGAGCAAAAAAGGGAAGTCTTTGATACAACTGATGAAGAGATTGAGCTGGCATATGAAGATACACAAGAGTTGCTAACATTAGGGTATTAAAACATGTGGTGAAGAAAAGAAGCAAGGGTGTATGATACAGAATTATAATGAACGTTAGAATAGCTGCTATTAATGTCAGAGGTCTAAACTCAATTAACAAAATATATAAAATCAAAAATTGGATCAGAGACACACAACCGCATATAATTGGACTCCTATTGACAAAAATATCTGCAGAATCACAGGTGGACTCAGCAGTGTATTTGGCTCGGGAAGGATTCAGTACATTCTCCAGAGACTATTCTTCACCATCATCAGACACTGGAATCTTTATTTCTCATAAATGTCCATTTACAATGTTTAAAATATTTTAAATTGATTCTAATCTACTGATGGCAACATTCCAACACAAGAATATAATAACTAATGTGGTGTTTGTATATATGCCAATTCAAACTAAAAAAATTGAAACAATAATTGTAAATATTAATTCCACACTAAGTGCTACATCAAATCCCACCATCATCATGGGGGATTTTAATCTAACATATCAGGAATTTACACACAAATGGATTCATAAACTTTCAGTTCCTCTGGTGAGTGGGCAGGGATTTTTACCAGACACAGCAATTTTTTTTCACAATAAACAGATTTCTTCATTAATAGACTTAACATTTTATTCACCAATATTCCACCACCTAATGATGATTACACTCACTCCAACTACATTCTCTGATGACTCAGGACAAATCATCAGCATTAATCTTGACCAGATTCAAATAGCACCATTCCCACTAACTAAAACAATTAGAGCATTAATTCCAACAGCTACCACTGAATTCCTATTTTCAGAATCTTATATCTTGTTAAAAAAAATTCATGAAATGAATCTGGGACCCATACAACAATATCAAGCATACATAAACATCCCTTCATTAAATATTAATCACATTGCAATGAAGCAACCACCCCGATCAAGGCTAATAGCATTGGCAGATCAATTACACAAACAAACAGGGATGATTAATCCATCACATCACACACAACAATATATTTTCAAACTTACACATACATATATATATATAATAATGTATATGAAAATATAAAAAATTACCCAAAAATTAAAAAAAGTAAAATTTGTCTCACCCAGCCACACACATGAACAAGGGAATACATTAAATGGGCCCTAGAAAATTCATCAAAAATCAAAGTACCAATACAGTCAAAAGATGGAACATATGCAGGTCATAATATGATCCGACCAATCTATCAATACTTTAAAAGTAAGCTGCAATCAGATGAAAACATTTTACTAGCATCTCACATATTCGGGATCCCTGAAACCAAGAGACCATTTACCATAGATGACTTTGCAAAAAAACTAGCTAATATACCCAAAGCTTGTCATCCAGGTAGCCCTGGACTCCCATTGTTTGTTTTGAAACACTTAAGCCAATTCACAACAAAATATATCTTAACTTAGCCAATCAACTAATGCAAAAAATTCAGAACATAGAATGGATTTACCCTATTGCAATTGTACCATACAATAAAAAACAAAAAAAAAAAATTCTCACCGTTGCAGACTTAAGACCAATATCAGTGGGCCCATTGCCCACAAAAATAATAGAAAAGGTGATCAAGGAAAAAAATGAACAATATATATTACCACTAAATTCCAAAGCACAACATGCAAAAAAAGGATCATCAACAGTACAGGAAGCAGTACTTTTCAAGGTAGTACTCACATCAATTAGACATAAGAAAAAATATGCACCTATTGTAGTTCAACTGGATATTGAGGCTGCATTTGATTCAGTTAGTATTAAAGTTTTGCTGGAAGTGCTCAAAAGCACCAACATTCCTAGAACCCATCTATATATCATTGTGAATCTACTTATCAATAGAGAAATACATATATCTATCAATGGAAGAAATTCACCATCTTTCACACCAAACCAGTCTTTATCACAAGGGTCACCACTTAGTGCACTGCTTTTTATATACTACATCAACCCTCTCATTAAGAAGATACAGAAAACATTTGATGGGATTCAGATACCTGGAACAACACAGCACGTAGCTTGCTTAGCATTCATGTATGACATTACAGTTTTTCTCTCATTCAAAAAACAAATTCCACAATTGCAGCAGCTACTGGAAGAATACACTGCACATTATAAGCTTAAATTCAACCAAGCAAAAACTTCAGCATGGTCTCTATTTATGGGAAAACCATGTGTGATTATCTATCAATCAAAACCAACATCTTTCCTGAGTTTCCATTTCATTTGGGAATCACAGGGATGTGATATAAAATCCAAGATAGGATTAAAGAAGAAATAAAAAGAATTGCTGACTCCCTTTCAAAGGCTTATATGTCTGTCTTCTTGAAAGTGCAGCTAATTAACCAACTAATTATGACAAACATCAGCTATTATTCACCAATTATCAAATTATCAAAGCTTTCATAAAAAAATCAAAGCAATATGTAATCAGTTACTCTGGTCCAAGAAGACAGTTGCCATATCGAATAGGAAAATGTCTCAACCTCTGATAAAAAATGGACTGGGTCTCCACACAGTTGAAATCTTCCCCATACAAAAGTTGAGGAATGCAATTATTACAACTATGAAACAATTCCCGAAACTAAAACACCTAATTGAAGTTACTCCTACTAACAGACCACCACCCCTGGGATCATACATTTCATCCATAATTTATCAATGTAAAACCAATAAGAACATATCCAAACAATATGAGAAAAATATATTCATATTGGGAAATATACAACCTGATAAATAAAGAAACTAATGTAAATGAACCTTCACCAATGTTGGGAATCGATAACAAAAAACTGGTTAAACAATTCAAGTGATGGGCATTGGACCCTAAATTCTTCAATTTTATAATAAAAATGAACCTAACTGCTATGCCCACAACCTTTTTTTCTCCACTATAAAAGGATGTATAGGGACATAGATCCATTTTGTGGACTATGCCATAGAGCCGAAGAAACACTTGAACACCTAATTTACAACTATGAAGGTTTGGCAAAAATAAGACAAATGGCATGCAACATATATAGAAGGAGAAACACCATGATGGAACAAATTATTAATGCATATCAGAGTCGAGCAATACCAAACATTAGGGCAACTACATTTGTACTATATTCTTTTTGGTGCACGAGATGCAGCTTTATAATGAGAAAAAATACTCAACGTCATCCAGCCACATTCATTAATAAATTAATACAAATAAAAGATAGAGATAAAACTATTGTTAGACCAGATTTATATGCTGCAACTTGGTCACTGTTAAATGAAAAATCAAGACTATGAGAAATTCAAAACAAAGACAACTGAAAACACTGAGGTTGAAAAACATTATTTATAGACTATAGAACAAGGAACAACCTAGCCACAAGGAAAAAAACTTATGTTTAAAAAAAAGTACACCAAAACTGTAAATTTTACTGAATCAAATTGTAAATACTATGTAATTAGAAACTATGTAAACCAAAGAAAGTAATAAAGTACCTTTTGAAACATAATAATAATGATGATGATAATAATAATAATAATAATAATAATAATAATAATAATAATAATAATAATAATAATAATAATAATAATAATAATAATAATAATAATAATAATAATAATAATAATAATAATAATAATAATAATAATAATAATAATAATAATAATAATAATAATAATAATATCATCATCACATAGTTCAAAATCAAAGATACATTTTTTGGCAGAGTCATACTAATTTTGCAATCAAAAAACATTACAATTGTTCTTATACTATTCTTAATCTAAATATAAATTTCCTAAACTGCATTTCTTTCTTTTGAATTGCCAAATGCAAACTTCTTAAACTAATCCCTTTTATAATATAGATGATCCTCAATTATGATCAAAATAATTGATATATTACTCTATATAATGTTTATTTGAAGAATCTAATAAGAGATTTATTACTAAATTATAATAGCCTCTTCTGGCTTTTTGGCTTGACCTGGTATTTTAAATATAACGTGTGAATATCCTAGCACATCACTGAGGAAGCCAGAAGCAGAAATTGGTCTAGGGTTGGGGATATTCTGAAAAGCTTGTTAAGAGTTATTGGCTAGCTGTATATACTAAAGCAAAAGAAAATTAGTATATATATATATATATATATACTAAAGCAAAAGAAAATAGAATAGAATATTACCAGATGAATTATTGATTTGTCATAACAACTAAAACCATACACAATTTAGCCTTTTAAAGCTTAATTATTTTGAATGATTTTTATATATATCTTTTTTCTTTTTCTTCTTATTTTTTTTTAAATTGACAGTCATGGTAAGTGTTTAGATTTAATCTTGCTTGAATTCAATTAACATGGTCAATCATAGACAAATGCTTGAATTTTATAAATAACCAAAGATGACATTATTTAAAGCATTCTTTCTAATTGTCAAACTAAGATGAATTAACTGAAATAGATAAAGATATTTCAGATGTTTTTACCCACTAGAATTCTCATTTTTGAACAGATATAGTAATTCATTTTAAAATTAATTTCTTTTTCCTTTCAGGTGCATGCTTGTTCGATAATTTTTTCCTTCCTTCAGATAGTAATTAGTTGGAGAGAAATAGAGTAAGAAGAATCAAATCGCACAAGCAGAAAGTCTTCTCTAGCCAAACATTCTTTAGTATTATTTAATGCAAATAAAGTTTCTTTAATTAAAACTTAGACAAAAGAAAGAAAAAAGAATTAACGATGGCAATGTTTGTTATGATGATGATCAGATTAAGTAATTGTCAATAATAATAAAAACTACAAAAATGATCTCTTCCTTTTTGTTTCATCATTAGTTACCATGGAATTTCAGCTTACACTTTCACAAGAAAATAACTGTCTAAAGCATATTATTATTATAACTATCAATTATTAAATCTTTTTTTAATAATCCACAGTTGTTTAAAAAAAAGACTAAAACTTAAAGATATCTAAAACAGATCTAAATAGCCCAGTATATAGCCCACCTTTTTTTAAAAATAATAATGACAAATAGAAACTTAAAAATTCTCTTTCTCTCTTGCTAAACTACCCAATCTTTCAAGGTGCTTGGTCCTTAGGTGGAGTGCAGAATATCATTAGCAACAAGCTACCAATAATATAAACACTCAGCTACTAGACAAATACTGACCAAACAAATACTGTATTTATTTTAAGGTGAACCTTTAGGCACCAGTTAATTACATAGTAATTAACTTGTTTATCCAATCAGTAAAGAATCCAGTACCTAAAATCCCAGCTAGTTCATTGAAATTCAGCTACTTTAAAAGAAAATAAATCTCTGCCCATGCTAAACATTCTACTTTAAATTATAATGATGATTTACCATACGCTAAACTTTGGAGTCATTAACAAAACAAATCTTTATTCTTTAAGTTTTAAATTAACTCTTTTTTAATAATAATTAAATATTTCCATTCCCACTTTATTAAAATATTATCTTAGCATAAATACATGTATTCAAATATAAATATGTGTATTCAAATATAAATATAAATATTTAAACGGCAGTTTAAATATCTTTTTTTTTTTTAAAAAAAAAAAAACAGTCATTTTGCTTTATAATTCAAACATGCACACTCTTTTCATCTTAAATAAATGTTTTAATACATTATAATAACTAAAATATACATGACATACTAAATTAAAATTCACACATACATGCACACAATGTCTTTGAATAAGGTTAAACACAGAAGCCGATATCATTTGTATTTCCCAAATATGACTTGGTAAAGTTTAAAGTTTTATTTATTTATTTATCACAATTTTTTTTTTTTAAAAAAAGAAAATCAATAATTAGAGAATATTAAAATAAAAAGTCACCTAGGATCTGGAAATCTGAAATGACGTACATACAGCACAATGCAATTTCTAAAAATGTTATGTATGACTGGTTAGTGCTAACCTCCAGTAAATCCTCCTTGAATTCATGATATTATATAACCTTCAAGGATTTTCAACATAAACACTTATTTATTAATTAACCAAATGATAAAGGCTAGCAGCATATTTTTTATTTATTCCATCTAACAAAATATAATTTCAATTTGATCTCTTCCATCATCCAGTTACACTCTATATTAGCTTAATACAAATCTGACAGAATAGAAAGCATAACACTAAATAACTCTGATGTTCAGCACATCCTAATCTAAATAGCTGAATTAATGTTAATCTAGGAATATAAAATCAGATCTCAGGAAATCTATAGTACAGTTACACTAATGAATTATATAAGCCAGTAATTCATACCTCTAAGTTATGATAAAATATAATGAAATAAATTGAATTATGTTTTACTGGGCTAGCAGTTAAATAATGAAGGAAATAGGGTTTCTTTTAATCTCACATCATCATCTAAATAATACACTGACTAGGCAACCTTTTCATAAGTCTATCAAGTAGTAAATATTTCATGTAATGTTTGGATCAAAAAAACAATACCATCAGACTTTAGCATATTTAATATCAAAGCTATAAAATAATATACTTATTTTTGTAATAGATGTGTGAAATGTGGAGATGTGAAAACTAGAATACGAATGCACACAAGAATAACTCAAAACACAGTTTTTAATAAATAAACAAATCATTTATTTACACTCAAGATTTAATCTAATGTAACTTAACAATAAGTTTATTTGTCCCAATCTTTAAATTTACATCTAATTCATAAACACAAGTTTGGGACTATCCCTCTGACCTGTTACATAATTTATTAGCTACACACTTATGAACACAAATTAACAAGCAAATAAGAATTGATTATTCTGACTTTGAATATCCGAGCTATCTAAAGATTTTCCTATGCAACACTGAATAAATAATATTTTATACTATGGGCGCAATATACACTTTTGAGAGATTATATTATCAATTGTTGGATTAAAGCAAATTAATACATTTGGCTATCAAAAGAACAGCTTTCAATAACTTAATTAGATGACCACTTTAAATAACTAAACTTGTCACACACAGCAATAAAATCGTTCTCATTCCGATGATTTGATGATTTGTAACATGTGACAAATTAATATGATATGTTTTAAAACATCTATTGCCTGTTTTGAACTTAATAATATTATACTTTTATATACGCGATATTATTTACATTACGCGCGTGTGTCATACCTTAAGCAACAATAAAAGAAAATAATATTTTCTTTACATTATCAATTTATTTAGGAATTATTAAATAAATGTTTCATTTCGGACAATGTCATAGACCAATTAACAAAATAGGACACTATATCTACTTTAATATTCAATAAAGAATTTACATTAACTATTTATCCAACCACTGACTGAATTACACAGAGCTATATTTTTATAATAATAAAAACTAGACGTTCAAGAGAAATCCAAGCACATGAGGAACAAATAAACTCTTTACAAATACATCAACAACAACAACTTATTTAAATCTAAAATACACTATTGTTGTGGAATTTTTCTCATCACCAAAACAGTAGGAAAATATCACTTAACTTCATAAATATCATTTCATAATACTTACGTATTGAAGTGGTAAATCTGTAGTACATATTTAACTTCACTGCCTGATGACATTACATACCTTCAAAGTAGGGTTTGAATCAGTTTATATGTTTATTTGGTCATCTAGGAATGTTAAGCACACACATATACACATATAACTTCCACCCTGTTTATTTAAGAAATGGTTATGTGTAACCAGTTGAATTATTATTTTAGCTTAAGTATATTTTATTTTCAAGCTTGTAAATTCCCTTCACTTAGATAATTGTGTATGTGCGTATATGTATTACAGATATAAAAATAAATACAATTAATGTAGAGCTAAAGCAAATGTCAGAAAATTCTAAAAAGTATTATTACAATTTAAAAAAGGTCATTCTCATTTTAACTATTTCAAGTCAAACCAAAAATCATATTTTAAAGTTATTTGCAATTTTAAAAATACGTTTAAATAATGCTTTCTGGAACGTATTGTTTACATCTTTCAATATTGCTAAATTTCAAGTATAGGAGGAGCAGAAGTTCTAGGAACGCACAGAAGGAGTTCAAATCACTTTTCTCTCTGGTATTTGTGTACGAGTGGAAACAAAATGGACTGTGAGTAAAAGGAATTTGCCTCCCTGATCTTAAATCGCCTCTGTTCTGCCTCCCTGCTATGCCATCGCTACTTGAAAACTGTTATGTCTTACTGTAAAAGAATATTGGAAGATGCCTACCATTATTTTATTAATATTGTGCCTTGCTAAACTTCGTATACGTTATTATAAGTGGCCACCATAACTTCTAAAGGTAATCCGTTTTGCCGAAGAATGAACTCTTAATTCTCCTCACTTCATTTCTTTCCTAAATCTTAATTGTAATCAGAATGTAATCTTTATTTATTTTATAACTTACTATAAACTTAATTATCGTTAAATTTGTGATTTTCTCTCTTAAGTTTTAAACTTGTTCTTTGAAACGCTAAGCACAGAATTATGTACTTTAAATCTATCATTAGCTTTTTAAGTTTCACACTCTAATTATTTTATTTCATGCGGCAAAACTTATTTTAAATATATATCTTATTAAATTAGTTTTAGTGTGCTAATGTTTTAATCTAGCGAACTTATATTATTTCAATCATCATTCCGATATTTTGGAATATTTAAATAGTTAAACGTAAAATTTCTTACTGAACGCTGTTCGCTCGGTTAAATATTTTGAAATTATGCTTAATGGCGGATTGTTTAAAAATCATATCACTATCGATATTTAAATGCAATTTATGTTCTTTTAATAAATTTGATTATTAATATACTTTAATAACTATTTATTACTTATACACCATTAAGTGTTAAATTAATTATAATATATTGTCGTTTAGGAATGCTTGGGCTTGTTAAATAGGAAAAATAATATTTTTCCCTGTTTTATATTCGACATCCTAAATTTATTAAAGTTATACATACGATGCTGAGTGGGTTATTATTTTATCATGGTGTTATGCATGATATTATTGCTTTATTTAAGTTTAAATTATTTCATTAGTCATTTAAGACTTAAGCCATATTCGCGTTGCTTACTTATGATAGCATTTTAAAGTATTTATATTTTGCTTTATCATATTTATCATCCAAACTCCGGATTTTCTTCACGTAACTCGTCTAGGAATGAGGTTTGGTAGAACCGATCTCAGGATAAACATTAGAGTATTAAGGCTATGCATGTGACACATCGGAGGGCGTACCATGGAATCCTTACCACTCATATTTTCGAATACTGCCTTGTGATAAATACAAGAGGAATCATATATGTGATAAAGTTTTTCAGTCCAAAGACGGACATCTTCTCCATTTTAAACGCTGTCATTATAGTTAGCACTGCGAGTTCTTTTATGGGTAGTTCTCATATTATTTATAAGACGTGGCGCAGTGATGTTTGTAAACCACTCATTTTATAATTAGTCGAATATTTTAGGATTGTCACAGTAAAGCTAATTTAGGCTAACCCATTCCTCATTTGTACAGGCCTAGATATGCTTATAAACAATAAATTATTAACTATCATATCAAGAGTAAACCTTTCTTTAGAGATGAATTGGTAAACATCCTTATCATTACTTAAAGTAATGATCACTGCATTGATAACATTAATTTATTATTATACTATAACTCATTAGCATACTAAATCAGTTGCTTATATGCAAAGTAATAACCGCATTAAATCTGTGCTATGTTTTCTAATGTAAATTAAATTGTTTATATTTATTAAATTATTATGTTTTAATAATTACTCATGCATTGTGTCTTACTGACTCTCACTCATTGAATTCCATTAAATATTTATAATAGTGTTAGTAATATTTAGAAGTTATAACTGATTACTTCAAATAGATATTTATCTCTGGATTGTTCTGTTCTTGCTCATTCTGGATGGATACTATTTTAAAATTCATGTTTCTTTTGCAATGCTAGCTGTGTGCAATTCATTTAAAATTTATAAATTGTCCCTTCACATAAGATATTTGATTGAGCCAAGATTTGATATTATTTATTTACATTAATTACCCTATAGATCTCATGTTTCTCTGCTGTGTCTCTGGGACCAGAATGAATAAAATTTCATGTTATCATCAGAAGTGTTGTTTATAATGTTATAGTTTTAGAGAAGAGCAAATAGGGCAGAATTCATGATTGCTCCTGACCTGTGTATCTCAGGCATGAGTGGATTTAGGGTACTTTTGCTTAGATTTTAAACCTTGTTAAATGAACATACAATTGTGACCGGTACAGGATTTTTTTTTCTTTCTTGGGCTTGGCGACCCAAACGGCTGGGGCTTGAAAATCTACACAGATGTTGTTGGCTTAATCATTGGGGTCTATATTAATTAAATACCATACCCTGTAAGTGCTTATGTTTTGGTGTCTTATATTTTAATGACTCCAAGATTATCTAAATGTAGGTTCAGTAATTAATTTTGTTGGTTAAATGCTATAATCTATGTGAGTAAAACAGTATTGTTAGTCAAAATAATTATTTAAAAGTAATAAGATAGTTAATAGATATATAAATTAATTATATGTGTAGCTTGTACTATCTCAGTGTATATATATTATACATTTGTTAATATGTGTTCATGACAATAAGGAGAAAGAAAATTAAAGTGTTAGAAAGTGAGTAAGAGTAGATTGGAGCAAGAGGTAGAATGGATGAAAGAAATAATTTTTTCTTTGTCAAAATTAAGTAGTGTATATCTCAGTTTTGGTATTAAAAGTATCCAATATCGATATTATGTTAAAAACTTTTGATTTAAAAGTATTGCTTGCTAGCAAGTATTTAAAATGTTTGTTTCCTATTATTAGTAGCCTCAAAGCAGGTGAAGACCTTCAAATTGAGAATTTTATGTCAAGCGGTCCGATGCAGTGGACATTACGCTTCAATGACATTGATTCTTAGAGTAACCTCGAAGTAGGTGAAGACCTTTTATGTAATACCAAGCAGCCAGATGCAGTTGGCAAAATGCTTAAATGGTTTACATGTTCTCATGCTAGCAAAAGAAAAGTTGCTTGCTAGTTGATATTTTAAATGTTCGTTTCTTATTATTATAGTAACCTCGAAGCAGGTGAAGACCTTTTTGTAATACCAAGCAGCCATATGTAGTTGGCAAAGGTTTACATATTCTTATGCAAGCGAAAGTGAAAAGTGATATCGATAAATACAAATTACTGGGAAGAATATTAATTTTGACATTTTATGATAACCTCACGCTCCTTGGAAATGATAGATAATTGAGTTAAATTCCTATATTCAAACTTAGGTTAGTCTCACATTGTTGGTTTGTGGTAAATATAATAATAACTATTCATGAAGTAAATTGTTTTATTCTAAATATGTCAATCCGTGTTGTATAACTTGCATATTGTCATATCATGTACCGAGATACATCTTTATCAAATATGTAGTATTATTTAAAAGTAGTAATATTTCATAAATCTCACCTTTGAAAAATAAAGTGGGAAAATAAAAGTTAAAAGTTAAAGGAAAAGAAAATTAAAAACAAAAGAGTAGGGTGGGTATTGTTAAAGAAAAATAAATAATAAACGCTTTTAAAGAGAATAAGATTTTCTTTTATTTTTGAAATAAAAATGATTTAATATTATTTTTGATTAGTTTGTAATAAAAAAATAATAAATAAAAAATTTGTTTTGTTTTATAATAAAAATAATTAAATGTGTAAGTGTGTGTAAATTATCATTCTGAGCATTTTAGTTTCAAAATCTAAATTTATAAGTATTATATAAATCCCATTGCTTTATTAAATTGAAATTCGTTTTTTCTATATTCTCATATAGCCACATTATTATCTATAGTCTTTTTTATTGTAATTGTAGAGATCGAGCATTAACTGTTCCTTTTTTCTCTGACCCCTGAGTGACTTCAAATGCATTATTTGCATATTCTTTTATGATTTTATAAGGCCCATCATATATTGGTTGAAATTTTTTATATATTTCCTTCTCCAGATGACTTACTGGATTTGCCCTCACCATAACTTCATCCCCCAATTCAAACACATATCTGACCTTCCCTTGTCTCGTTTGTCTTATATTGCCCATCCTTCTAAGCCTATGGTATGCCTGGTCAACATCTTTTTCCTTGTCAATATGGGCCATCCATTATTCATTTTATAAAATTTGTGCTTAAAAATTGCAAAATGTTTCTATCTATAAAGTTTAAAGTTTCAACAATAAATTTTATTATTTTAATGTTAACATTTTTTAACTTTAATGCCTTATTAATTATTTCAATAAAAGACATTCTGTCAATTGATCTGTACATGTGACTGACATCAAATGTTAACGTTAAAATAATAAAATTTATTGTTGAAACTTTAAACTTTATTGATAGAAACATTTATGTAATTTTTAAGCACGAATTTTATAAAATGAATAATGGATGGCCTATGGGACTTCCTATGGTTGCCCAAATATGTAATTTTGTTATATCTACATATGAAGAAAATATTTTAAAAAAGGATCATTATCAGAAAGATATTATTTTATACAGTCGATATGTTGATGATGTTTTTGTTTGTGGAAAGTCAAATGCTATTAATGATTTGTTTAATGAATTAAATAATATAAAGGGCTTAAAGTAGATTAAAACAGATGAAAATTCAATGAGTGTTCAATTTTTAGATCTTAAGATTACTAGAAACAAGGATAAACTGGATTACTATATGACTCTTAAAGCAATAGCAAAGAGAGGATATATTCCATATAAATCAAAAGTGCCAATGTCACATAAAATTGCAGGTTTGAAATCCTTTTTATTTAGAAATGATAAACTTTGTAAATATGCATCAGATAAAACTAAAAATATAGAAATTTATTGTAATGAGTTGTTAAACATTGGATACAATTATGAGTCTGTTTATTATACAGTTAAAAATTTTACTTCCAAATATAAAAATAATAATAATGTTAATTTTTCTGGTAAAAAACTTTGGTTATCAATACCATATATTTCAAATCAGCAGGCAAGTTTCATTAAGAAAATTTATAAAGGAATATGTGATATTGCATTTTATGCACCACCTACATTAAATAAATTAATAAACAATTCAAAGGATAAAACTTTATTTACAAATAAAAATTGTATCATTTACAAATGGACATGTAGGTGTGGCAATGGATATATGGGTGACTCGAGGTGCACATTGGAAAAAAGAACAAAAGAGCACTTATTGTTATTTAAAAGGTTTCAAAATACAAAAAAAAAAAAAAATTAAAAATAGTGATAATTTATCAGCCTCTGTTTTTTATGACTATAATAAATCATGTATATATGGTTTTGATTTTGATTATAATAACATAAAAATATTGGAAACTGAAAGAAATAATAATAATAAAAGAAAAATTAAAGAGGTGATGTTAATATATAAACACAAGAAGAATTTAATTAATAGGCAAGCAGCAAACATTAAGATCACAGAATTATAGGAAAGTTGAGATGGAATTATGGGAAAACTGACATTATAAAAGTGATAGTTGACAAAGCTACAAGGTAGTTAAAAGCGCTTCTAAGTTACGGTTATACATATAATTTTTATAAACTTTTAATTACTGTATTTTCAAATATTTATTTATAAATTTACATATATATATAATAAATAAAATGTCCGTTAATTAAAAACAAAATTGTAATTATGATTGAAATAATAAATTTAACGGTTTACAAACTATAACAAACAATCCTTAAATAAGCAGAAGTACTTTCGGTTAATTAACCGAAAGTATTTCTGCACATTTAAGGATTGTTTGTTATAGTTTGTAAACCGTTAAATTTATTATTTCAATTATATATATATACATATATATATGTGTGTGGAATTATTCTTTATGTGCTTGTAAATAAGTAAAATAAAACATATGGTTGTAAAAGGGATCAAACTTGCTATTGTGTGAAAATTATTTTCATTCCAGAGGGAAAAAAAAGACAGTGCTTAAAGATTGTTTTTATGTTGTTATTAGGATATTTTAAATATTATGTACTTCCAATATTTGTTAAACTCGTTTTATTTTTTGGGTATATTAACATGCATAATCATGTTTTTAAAGATGGCATGTAAATGACTTATTCATGTCATTATGTTCTGAAAGATCGCACTGAGGAATTTATGTATATTTTTAAACATCTATAAGAATAAAGTTGCCATTTTATATATTCTATATTTTGCATTGAATCAGTATATAATTTTTATTATTATTATAATTTTAAAATTAAATGATTATTTGTCTCATATATACATTTGTATCGGTCTTACTATATGCATTATAAATATGCGTAGATGTGTTTTAAGATTTATTATTTAATTATTATCCCAATATCTTTCTTTTTATTATCAGTATTTTTGCTTTTAATTGACAATTACATTCATTGTATTTTGCTTTGCCTAGATATTATTTGTTTGACCTTTCCTTATGTTAGTGATGAATATTAATGGAGCACTTACATATGTGTAACTTTGAGTCACTGTTACTCTGCTCACTTTAGTGTAGCTTGTCTTTTTTACCATCATTTACCATAAATACGTATGTATTCCAGTTTGTGTATTATAAAAGGCTTTTGCGTCATTTCCTACTCTTTATTATATATTTTTAAATGATTGTCTATGAGTAAAGTAATGAGCTTGTACTACTCTACTCTACCAACCTTCCTATTATCTAAGACTAATACAATGTGTTTATTATATCATATATCATTTAAATTATTAATTACATATTAAAAAGTTGTGCACTGATAACAATATAGATATACTTTATTGTATTACTAACTACAAAAAATGTTTTATTCAAATGCTTCAATACTCTGTGTATGTATCTCTGGTTATTAAATTCAGTCTGTAGGAAGTTTTTATTTATTTATGAGTATAATTTAAAAATACCTCAGACATGGTATATGATATACGTTTATTTTATCCAACTTATATACTAATTGATGTAAAAATTTCTCTAATTTATTTTTTATCAATAATAGTAAATAAATTATATATATATATATATAGTCAAATTGTAAACTAAAATAAAATATATTTAGTCCTTGTAATAAATATTATTTTATTCTTTAATTACGTTTCTATGACCATTGCCATTTAATACATTCATATATCAGAACATCCATTTAGATAGTAAAAGTGGTGAAGTGTACATAATTGACATCATTCTAATTAGATTGATTAGTGATGTATTTGGCATAATAAAATTCCCTTTTTTCTATTGCATCACTTTAGCTTTGCTACTTCTGGATAGTTATTTTAAATTTTTTGTAAAAAAAAAAACTATTTTTATTTTTCCAATGACATAAGGACGAAAATAAGAGTTAATTTTGCTAGCCAATATTATGTTTAAACCTATCTTTTGATAAATTTTACTTTGTTATTAAAGAAGGAAGTGTTCATAAGATATTGAAGAAATAAGAGTCTCATTTGGTATTATCACTGTTAATTTGTTAATAGAACCTAAATTATTTTATTATTTTAGATTGTCACTGCAAAGGTAATATTCTTTACAAACAAATTATTTAATATTTAATACCCTGAGATTATTATTTATTATTATTGTTTGTAGAATATAACAATTAAGTATCAAACAGCCATTCGTCTATCTGTGCCTTATATATAATGTATTAAGTACTGAGTGCTTAAACCATAAGATGACTTATATTATACGATTATTTGATGCATTAGAGTTCTTGTACTGATTTAGATCTGTGTCTAGACACATACTTTACTTTATGATTGCTTGTTCACCCTTTGGAAGGGTACCTTTGTGGATTTTGGCTTACCAAAAGTGTTGACTTTTGATTGGTCATAAGGTACCAATCATTTGCATTTTACAATATATATGATCAGTAATTTGGGTATTTAAAATGTATTGATAATAAAAATAGCATTGGTATCACAAAATTTATTATCATTATCCTACTTTATTTTTGTTTAAAATATTATAGTTTATAAAGACAATGGCCCTTTCTTTTAAAAGTATACCTTGCCATTTTTTTTATCTAATCATATATACTTTTTTAAGTTTATAATTTGCTTGTTAACTTATTGTGACAGACATAATAAGTTTATATCATATTATTTCACAGTGACAGAAATTTGTGGTAGTCATATACATGATATTTCTTCTAAATGACCTATTATTTATTTGTTTTTAAGCTATTGAAAATCATATTCAATTTTCTGGGTGATGAAGTCTATTAATTTTATTATAGCTAACCCTATTCTTTTGATACCAACTTTTCTATGTAATACAGGCATTTCTAAATAATTGAATATTTTAAAATGTAGACAAAATAGAATATTTAATCTGATCATTTCAGATCACAAGTGAGAATTCTTGTCTAATCTAATCAAATATCCATTCGTCTGTTTTCCTTGATGATTATTGAGAAGAGAAGGTACCGATACATTTTGCATTCACTTGGTATAACATTCATTTTTATATAAATTAACTGAAACATTATAGTTTAAACAATCCTGATCATTTTTAAATAAATATCATTTCATTTTAAAATCTTTTTCATATTTTATGTAGACTGTGACAATTCTCTTATCTATTCAGTCCTACATAGACAAAAAAATAAAAACTATTAGTTACCTCTATAATTTTTTTATAAATTATCAAATCAACTACTAATTATATTACATTAATCTTTGTATTCCTCATATCAGCAATTCCGTTTAAGGGTTTTTAGTTTTATTATGTTTTTCGTATTTTCAGTTATTAGTATACATGCTATCTGAGATTATTAATGTTTTCAGAAATTTTGGATTGATATTTGTAATAATTCATTCTGTTATTGAATATTTAGTAAATAAGTTAAATAGATAAAATGACAGTATGTATTTCTAATTATTTTTAATATAAAACTAATCTGTTTTTTTCTCAAAATGCATTTCAAATGCAGTTTTTAGAATCATAAAGATATTTTTCATAAGGATAATAAAATGTACCGGTGCAAACATTTAAAAATATTCTATATTTTTTTATTTAAATAAATGCCAAATAAATAAACAGAAGAGACACTTGTTTTGCCATTTCTAAAAAATGGATGATATAGGAGGCAATTTTCATACATTTGCATATAACTACTAATTTGAAAATACTATGAATATGGAGCAACAAGGGCTCTGAAAGTGCTAAGTCTGTAAATCAGAATATATATACAAAGGCCTACAAATTATTACATAAATAGTTTCACCGCAATGCATCAGCATATTATTATTTAAGTAAATATAAAACATATAGTTTTTTTATTATAGTTTTATGACCTTTTATTATTACTTAACATGCATCAGTAGCCAACTCTATAGTTCATTTATCTCTTGAAAATTAGCTTGTAAATCTAGCCATTTATTTCAGTAAAAAGCATATATCTACAGTATGATTTCAATTTGATATTAAGAACATGTGATGTAACAGACATTTGATAATTTTCATACTCCATCAAAACTTCCTATCTTGGTAAGTTTATTTTTTTCATATTACAAAATAAATTAAACAGTTTTGCTTATCAATTAACATAATTTGATAAATACTAAATGACATCATTTCCTCTGTTTATATCTTCCAGCTATAATCTTAAAAGTAGTTCATTTTGATAATTTAATAATAACATTTCATCAGTATTCAAAATAAAATGGGCTTATTATTATTTTTTGGGAATTCATAAGAAATTCAAGCCCTGAAAGTGCCAGAATTGGGTTAAATCTGAGAACTGTATAATCTGGCCCTGTAATGTCTTATCACTATTCACTGTTTCAGTTTATTTATAACTACAAATACATTTCATTTCTATATGACACATACACTTCTAGATGATATGATTAGACTATTCTATTCAATAAAATGATAATGGTTAATTTCATGAAACTTATAATCCCTGGAAAGATATAACATATCTGTTTTAAAACCAATTTGTCTTTCAAAATATTTGAAAAATAATGATTTGTTTTTGAAGCATGCTCTTAGAATATACTAGTAATTCTAACATATGTGTAGTAAATTTACAATATTAATTAGATAAGTACTGTGCAAAATATCTCCAACATTAACCAACAGATATGTTTAGACACCATGCAATACTATGTCTGATTTCTTTACTTTTTATTTAAAACTGGCTTTATTTTTTTTATTTTACTATGGGGTGTCAAATATTAGTAGCTCATTAGGTTCATATTATTAATGTAAATAACATAAATTCACATTCAAACAAATAAATGAAACTATTTCACTTAACATGCAACCTGCGTGCTTAACTATTTTAATCCTGAATAACTAATCATATAAGTATTTCTTATATTATATAGTTATGGTCATGCTATTATAAAATCTTATTTTGGAGATTTTTCAATTAATTTAAAACTATTGTTTTGAACAGCAAATCAAAAATATGACAGGCAAATGTATTAATTTTTCTGCCATAAATCTTTTAATATGCATATATATAATGAAATTACAAAACAAAGAAGTTCATTCTGTGTAATTGTATAATTATTCAAACATTATTTTTAATTTTAGGAATCAAATTTATATGTAATAAATGAACATTTTTTTATCATTTAAAATTTTAAAAAAATAATGAACCAATAAAAACCAAATTTTTCAAGCTTCTAATAGATTTTTTTGTTTTTGTCATCAGATTTTATGATTTGTAAACACTCATTAATCAAAATAAAACTGCTGAATTCTTTATTGCAAAAATTTAATCTTGCCAACAAGCACTATCTTAAGAAGCTTAACAATCTCTAGTGAGGTGATTATTTCATTATTTATACCCAAAAGAAGATTTAATTTATATGTAAGTAATTAACATATTACAACGTTTTTGTTTAGCTAAACATTTACTATTATATATGTATAAATAAACTTAGCAAAATTAACTGACAAATAAAATAAAAAATATAAATAATGACAATCATTTTTCAACTTGGCCTAAATTTATAATTTTGTCTTTCAAGCAGTTTAAAGGACATTTGTAAAAAACACTCAGAATTTGTTTATTGGTTTAGAGTGAGATTTGCTTTTAATTGATTAATATATTAATGTTAATATTTCTACAATGGTTAACACTTGGAATAATATTAAAATAAAAATATACGATTTTAAAATGTATTACTTGTTTCTTTGATTAATTAGTAATTAATAGATTCCATATATAAATATGTAATAAACCTAAACATATTATCAAATTTAAAATTAATAAGAAAAACACTTGTACAGATTCATTTTATTTTTGTATGCATAAACAGTTTTTTTTTAATATGCAAAATCTAAATTAAAATAATATTTTTAATAAAATAAATACACCTGGGTCTCTTTTAACGCAGACTTATTAACATGATTTTGAAGTTACGCAATTCATGTTTCCCAGGAGTCGAACTCCGATAATGTGCTATTACTTTAAATAATAAATTTTGCGCACTTACATTATATTGAAAGTAATAGCACATTATTAGAATTCAACTTTCATCTTAGTAATTTCAATATTTTCAGTGCTTTATAGTAGTAAGATTTTATGCAATAATAAAATTAAAATCATGATTTCCACATTTTATGTATACACACATTAAATTTTACAAGATTATAATGTAAATTTGTTCAAACATTGGGTGTGTTAATTTTGCATTTTAAATCACATTCTGTTTTTGCTTTTTAAAAAAAAAACGCAATCAATTATTAATCATTTAGTGTCCACAAGTTTATTTTTAAAAGGTGAGTAATAGCAATGGGCACAATTAAATTTGACAATTAAAAATTAAAATCTGATTTTTAATTGTAATTAACAATTTAAAAATTACTTACGGTGACTTGAAATTAATGTGATGTAAAATGAAATTTGATTTTTAAACGGAATTGAAAAAGACAAAAATAAGAATTTAATTTTTAGTTGTTAGTTTTAATTAAATTTTTCCCAGAGTGGTGAATAAATGTCTTTTTATTATCATAAATCTAAGTTCATAAACAATTAATAAAATCATCATCCAAAAGATTAATTACTAATTAGGTTGTCAACAGAAAACCATTAACACAACATAAGAGTGAACTTGACACAAGCCATAATACATCATATCACATCAATCTGACTTTTTTACCAGTTTGCAAACGAACATGTTTTTTGGCAAATAGCGATAATAATTAAAGCGTGTATAAAAAAATGTAAATTACTGTACTGTAAATTATGCATAAAAATATATTATTTTGAATAAAATTAAATATTATAATTAAAAAAAATTTGTCTTGTATCAATTTTTTTCAAATTTGAAATTTTTTATAAGTCATATTTTATTTTCTTATTTTTTTTTTGTGCGAATTTTAAAGTAATTTTACATTGGTGCTTTGCTTTTATATGAATTTTGAAAAATCATAGACCACATCTCCCCTTTTTCAATGTATGTTATGTCTATTTTTGCACAATTTCATTTGTGCATGTTTTCTGAGGAGACCCATGTGTATTTATAGTATAATTATATTATTGTTTATGGTTCACATTCAGTTGTCCAGTGACAGTTTTAATCTTCATTCCAAAATATTTTAGCTTTAGCTGACTCTATTTAGAATGTTATTAAAATATCAGTAAAGTACTACTTAAAATATATATGTTAAATGATTTCCTAAAGTAAGTTAAAGCATTTTGATAGTAAAATATATGAAGGCAAATACAACTGTCGGTGATAATGGTCTACTTGTTGCCATTTATTTAACACAGATTATTCTAATAATTTTTAATCTTCAGTTAGATATTAATAGCTAAAGTTGATTTTATTTTTTCAGATAAATAATTTTTTTTCAATGTATTAATTAATTTCCACACCACTACTATTTCTTTTCAAATTGTATGAATAAAGATACAATGAAAGACATTTTTTTATTTATTTATATAATTTGAAAATAATATGTGGTAGTGTGGAGGTTATTTAATACATTTAGAAAAAAAGATGTTACTCATGAGAAAAAGAAATGTGAATATCTCATGTGTGTATGTTTAATTTAAAAATGATATATTAATTTTTAATTAAGGTTATGGTTTAAAGATTATAACCGAGTTGGAGACAATCTCTAATTTAGAAAATAATTAATGTTAATCATTACAGTATTTATTTAGAGTGAATGGTTTCTAAGATGTAGTTGTAATAAGTTGATACTTTTCAATCAAATTGTAATTTTTTTAAAAGGCCAAATTGATATTAATTAGTGGTACACTTTGATTATGGTATTAAAGATCTTAAAATTTCCTCCCTTATATATAGACAACTTTATGATGATCTTTGAAAGATTGCATTAAGAAGTGTAATTTATGTTTGCATTTATTAATTCACATAACATTTAATATTCTTCCACTAAGTTTATGCATGATCATAAGTATTTTTCATGACATGATTTGTTTCACTTTTATATAACTTTATGTAACAGCAAAGGACAAAGTATATTTATTATGGACAGTTATGCCTAATAATTCTTCTGAATGAGAGAAGGTAAATATTATAATGTTGGAAGAAAAAAATGAGTGAAATATTAAATAAACTTTCACAAAATTATTTTTTTCTTAACAGTAGTAATGTTTTTGTACAGTATGTGTGATCAAAGCATATAAGTAAAAATATTTATTCTTATAAATAAAAATTAAAGATATATCCAGTACTTCTTTTATTATTCTAATATTTCATTTAATATGTGCATCACATTTTTTGCAAACACACTTTTTCAAAAACGTTTTATTGCTCATAAAACAAAATATGCAAGTACTTACATAAATAGTAATATTACATTGTAATTAATAAAGTCATAGCATTAACAAGTTTGAATTAATTTGGTATTTATTTATTTTTAACTTACTATTTTTCTTTTATTTTGCATTGCATTTTTATATTTGATTTGTTTATATCTTAATGAGTTATTACGTCACAGCAATGTTATAAAGTTGGTGATAAGTGATTGCAATTATGTCAAAAGCAAAACATATTTTTAAATTACAATAATGAAAATAATTATTAAAATACTTTTGGTTATTTATGCTTTTATAAAATTATTAAGAGTTATCTTTATTGATATGCAATAATAACAATTAGCATCTGTAAGACAAAATAATAAAGAAAAAAGAATTTAGCAAATCCTCATTTTATAGGAACTGTTTCAGATTATTATAAACATATGGTCTTATCATTAATTCTTCTATGTATATTAGTCTATCGTTTCAGAACATTTTATTAATTTATTTAAGTGGATTATAAAAATATATATATTGGTAAGAACCTATGAAAGCATCACTATCTAAATTGCACTTTAAATATTCTGAATTTTCATTTAAATTGTTTTAACTAATTGCTATCTGCAAATATATTACATTTTTTATTATCTATCAAATTGATTAATTAATACACATAAAAATTAAAAAAAACATAATCGGCAACAAACTCATTTTAATTAGATCTTTTGATGTAAATATAAAAATTACCTCAGCATAAAGTCAAAATATTATAGAATTGTTATTTTATATTTCACATATGTAATTCATTATCATTCATTGATGTTTGATATATAATGGTACATTAACATGTTTAACAAAAATAATTAGAATTTATCTATACATTATAATAAAGAATCTCGCACAACTGCTTTGTATATGATATTTGTGTTAATCCTAGCTTGGTAAAGATCAGACTTGTGATTTTCTTTTAGATAGGCAGCCTATAACCAGTCTAACTAAGAAAGTAATTAATTGTCGGTAAATAATATATAGCCATTGTTATCTAAGGAATAAACAAAAAAAATGAAAATATTCATCAGTTGACAGTTGAATAATCATTCTTTCTCAATTTCTTTATACAGAGATGATGAAAAAGTCTTTTCCTACAATGACTATTTAAAGTCTACTATATCTTTTTTATTTAATAATTATTTACAATTTTAATTAATTTAAAAAATAAAAAATAAATGTTTCATTTTATAGAATTAATAACTGGAACTTTATTACCTTTTTTTTTAATCCACTGTTTTTATTTATTTATTGAAGAAAACAATTTAAGTATAACAAAACATAAAAAAGCTCTAATAGTAAATGTTAAAAAAAAGCTTTCTACCTAGATACATATGTATGATTCAATTTAGTTGATAAATCATTTTATATATACATTAATTTTGAAGATGAACTACACTATTTCTATAGAAAAATTCTACATCCTAACAAGATAATTACCAACCAGCTAGCAGGAACGTAGTAAACAAACAATGGATAAATAATATTCTGGATTAAAAAAATTGCTTCTTCAAAATTAAATAAAAGCATCAATTTAAAAGATAAAAATGCACTTAATAAAACAAAAATAATAATAGTAATAAAAAAACAATATTACTTAGAACATGGTGGAATCACAAAACAAAAGAGAAATTAACCAAAAAAAAAAGTAATATAAAAAATAAATAAAATGATAAATGACATTGAAATGTTGATTAATGAAAAATTAAAAATAGTTCAAAAAAAAAAAAAAACAAACAAATAAATAAAATAATTACCAGAGGCAAAAACTAAACTATTTCAATTTGTAATTCAGCAATTAAAATATATTTTTACATTAACTTAAATGTTTTTTAAAGGACAATAATTAAATTTATAAAATTAGTTTTAAGTCACGATGTAAAGAAAAAATTAAAAGTTTTTTTTTTTTTTACATTTTTTTAGAATATTGATTAAAAAAAGAATCTTAATTAAATTCAAAATTTAAAATCACATTGTTTAATTTAAATGATTAAAAGTATTCAATAATAAGTTTAAATAATTAAAAAATATTATAATTAAAAATATTGTTGATAAAAAGCATGCATAAATCTTTATACTTTATATTCAATTATTTAATTAATTACAAAGTCATTAAAAAAATGCAAACACACATTTGTACAAAACTATCTCAACAGAGTAGTGATATACATATCTCTCATTGATGCTAGGTACGAATCACGATTGCTTTTTATTTATTTATATACATGTCCAATTTTCTTCATCTAATGTAAAAAATAATAAGTGCAAATGCAAATAAAGACAACTAAAAGTATAATTTATTTAGTTAAATTTGCAAGGAAAATAAAAGAATGGTTGGGGAAAGATTTTTTATGCTTTACGATTTCATGCGTCTCATTGGAAGCTAAATCTTCTTTTTCCAATAAAAAATAATTTATAAGTTTATTAGGTAATATTATTAAATATCTACCATAAATCATCGATAATTTATAGATATTTTTTAATTCTTGGAGTGCCATACATGTTTAACACATCAAAACTCTCGATGAAGCAAGCATTGGCTTACGTATAACTAAGCATATTATAATTGGTTAATTATCTTTAATCACTACTAAAACTGTTCCTCTGTGTTTACATAGTGTCCAATTCTAGAGCTCATAGTCCATCAACCATGACTCCAGATAAGTCATATCAATGCTCAAACATTTTGCGATCTCCTGTATAATAAAAAGTTTAATTATTATTTTTAATACTGACATTTAATTTTAAATTTTCTAAACTATAAAAATAATTATTATTTCAATAAATAAACATTAAATGTCTTAATTCTATCAAACTTGTAATGTTCAAGTTAATCTGAAGGATCAATATTTTTCAATCATGAGATTACTACAGGTCACACATTTTACCTTTCAATGTTAGAACAATATGTGCCGAGAGGGGTGATGGGAATAGAAAATATAAAGTGTTTTGGGCTATTGCAAGGGATCCACATTCCATAAACAAAGAAAATTCCTGTGTTGGGAATTATCAAAGAAAATGGAATGTCTATTTGCCTCATTCCCATACTATGCCTAACTTACATATTGGCCCATGCTAATATAAAGACATATTTCTAATTACACGTTCCTATTCAGACTACAATTCTGGGAGTCATTGGTTGAAAACTGGCTCAGTGTATTTAAGACTTTTTCATAGTCTAATGTAAAATTTCTGCTTAATTTAAACATTACAAATTTGTGAGAAATACTTAATTATATGAAAAAAATATATACCATTGAAAATTAAATGTTTTTTTATACCATTACTCATCTTTTGATAATAAATATTTTATTTAGATAATAGTCTTTTAAACTGATTTGCATAAAATATGTTTAACTCAAATTATTTTAAATTCATTTTGTCTAAAATATTAGTGAATTAAATTTGAAATTTGTATAGCATGAATTATGTATATTGATGATTATTTATCTTTCTTTTACTTAGGTGTGGTTATGTCTATCAGTTGTATGGATAGAGTGAACAGCTGAATGGATCATGACAATATGTGTTCAAATTCCTTATAAGATAGTATTCTATTAGATCATGTCAGCTGCTTGCAAAAACACATAAATATGCTGTTTATGTGACTGCTGCCTTCTAGGCCTATATATCTATGGACAAAAGCACTGAAAGATATCATTTGAAAAGAGGCAGCTGGTGCCTATGGTGTTATTTATATGCCATAAATTACAAAAAGATGCTGTTTATTGGTGGCCAACCTGCTTTAGTGTTATGCACTTTATCTCAATGCTCACAGATCAATGTTCGATAAAGTATTGTGTGAGGGTGTCTGAACTTCAGCATGCCACAGCTCTTTAAATATGCATGTCAAAGAAATTAGCTTACAAGTCATTTGACCTACTATTACCTCATAACAATTGTCAATCCATCACCATGCTTCCCTATTTAATGTGGAACCTTCAAAGATTTCAGAAAGGGTACATCCAAGCAAGATTTCGACCAGCTCATGCAAAAAGTCATGTTTTCACATGAACATGTCTCTCACAAATAAAATGTCTGACAGGGTGAAATTGGGCCAACTGCTAACCACAGAAGTCAGTGTGCATGGGGAATTAATTAATCCTACTCTTATAAAATCTTTGCCATAAGGTATGTCATTTGATAAAGTTTTGATTCATGCAGATGTGAAAAGACATACCATTTGCCCTACATTGCATGCCTAAGATGAAATTTTTGGCCACTTGTAGTTAAAGCTTTTAAATTTTTGATAGCGTAAAATTGTTCTCGACTAAATTACAGGAATTGATTAAGAAAATCAATAAATTATTTTAAGCCTTTGGAAAAAAATGTATGATTGTGAAAATTGTCATAGTTTAACCAGAGATCAAAAGAAACTGTCCAAAGAATACACTTATTAATCTTTAAAATAAAAAAAAAATCAAGTTGGAAATTGATAATCATTCTTAATATGTGCACCATTAATATCCATACACATATTTTTTCAGAGGTAGATATTGTAATAAATCAATCAATAAATAAATAATTGTTTTTCCTTTTCAAAAATGACCTGAAAAAGTAAAAACCAGTTTAGTAATTAAGGCATTATCAGCATTTTTTTGTCATTACAATGTAGTTAGTTGTGTATCAAGCAATGCTAGTAGCATTGTAAAGTTTGTGGGAAGGGGGGTGATGATGGTTTTTTCAAACAGTGCTGGCATATATGGGGAATTCTACTATAATAGAATATTTGCAATAATGTATGTTTATGTAAAATTGTTTTAGTAAATATTATTAAGGAAATAAATGAATTATGTTAACCTGTATGATTATTATTTTACAAAGAGTAGAGTGGGCCCAGTTATGTTATATTTATGTGTTTTTGCATCACAACAATACCATCAAGTGGCTGACATGATCTATTAGAACAGTACCTCATACAATATGCTTTATTATATATAATAAAATGGCTTGCAATTAAGCTACAATTAAAGATTTGAACTTCAGGAATCTTAACAAAAATTGACAAATGGAATAAACAAAGATAGAAGAGAGATTATGCAAAAAAAACATAGAGAAATTAAAGAATTTAGAAACAAAAGATATGATTTAATACATAATAAAACAATTTGAATGAAAAAAAATACTGTAGGAATGAACATACATGTTGTAAATATGAGCAAAGTAATTAAATACTCTGAAAGGATAAGAATAAAATGTATTTGTTTTGCATAGCAGAATAAGAAACATGTATGCATATTGTCTAACAAGGTCATAAAGATAAATATAGAATAGTGTGAAAAAAAAATCTTAATAAGAAATTATAATAATAATTTTCAAAATAAATTTTTCATGTATTAAAATATATTGGGAGCTTAAATTGAATCAAAACTGGCATGCCATAAAAAATTAATAGTATTCCATTAGTAAAATACTTTCTAAGAATTAATAGTTCTTTGCAGTACAATTCATGACTAAAAAGTATGGCCATTAGATATTGTTTTAACAATTATCATTTCATCAATGAAGAAACTTAATTTCATAAAAAGTGAAACTTTTAAGCAATTAGCTTAATTTTAATATGTGGCTAAGATTTATGATAATGAACTTAAATACTATTGTTAAGAGGTGTTTTGATGCATAAAAGATATAAGTTCAAAAGATTCAAATACAATTATGAAATTTATTGTAAAATGACAGACAAAAAAAGTTAATATTTGTTATACTAATGACAAAAAAAGTATTTGATATGGGTTAAATTTGATTAATTTATTACACATAATCGACAGAAAAAAACATATAATTAACATAAAAACTTTCTTAAAAGTTCTTGAATATTTACAGCGGCAACGCAGCACCATGGTGGCACTTCATTGAAATTTTGTGTTTTTTTTTTAATTACATGAAAACTACAAGCATGATGTCAACAGAAATTCCCAAATTCATTGCATTTTTAAATTTTCTTTCTAATGGTGTCCATTATATAAAATCTGAAAAAAAAAAAGGATTTTTTAATGAATATTTTTGTGGATAGATTCATTTAATTTTTTCCTCCTAGTTTATTAGTTTTTATGAAAAAAAGAAAGGCAGAAATTTTTAAATGGCCAAAAAGTCTACTAAAGTGGATTAAAAATGCACCGTTAACTCACATTTCAAGGACTTCAAAATGTAGTCAGAATATCAGGCTGTAAGTATGAAAACTTTCTATTTGTTAATTATTTGAATAGTAAATTTTTAAAAATTATTTGATAAATGGTATGTTTGTATTTGTATTGGTGTCTATGTATTATTTAAATTATTTATCATTTATGCTTTTTATTATATGTAAATAAATTTAAACATTTGTATTCAAATATAACAGTATTAATTTATGTAATTTTCAGGCTCTGATCTAAGTTTAGGCAATCTTATTTTTTTAAACATATTGATTCTCAAAAGGTTTAATAATTTATTACTCTGTTAATATATTATTATCTTTGTGCTTGCAATTGCAGGTTTGTGTTTATATAACAAGTAATGTCTCTCTCTCTCTCTCTTTCTCTCTTTCTCTCTCTCTCTCTCTCTCTCTCTATATATCTATATATATATATATAGAGAGAGAGAGATATATATATATATATATATATATATATATATATATATATATATATATATATATATAAGGTATTATAGAGTAGTACAATGTAAATGTTAGGACTGATTATCAAATATACAGAAATTTTGCAGTTGACAAAGCAATTACAAAATTTACTGAGCATAGTACCATGTGAACATATAAACACTTAAAATCAACAAAGAGAGATTTCAAATTGTGTGTGGAGATAACCACAATTGTTATGTATATACCACATGAAAGTGTATGCAGGCAAAGAATCAAATTCTGATTTTTGCACATGCCTCAGTACTCATGCTGTGGAGTTAGTAGTTTTGTCATATCTTGCATCACATTATTTTCAATTCTATAGCTAGCAAATGAGGTATATGCAAACAAATTATATCTATGCCAGATAATAAATATAATAAAATAGCATCACTGGTGTGCATAAAGAATATAAACCTTACTGTTGTACACAAAAAATATAAAATGAAAAGATGAAACTTATTTTATCATGATACAGAGAGTAACCTATAATTTCTAGTTTTAGATAGACAAGAAACCAATTGCTATGATGAAAAATGCATATTCATCTTCTGGAAATGATTTGTTTTGTATCTTTTATTAGATTGAATCTTTTTCTTATAGATATTTTGAGATTTGGTAACTTTTGGGGTACAAGGTAAAAATGAATTCATATGAGACTTATTTTGGAGATTCTAAAGCTATGGATTATCTCAGGTAAGAAGTATTATATATGGTTTGAAAAATAATTTTGTGAGGAATATAAAAAAATTAACAATGAAGATGTAATTTAAACTTTATTAATGATAAATTAGAAATTATAAACAAAGTAATATATATGCTGGATGTTGAAATATATTTTTTTTTACTATTTCAATGGTTATCATTATTTATCTTAGCCTTATTGTTTTTATTTTGTTTCCTAGTTTCAATCAATGGAAAGCTTTTTGCTTTAATGTAATTAAAACTGAAGTTATTGTGAAAATTGTGTCCGAAGCCAGTTTTTTAAAAATTCAGTATGGCACCCTGGACATTAAATATTTTTATATAAAAAAAGCAAAACAGATTTCATTCATATAATTAAATTGCCTCTTTATTAACCCATTCTTATTTCAGATGATAGAGAAACATCTTTTGGCCAATTTGCCCCTAGTGAATTTTTTCGTAAGTATAATATGTTAAAATGTGTGTAAAACAGTATATTTTATTATAATAAATTTTTTGCCAAAAAATGTGTGCTAAAAGGCATGAAATTCAAAAATCCTGCTCTTATAATAGACATAAGCCCCACTGTGACATGTTCAGTCATTGTCTCGTGCCAAGGCTGTAAAATGTTCAACATTTTATAACATTGTAGTTTTCAATGATGCAAAAATGTGTTTATTTGGGAATTTATTATGGTTTTAGATATTTTTTAAAAAATAATTTGCACTATATTTGTTAGATATCAAGAAATATAAATTATTAATAACTTACTTTGACTTTAAGTACTTTATTTTCAAAAATATAATGTTATATTAGCAGCTAATGTAAATATGGCCTGAAGCAAATTAGAAGACTCTAGCTTTGACATAAAAAATCTACATTATATTTATGAGTAAGAAAATATCATAATTTTGTAATAAATATTCAAAAAATTTAAACTTTTACAGCATAATTCATTAGATATAAAAGAAATAAGTAATTATTCATTCAGATGTGTAAAAATAATAAGAATTAAAAATATTTCATTGATTTTATAAACTGAAAATAATCTTTCTAGAAACGATGACATGTAAAGTCATTGTTTTGAATACAACCTCATTTTTTAATATTTATAAAAATAAAATGTAAACATTTAAAATTTATTTCAGTAATAAACAAAAATATATATCAAATGAAGTCAAATTTATTTTTTTCTGATAAGTAATAATCATTTTATCATATATTTTATGTTGATGTGTGAGGCAAAGAAAAACATCAGAAATAGCAAAATACAATGGGATTAAGAAGATAGATATAGAAAAAGGCAAAAAGCATATATTTTGTTTATCTTCTATTTTGCTTAAACAAGATTTAGATGAGTTGTCAATAATTATTTTAATAAAAATCCAACAAATTTTCATTATTTTAAAACAGCCAATGAGTGATAAATGAGAATGAATTTAAAATTTATTAATTTATTTTTACTTAAAAACAGATAGTACTCTCACTAATAATTTGACAATCGTTTTACTTAAAAATAATAATTTAATAAATAAATTATTTACAAAATCAGTTAGGTTATATAAATATAGTTAAGATTGACAAATAATTAATCGAGCATTTCATCTACTGCAGATTTTTTCATTGTGTAGTTTTTTATACTTTATTAAGTAGTGGTGTGAGGGAGAAAGGAATGAAGGAGATAGTGATTAATTAAATAGTTATTTAAAGTTGCAGATTAATAAATAAGGATGAATATAAGTTAACAAATAATTTAATAATATTTCTATATTTTTATATAATATATATATATATGACATAGAGACAATGATAAAAAATTAGACAGAAAATTACAATAGAAATTTAGAAAACTATTGAAGAATAGGGCATTATTTTGTAAACCTTTAAAGTTAGACATAAAGCAGATTTTCTAAACGGTTTGTTTTAATGTACCTTTATATTATAGCATGATATAAACATTTAAGAAAAATTATGAAGTCTTTACTTGTGTAGATTTGAAAAAGAGTGGAAAAAATATGATGGAGAAATAAGATTAAAAAAGTAAATACGCTGAAATGTATAAATCAATAAAATATGTTTCATCAAAAATATTTTTTTTGTTTATTCTTCAAAAAAATCTACAGTGGTAATCATACTTTATGAAGAAACAAACGTGAATTGTGCATGCATGCATTTTGATGACTATGATAATAAAATTTTATGCTTGATGAGATTGTAAAATTCACAACAAATAAAAAACAGAAAAAGAGTTGATTTACCATTTTAAGGCAAGAAATAGATACAAATATTTGGGGACTTGATAATTATTTGAAAATTTTATTGCCCCACCTTGTATTTTTTAGATAACTGATGATGGTAATAAGAAAAATAAATTCAAATTATTGCTTAGATAAATGTCCATATTAATGATTAAACAACTAATTAGATAACCAGTTGCGATGCTAAGGTAAATATAAATTTGTTACATTTTATTTACTTATAAATAAAATTGTACATTTTTTGCTATAAATAATATTTTCTTAGATTTTATTTTTTCTCAAATTAATTCACAACTATGGTATCAACTTTTGACGTATTCAAACAAATACATATATATTATATGTGTCAATGATATTTCCTTTATTATATTTAAACATTCCCTACTTTATTATTTCATTGTTTTTAAGTAAAAAAAGAAAAGAAACGTGATTGTATTGGCTCCTCTTGACTAAAGTCAAAAGCAATGTGAACATCTTTAAAGAGCTACCTTCTGATAGATTAACCTTTAACATCTTGATAAAATAAATGTCCTCACTACAATGACTTCAGAAGATAATCTACTTACTTTCAGAGTTACCAGTACTTTGATTCTCAAGGTTTCCTTTCTGTTTAATAACTAATCGCCAAAAATTAAATTCGTGACAGTTAAAACCACAATACAATTTAGATTCTTTTTTTTTTAAAGAAAAAAGTAAAGTTGCTCTTTAACAACGTACACTTAAATAGAAAAAGAAAAAAGCCACTTGAAAAAAAAAGAAGATAAGAAGATTACTCTTTTAAATTAGCAAGTAAATTTGCTTGAAATTGAATAGCTTAAAAAAAAAAGAATTATTTAATAATATATGAAAAATAAATGAATTATTTTTTTAAAAAGACTTCGGATTTATAGAAAGAAATACTAACCCTTTTTAGAATAGATATTATACTTACAAACATCAACATTGGTGAAAATTTATTCTTGCCATTTTCAAGTATAAATAAATCATTACAAAATATAACATTTCAAAATTTATCCCAATAAATCTAATTTATATTTTCTCCTTAACTCCACCATACTCATTAAATATTTTAAGTTGCTTGTTGTGTTCAGCTGGGTAATCTTATAGTCAGACAAATAATATTTATATATATATTTAAATTTCAATTAGACCAAGATTTTATACAATTTAAATTTAATAATAATACATAATTATTAAATATACTTAAAAATATTCGGTTTTGAGATTTAGAAAAAATATAGTGAGGATTTCCATAACCTGCTTTTATTTCTTTTTGGTACTTGTGGGATGGACAGAGATTAGCCAATGCCAGTGTCATGCTACACAATTTTATTCTTGATCTTTTTTTAGATAGAATTTCTGTTTGACCTAAAACTTTTGAATAATTGAAAATGTAATAGAATATATAATGTAGGAAATAATAATTTTATATTGTTATTTTTCACTGAGTGAATTTAATCCAATGTGATATTGCACTATTAATTTAATCCATTGCTATTGATTTTGTTTTATGGTGGGACATAAATGTATCAATTGTTTTATTATGTATAACATTCACTAATGTGACTATTACTGAATTAATATAAGAATACAAATAGAATTATTTTATATTTACTTTTAAAGCTTTTATGCTTCGATTGTATCATATAAATTTAATGAGAAATCCATGGCCCCCCAAAATTCTCCAACTCTTTCAAATATCTCAACCCATAGTTATATATCACTACTAATTATATGGCAATACCATAATATAAGATAATATTCAACATTTCCTTTTGTCTTTGTGGGGTTCCTTTCTTCTGACATTAGTGTTTTCTCTAAGCCAATTGACAACATACTTCTATCTCAAGTGTTTTTTGGCAGTATTTGTAATAATATATTTAAAAATAATATAATTTCTAAAGACATGTTAGGGATTATTTTTAGTATATTGAGCTTCATTATTTATCATATTTTTCTTAACTTATTAGGTTTTTAATTTAATTAAATTACATTTTAATTAAAATTTCGTCAAATTAGTTTTCATTTAATTTAACTTCTTTCTCTAATCATTTTGAAGTTGAATGGTTTTATAACTCCCTAATGGCAAATTTATTTATCCACTCTGATTTGTAGTTTTCTCATTTGTCAAATTGGATTAACAAGCTCTATTATAGCTGTGACAACAAGTGTAGCATTTTCTGCTTTTGGGTATAATGACATTATGATTGCTGTATTTTTTCTTCTTTATTTTGAATCTATCTATCATATCTCAGTTATATTTCATCACAGAAATTATTTTAAAATTATTAGTTTAAAAAAAATCTAAGGATGTCAACATCAGACAGCTATTTTTGAAATTAAAATAGACAAAACTCTCTCTATACAGTAATATAGTAATCATCTAATATAGTAGTATAGTGATCATGTGATATTTTTAAAATTATATAATATAATTTGCGTATCAAGAAAATCATATTTCCCGCCACTTAAACACAATAGAAGTAACACTTTTTGATTGATTGTATGTTTCACCTTAAAACAAATTCTCAATTCCTCATTTTTGAAGTAATTTCTTTACATATTAAAGAATATTTTTTCTAATATTTGTGTAAAATACCTATTAATATTCATAAAGGAATTATCATCACATGACCACCACTTCTTATGCTTATGTATAATTGTTGCTAAAACAGGCAATACTGATGAAGGCCACAAGCCAGAAACTAGTCTGGTGATATTGGATAAGTAGGCACTAGATGGGGATTTTATGCACAAGACTTCTGGAATCCATTGATTACTCTAGCTTGTTGTGTGTCGCAATACGTATAGTGAGTTTTGCCTGTTAAAGGAATTATCCCAACACATTGGCAATATGAGTTTATAAAGCTGATAAATATTGTCATTCTAAATAAAGATAAAAATAAATCCACAACTTTATATAATAAAGATAAGGTGAAGTTATTCTGATCTTTTCAAAAATTATCTTGTGTTAAGAGTGCCTCCATTCCTTAGATTTATAAGTTCATACAGTGCATGTGTCAGGGTGATTCACTTATGACTATTGTAAATAAAACAGTGGTAGATAAATAAATTACTTAAAATACTTATTTTAAATTTGTGACTAAAATTAGATTTTATTTGAAAGCATTTATTTTTTAAAAAAGACAAGTCTTAAACAGTTTGTTACAGCAAAAAGTTTTTACTGAGTAAAAAAAATAGCTATTTGTCAATACTAGTAAAAAAAAAATGTTTTTTTTTTTTACATTTTTAATTGTAATACATTTAATGTTTAATTTTAACATATATTTTTTTAAATTTATTTATAACTAATCCTAAATTTATTTTAAATTTAAAAAATAAAATATCTAATATTTTAATGTAATAACTTTTTGGATGGATAAAATTATATCCAATAACTAGTAGTAATATTGTTATAGTTACCTCTATTTAGTATTTAATTTTCTCATTTTACAAAGTTTAAATATCAACTTCTAAAATGTCTATCATTTTAAAGCTTACTATATATGAAATAATATAAAAATTATCAATATATAATATTGATCAAAAGTTTAATTGTAAAAATAAAATCTTTAAATATGGACAAATTTCATGCTAGGACCTTCTATAAATAAGAAGAGCAAAATTGTAATCTGAACAAATTAAATTACTATTCTTTTATTTGTAAATTAGAGCTTTGTATTGTTGAATTTATATTTTTTTCTTATTTACCACTTATGGCTTTATTCATATAAATATTAAAGTAATATAATCCCAATTGTTTTAATTTCATTTATAAAATTGAATTATTTTATGCTCATTATATGCAGAGATAATAAAATTCTATTAAAAAAATTAAAATAAAATTTATAATTACAAAAAGTGGAAAAAATAAACCATCTGTAGTGAACCTTTCAATTAATTACAAGTTGTTGTCATGAAATGTTACTTGTGTTATAAGTAATAGTGTTAACTTTTATTAATTTATCTTGTCTTGTGTTCTTATACAATTAAATATTTTTGAATAAAAATCTAAGTTAACCATAGTATTGTTAACAAAATAAATTACAAATCAATGTACTGTAAAAATTATTATAAATATGTAAATAATTATGAACAATATAAGTTTTTATTTTCAAAATTAAACACAAAAAATGAATATATGAAAGATTTTGCAGACACTACTCTTGACAATTAGAAACTACCAATCAACAATAGAAGCACGAACAGTCAGTCCTTTTGAAGCAATGTAAGAGATACTAGTTGGCCTCTTTAATTTAATTTATTTGTAAAATAGAGAGCTCTTCAGAACTTTTTATGAAATAAAATAATATTGTTCAAGATGAGTTCTTATGACAAAATGCATATAAATTTCAAAAAAATAGTGTCAAAATGTCTAAGAGATGTTTATCTAAAATTGACTCGAGTGAGAGACCAAAAGAAATAAAAAGATTAATAGTTCAACATTTTATTTTAGTATTAAAATCTTTATTCAATATTATGAATAAATGAATTGTACTTTACTTATTAAAACATATGTTTACAAATAAAAATTATACTGAAATAGTATATGGGAATTTTTCTGAATATAGAAGAGAAATAATAAAGTAAAATAATATGGAATACATAAGAAAAATAGTATGTTTTTTTAATTAAATAATTAGAGCAAAAATGATTAAAAAATAAACTGCAAAATTGTTGTTAATTGAATTTCCTTAATTATTATTATCATCATAATGCTATGAAATTCTGCTCCAAAATTTGAAATTGCATTTATAATTTTTAAAATAACACAAAAGCTATATACTATGTGTCTGACAGAGTATAAAATTCATAGTTTTCTATTTATTATTACTCTGAATTTCTTAATTTGTATTTTTAAAAATAAAACATATTTCAAAAATGTAAAAAAAGTGTAAATGTGAAGATATTTTTAAAAATAAATATTATACAAATATTTTAGAAAAATAATCATAAATAATTAAATAAACTATATGTACATATATATTACTTATTGTAAATAAGGGGTGTTTTAGGCTTTTGTTAACTTACTTGTGGTATTTCTCTGTGAAATACTGGCATTTGCATATTTTTTTAAACTAATAAATCATTATTAACTTTAGTTTCAATTTAAAACAGAATAACTTATCCATAATTTTTCATAGCTGACAATTGGTTCACTAATTATTTACTGGTAAACTTTATATATATATATATATATATATATATATATATATATATATATATATATATATATATATATATATATATATATATATATATATATATATATATATATATATATATATATATGAAATTAACAGCAGTTGAGAAGAGTTAAGGATTTCTCCAAAAGTATTTCTGCTGATTGAAAGACTGTATATAATCATTATCATTATATTTATTATTTTCATTATGAATATAATAGTATTTAATTAAACAGACATTTTATTTGTATTACACCTGGGTCTTGTTTTATGTGATTAATAGGTTTCTCAGAAAACAAGCGCAAACGAAATCATCCAAAAATAGACGTAACTTACGTTGAAAAAGGGGGATATGGACTGTGATTTTTCAAAAATCATGTAAAAGCAAAGCACAAATGTAAAATTACTTTAAAATTCATGCAAAAAAATATAAGGAAATAAAATATGACTAATGAAAAATTTCAAATTTGAAACAAATTGATACAAGACAAACTTTTTTTAACTATAATATTTAAGTTTATTCAAAACAATATATTTTTATACATAATTTACAGTAATTTACATTTTTATACATGTTTTAATTATTATTGCTATTTGCTGATAAACAGGTTCATTTGCAAACTGGTAAAAAATCAGATTCTTCACAAGAGGAAATACAACTACCGCCAACGTTACTCTCACGTTGTGTTAATGGTTTTCTGGTGACAATGTAATTAGTAATTAATCTAACAACTAAAAATTAAATTCTTATTTTTGTCTTTAATTTTTTAATTTTCAATTTTAATTGTGCCCACTGCTATTACTGACCTTTTAAAAATAAACCTGGGAACAATAAATGATTAATAATTGATTATGTTCTTTTCTAAAAAGCAAAAACAGAATGTGATTTAAAATGAAAAATTAACATGCACAATGTTTGAACAAATTTACATTATAATCTTGTAAAATTTAATGTGTGTGTACATAAAATGTGGAAATCATGATTTTAATTTAATTATTGCATAAAATTTTACTATTATAAAGCACTGAAAATATTGAAATTACTAAGATGAAAGTCGAATTCTAGTAATGTGCTATTACTTTCAATATGACATAAGTGTGCAAAATTTATTATTGAAAGTAATAGCGCATTATTGGAGTTCGACTTCCGGAGAAACCTGAATCGAGTAACTTCAAAATGGCGTTAAATAAATCCATGTAAAAAGAGACCCAGGTGTATATATATATTATAATGGTAATTAACCCTTTGAACAATTAGTAATTGATCAAGATAACAAATGTAATAAAAAACCATATTCACAAATTATACAAATTTTAATTTTAATTATCTAGTTTATATAGTCACAGATAATGACCAGACAGAACACTCATAAATCATGTTTTTATGCAGATTCAATCATGTTTCTTGATCATTACTCATCCACATTAATATTATTATTAAATGACAAAATAAATAATCATCTTGGAAGTTAGGTGAGAAATAAACAAGCAACAAAATCAGTAATAATAACTTTAATTAACAAACAGAATGAGAATAATATAAAAAAAATGTATTTATATATTTACATGTAAGATTGTATGAAAAGTACATGAGATAGAAAAAAAATCTTTTTGGATTTATAATAGTTCATCAAGAAAATGTTTATAGTAGGTTAATTCAATTACCATGATATCTCCATAAACTCACATTCTATTAGTTTGTGAGTGTAGATATACAATGATCAGAATCATTATTTTAAATGTCTGGAAGCCATATTAACATTTTAACTACTTGTAATTTGTTTTAATAACAGATTAATCTTATGTATGTTTTCTTTTATTAAGAATATTGAAATTACAGTCTTACAAACCAGTTCATAGAAGAATATTTCCATGTCATAATTATTTAGAAGAGAAGTTTTTTTTCTTATACCAAGTGCCATCTTTTTTTCAGCTTCAGACAGTAATTAAACGAATATAAGAATCAAAGCCAATTCCTATGGCATTTCTTTGTTCATAGTTCTATAATCAGGCATATCACTTGAAAGTTCAAGGCAAGACACTCTGAAGTTTTATTCTAGGGACTGCATTATCAACTTAATCATTACAATCTTCTTGACTTCTATCTGGTAAGTGATACTATGAAGAAGTAGCAGTTCCCTCCCTTTTTTGGAAAAGATAATCTAAGTCCCCCCAAGACATTTTGCAACTGTTTTCCATAACAACTCATTATTATTAAAACAGCTAATTTTATTTTACAAATAAACAATTATAATAAAATTGTAATTTTTCATTTATAATGATTATTTCAAATTTCTTCATATTTTTTTTACATTCATAACTTTTTTATATTTTACAATACATACTAATTAATGCATATAAATTCCATGCATGTAAACTCAATTATGGAGGTCTATATATATATTTCCACTATAATATATAGCAATTATTAATTTATATTACATTTATGCATTTCAATAAACTACATATTTTTTACTGTATGTGATTGTCCAACACAATATTTTACTATGTATGTAGTATTCATTATGCAACATTAGAGAATTAAGATTTTCTGTGAAGTAAGAATGTAATCTTTAAATCAGCTGTTTCTTTTTGTTGTTTTAGTGCAGTCAGGCATTTGGTTTAAAATCTCATCATTCTTAGGTAATTTCTTTAAATTTTTTAACTCTTTTTCAACTTTTAGTTTGCTTAGTAAAAGTTTTTGTTTGTTTTTACAACATTTTTCTTTTTAATCTCATCATCTAGAACAGTGTTGACAAACTTTTTTACTTGTGCGTGCCAAAAATTTCCAAAAAAATATTTATTGAATGATTGGCATACCATACAATTATTAAATTAAAATATAAACAACTTAATTATTGCAATTTTTTTAAAAGTTTATAAAACAAAATAATAATAACAATAACAATTCAACAAAATTTTAAATAAGCTAAATACAAGCGAACGATATTTATTTAGAAGATCAAGTTGAATAAAACGTAATAGTAAAAATGAATAGTACTTACAATAAAATTTTAGAAATAAACATATAAAATCAACATAAATAGATATTATTTAATGAGATTTTTGCTGTTTTATATTGGATGCAAAATGTTTATATCTGGTTCCATATTTTGTCACTTTTAATAATGTACATGCTGAACTAGATTCATCTGTCATTCTATTTCTTGAACTGTCTTTAATTAAATTCGTTTCTGAAAACTATGCATAATTAGAGGAAAAATTGATAATATATACATCACATATTTTTTAACCAATTAAATGTTTCAAGAATAGCATTTCAGGCAGTGAATACTTCTTCAGCATTTTTTTTTACATATGCCAATAAAGGATCATTTTCTATTGTTTCTAACTCATTTCTCAAATCAACAAATTTCTGTTTCCATATAAAATTGGATTAAAAATTGACTAATTGCATTTTCATATTTTCCAAATTAAGTCACTCAAAAATTTTTAATTTGAGATTATCCATTGATATTATGTCTGGGTGTAAAACAAATTTTGATGTTTCTGAAAATTGTCTGAACTGTGTAAATCTTAAAGAAAATTCATCAATTACTGATTGAATAACAGCACAAAATTCTTGCATTAATTTTACTTGATCTGATTTCTATTGAGACTGTAAATTAATCAAGAACTTTTTTATATTTGGAAAATATTTGAAGGTGTAAGAAATAACATCACCATTTGAAAATTTATGATTTAACTTCAAATGCTTAGATCAAATCAAACATGACAACAATTATCTTATTATAACCTTGCAATTTTACATTCAATTCAATTAGATGTGAACACATATCAGTAAAAAACATTATACCACTAATTCATTATGTTTTGTAATGATTTTCTCATTATGTAAAAGCAGTCTAATTTCATCTAAACAATCAATTAATCTTTGAAGAACTTTGACTTAACCATCAGATATTGTCCATAAGTAAACCATTGTATACTGAATTAACCTCACTGAATAAATTTACAAATTTTTATTTATTTAGAATTTGTCCAGATATAAATATGTCTAACTTAATTAAAATGTTCCTAACATCATCCAGTGGGTTAAAGTTGCTCTTCATGCATAAAACATGCTGATGTATAATTCAACGAAAACCCAAAATTAAATGTACAATACAGTTGATAAATCAAGTGAGAAAAATATTTTCTTTTCCAGTTATACTATGAGCACCATCTGTAGTTACTGATACAATTTTGGAAACATCTATTTGTTTTTCAGAAAGTATATTTGAAACTTTGTTGCAAATATCCAGTACTTTTGCTGTTGTTACTAATGAGGTTAAATTGATCAATTCTTCTTTGATTTATTCCCAACACAATAGTGAATAAAAATAACTAAAGAAGTCGATCCATTTATGTCTATACTTTCATCAAGGTAGAAAAAAATTAAACTAGAAGATTTTATATCTTGTTTTTGTTGGTAAACTATGTTGTTAGCCATTTTCAGGATCCTTTCTTTTATTCCCTATATAATTGTTGCTTTGTTTTCAAAATCTTTAAAAACAACTGCTACACATTTAATCCAAGTTTTTTTCATGTATTCTCCCTCATTAAAAGGTTTCCTGTGTTTGGAAATTACATTTGAAACAAAGAAAAACTAGCACCAGTTGTATGTGAATGAGTTTCAATAAATTTCATTATAGATGTTGATTAAATATTTATATCTTTAAATGCTTGAGCAATATGATCTTTTTATTTATCTTTTCCTTTTTCACAGAGCAATTTATGCTTGGTCTCATAACATTGTTTTACGACTGATGTTCTCAATACAATTGTTCTAGAACCTAAAACACATATTTTCTTGGTGTTTTTGTTAGTCAATCCATACTTATTAGTCTACCAATTTGAAATTCTTTACTGCATGACAATTTTTTTTCACTAGTCATATGAATATAATGATAACAAATTTATTTAAAAGTAAATTTAAATGAGCTTTAATAAATGTATAAATCAAAGATTTATTATTTGTCTGAAGGTTTGTCATGATGGTAAATTATAAGATGTGATATGTTAGACTATTTCCATCATTTATGAGTGAATGTTGAATGTACAAAAAAATGTAAACTTTATTTAAACTTTTCAAATACAAACAACTTGTTAGTAATAACACACAAATAGACAATACAGGTTAATAATTACACAATGTTTCGAGTAGTATCATTCTCCACTCTTCTTCAGATGTTGCTGGCCTATATGCACAGTGACAATATTCACTTAGAAGTTGAACTCACACCTTTAGATTCTTGAATATCAAATTTTAAGGCAAATGCTCTACCAATGGAGCTATTCTGTCAAAGGCAACATATAGTAAAAAATAATATTTATATATGAGGGTTGGTTCAAATCCTCTTGAGTCCTTCACTTTTTTTTTATAACAAGTCTAATTATTTTTTATTTTTTCCTAAGAGCAAGGTTAATTATAGGCTTTCTTACATTGTGTATTGCCACACCAGGTTGACTTATAGGATTATTTGCTATTGTCATATGAGCAGCTTCCTTGAATTTTCTTCTATGGATTTTTTCCTCTTTATCCAATATCTTTGTATTTTCCCACTTAAGCATATGATCATTAGTACATACATGATCTGCTATGGTAGACACATCTGTTTTTTTTCTTTTAACCATTAGTTTGTGCTCTTTCAATTGCTGCTCAACAGAGTGACAGGTCTCACCAATGTATTTTCTTCTACATTCACATGAATTTTCAAAGATGCAGTTTTTATTCTTCAGCATTTCCTGTGAATCAAAAAAAAAGAAAATTAATTTTGTATTTCAGCAAGATTCCTTGCATGTATGGACTTTCTAAAATCCATAAAGACAATGTTTCATTAAGACCTATTGTTAGATCTAGAAATTCATCATATCAAAATTTGTCACAATTTCTTCTCAAAGTTCTTAGTCCACTGGTGTATAGAACACAGATTTGCATCAGGGATTCTAAGCACTTTGTAGAATTAGTCAGGAACATGAAAATGGAAAGAACTGACATATTGGTAAGCTTTGATGTGGAAAGTCTGTTTACAAATGTACCATGTGATGAAGCATTGTCTATTGTAAGGAAAAGGTTATATGATGATAATAGTCTACAAACTAGAACAGTTCTACCTATTGATAGTATAATGGAATTGTTAACATTCTATGTAACAACAACATACTTTCAATATAACTCAGAATTCTTCCAACAAAATCAAGGAATGGCCATGGGATCATCACTGTCACCCTTTCTCAGCATCATTTACATGGAAGAATTTGAAACAACAGCCATAAATACTACTCCATGCCCACTTAAAGTATGGCTTTGATAAGTTGATGATACATTTGTGGTATTGCCACATGTCAAGATAAAATTACAGTCATTCTGGATGCACATTAACAACATATCTCTTACAATTAAATTCATGATGGAATCAGAAGAAGAACAAAAATTGGCATTCGTGGATGTTCTTGTGACAAGACTCACTCAGGGCAAAGTAAAAATAACAGTGTTTATGAAACCAACACACACTGGCAAATATTTGGCATATACATCCAATCATACAAAAAGGCACTAAACAAGAAATTGTACTATCACTATGGAACAGAGCAAAGGAGGTTTGTTCAGAAACCAGTGATTTGGAAAAAGAAAAGATTCACATAGAACAAATGCTTAAGAAGAATAGTTATCCATCAGCAATCATCAGAAAAACCTTCAATAGACAACACAAAGAGACACCAAAAGAGAAAACAGTTATTGGTATGGTAGTGTATCCATACATACCAGGAATGTTGGAAAAATTAAAGAAAATCGGCAGTTAATATAGCATTAAAACTACTTTCCAAAGCCATACCACATTTCAAGGAATGCTTACTTCTACTAAGCCTAAACTGGAAGTCTCTAATTAATCTTGCTCTTAAGAAAAAAATAAAAAAATAATTAGACTTGTTACAAAAAAAAATTGAAGGACTCAGGAGGATTTGAAACAAGACTCATATATAAATATATCAAATTTCTACTATATGTTGCCTTTGACAGAATAGCTCCATTGGTAGAGCATTTGCCTTAAAATTCGATATTCAAGAATCTAAAAGTGTGTGTTCAACTTCTAAGTGAATATTGTCACTGTTCATATAGGCCAGCAACACCTGAAGAAGAGTGGAGAATAATACTACTCAAAATGTTGTGTAATTACTAACCTGTATTGTCTATTTGTGTGTTATTACTAACAAGTTGTTTGTATATGGAAAGTTTAAATAAAGTTTAAAATTTTCTGTACATTCAACATTCACTCATAAATGATGGAAATAGTCCAACCTATCACATCTTACAGATTTATTATATTTTAAAATCCATTATTATCCTTAGATTTCATTTTTACAGCAGAACGTCAAGCAAAAAAAAAGTCATTTGATGACATTGATTATGTTCCTTTGTTTACGATTTTGATCACATTAAAAAAATGAATGATGTCAACATATTTAGGTCCAAGAATGTAAGGACAGAAAACCACTTTATTACTTTTATTTTAGAATTGAAATTTTTTTTTTCAAAGAGTTTTTAAATATTTTACTGAGTTTACTTTCTAATTTTACTGGAATCATTTGACAGGTTTATAAAATATGATACCACAGTATATCGGTACTACTTCATTTGACTTAAAATATAACATATTGCTTCTAGTCAGAGTTCAATTGTAAATTGAATACTAAAACAATATTATATTTATTTATTTATTTACTTTACCTTTAGTTTACAGTAAATTTTTATTACTACAGATTTTAGCAATAAAAAATATTGAATAATTTAATCCATAGAAAATTATGTTATGTAAATAATTCATGTGCCAGTAAAAAATTTGAACATGTCGTAGGTTCACCATTCCTGATTTAGAAAGTTTTCAGATTCAAATCATTTATTTTAATATTCTTGGGGAATATAAAATCTTCATTTTCATTTACCAGATAATTAAATAATTTACATAATTCTTTTTAGTTCTATGCCAGAACTGTAATAATCTATCTATCTATCTATCTATCTATCTATCTATCTATCTATCTATCTATCTATCTATCTATCTATCTATCTATCTATCTATCTATCTATCTATATATCTATCCATTCATCCATCCATCCATCCATCCATCCATCTATCTATCTATCTATCTATCTATCTATCTATCTATCTATCTATCTATCTATCTATCTATCTATCTATCTATCTATCTATCTATATGTCTATCTGTCTATCTGTCTGTCTGTCTGTATGTCTGTCTGTCTGTATGTCTGTCTGTCTGTCAGTCTGTCTGTCTGTCTGCCTATCTATCTATCTATCTATCCATCTACCTATCCATCTATCTATCTATCTATCTATCTATCTATCCATCTATCTATCTATCTATCTATCTATCTATCTATCTATCTATCTATCTATCTATCTATCTATCTATCTATCTATCTATCTATCTATCTATCTATCTATCTATCTATCTATCTATCTATCTATCTATCTATCTATCTATCTATCTATCTATCTATCTATCTATCTATCTATCTATCTATCTATCTATCTATCTATCTATCTATCTATCTATCTATTGTAATGGTCACTCAATACACCCCTGACACGGTGGGTGCCACCAGATCAAAAGTGGATGGTGATGATGGTTTGCATTGTTCAGACAATTGAGAAAATAGAAACACTAGGACAAACAACTGCAAAATTAAGTTTAAATTAATTTGAAAATTTTATCAAATTCAATAAACAAACTAAAGTAAATCTAGCAAACAGAATATGGGAATTTGACCTAGATTTTTATGAGCAGATTCATCAGAGAGTGTATATGAGTAGAGTACATAATACTAATGAAATACCTTGGCAGCAAAGTTCATTCTCTCATCTACAATTTAAAAGGGAATTAATAGTATCTTCCTGCTGGCGATTTATAAAATAATAACAATTCTAGTTTCCTAATTCAGAGATATTAATATGGTCTTGTAGGAAATCAACAAATAGCATGAGATGAGCATTCTCTATAACTTTGAAAGTAGAGACATCATATTGTCCACAGGATAGCTCAAGATGTAGCATGATTAAGGCAATTCATGGTTCATTTCATATACAAGACAAAAGAAAAATATGATTATGATCTTATGTAATCTGGAAAAACACAAAATCTCCAGGTACAGAAAACTAGGATAACATGTTAAACCGCCAGTGAAAAGATTTGCAGTTTGCAAGATATGCAAAGTAAATGTATTTAAAATTAATTATTGGATGATAAAATAGGGACAGGTGAGCAAACTGAATTACAAAAGACTGCCAAAGCATTTAACAATAGTTAATAAAATAAAGGGAAACATATTAAGCATATAAAATATAACCTCACAATACATTGTCAGATAACTAAAATGGAAAACAAACTTGGAATCTTAAAACTAAGATGCCAATGCATCACTATAAATACAATGATAACACTCAGAATACATGCTCAATATATTTTAAATTGAATAAATAACTGATATAATAAAAATAGTTACTAACCCTGGAAACAATAAAAGAAACAGGTTACCTTGAGGTATAAATTTAAAGCTGCAGAGGTCTTTCAGTCCAGCATATATAGTTCATTCCATGGAGAACTCCAATGAAGACTTTAGGTTTCCATTTTGTTTTGAAGGCAGGAGGTAATGTTAGGGATCAGTTCCAATTTGAGCTTTTATGGCATGATTTTGCAGGACAATTTGGCTCCAGGACTTGTCTTTAAGTTAGCCTTGCATGGCATGGCAAACATATTATTGAAGCAGTTCTTTCTTGCATATAGTTTTGGCATTGAAAAAATTATCACAACACAGCAATTCAAACAAGACTCTAAATTAGTGTACCAAAAGTTGTAGAAAAATTAACAAGCAGTATCAACAACAATAGCTGGAGAATCATCAGTCCACAATCTCAGGTCTATTTATAAGAGCTCTATTCTTTCCAAAACTTTTTTTTACATTAGTAGTTTTTCAACAGGGCAACTTTATCTCAATCTTTAACCTAATTAATGATTCTCCCCAGGGTTAGTCTTATTCATAATTAATTCAAAAATATTTAGAAACAAGTCTCAGCTTAGTTAAAACAAATTAGAAATGATTATAATGAAAACAAGAAGGCAATTAAAGTTTGCTTGCCTTTAATTACTGTGATAAAAAAAAAAAAAAAACAAGCAAACAAAAAGAAAACTATTTTAAAAATAAAATCTAATTTAAAAAAAAAAAATAGAAATGAGCAATTTTGAATAATTAAGTATGTGTGTCATTACACATACTCTTTTTAAACAAACTTTTAAATAGCTTTCTTTTAAAACTTTAATAAAACCAAAAGTTTTTTTTTTTGTTTTTTTTTTGTGAAACTATCCGGCTCAATATGTTAAATTTTGGCTTTGGTCCAGAATTTATTTAAATTATTTCTGTTTGAAACATTTTTCTATTAGTGAATGTAAATGTTTTACTCGTTTTTATCATTTCTAGCAATGTAAGAATTAAATAATTTTATCAACAGGTTCTAGCCTAACATAATTACACCAACAATTATGGCACTTTTACTGGTATCATTGCTTGATAAAGAAGAGTGATAAATATTTGCTCTTATATTAATATTTCCTAATTTTCTCAGCAATCATTGTAAATGGTAAACCAACGATGCACTATTCATTAGTAAACTTTTTTTGATATAAAATTATATTTTTTATTGAAAAGTAATGTGTCTGCAGAATTATGATACAAAAATATTATATATAAACTTTTCAGAAGTAATATTACCAATTCCTTGATATTCAGCCTACTCAGAAAAGAATACCTACCACCAATAATATATATGCCTTAAGTAATATTATTATGGTCTATATGAATCTATTCCTAGTCTTGAAGATTTTTGGCTATGCTTCAACATTTTTAACTGGAAAAAATGAAGTTGTTGATATCACTCTTATTTCTTTTTTGACAATAGACACAGCTATGAATTAATTACATGGCTTTCATTATTCTTGGCTTTTCTTCACATACAAATTTTAATATCCTATCTCCTCCTTTAGCTTAAATTCAAACACAATTTTTCATTAGCATGCATTTTTTATACCAGACATTTTTTTCAGGAATACCAAAAGATTCTGTGAAATAAAGTAGAACAATTTATTTGATGATCCTCTTTTGATCTAATCTATTAATTACTGATATCTTTGATTCCCCACTAGTTTACTATTCAAATTGTAGATTTTAATGCATTTATATAATTAATCTCTATTCCCTGATAAGATTCAGTGATTTGTGTCACATGGCCAATTTGATTGCTTTCTTTATGTCAAATGGAATAATTATATAATAAGTTGGATGATCAGAAATTTTTTATCAATGTTTTATATTTCAAATAATGTTTATAATCTATTATGATTTTGAAAAAAATCATCTGCAAAAGTATCAGAAAAATTTATATAATCTGAAAAATGAAGTATTTTTTTGTCTAATTTGCCATAATTAATTTCATCTTAAAATAAATTATGGGAGATTTAGATGATTGACCATGAATAGGATGGCAAGGTTCTCATTCTAAACCCAGATGTATCAGTCATTAGAGTAATTTTTAAATATTTATCAAATGCACCAATAGTTTATTAAATGCCAAAAATGTTTTTTCTGCATAAACACTTGTTTCTGCATTTTCCCTTAAATTTCATATACTTGAGTTTTTTTTTAAAAGATCATGCAAGGATGTTTTAAAACATTTCTAAAATAATTTATAAAAGTTTTATCGGCTTTATGCTTCAGATTGCATCATATGACTTTCTCTTTATAGAAAATAAAGATTTTTGCCTCAGTTAAAAATCATGCAACAAGAATTACATTTTTTTTTGATATTTCAAAAATATTTTTGTCTGTTTAACTTAGCTTTGCACATTTTATTATCTGACACACTTTTATCATAATCTCAGAATTAGTCTAAATAGAGCATGATGTCTCCTTTGGAGTGGAAATTGGTCTCTAATTTAGACTGAATATTGAGTAGGATAGTTATTCTAAATGGAATATTTTATACACTTATCAGAATGGTTAGTCTTAATATTTTAGCTGTTTTTATTTTATTGTCACTGATATATAGAAAAAGACCACATTAAGGTCTAGTGTTGCAAAATAAATTGTCTTTTGTAAAAATGATAGAACTTTTTTAGCATTCAGGCCTAGATGTACATGTTTATTATGTATTTTATTAATATTGTGCACTAATAGATACAAAATAGATTTGACCAATCAGGTTGATTATAATTACTAATAACACAGTCCAATCTGACATTTTCAATTTTTACTTTTGAAAAATTTACTTTGAGAAAACGGGGCTTTAATGCTTTGTAAATTATGTCTCTCTCAGACGAGCAAGTTTTATTTCATCTTGTTTTTTTTATTAAATACCATAAAAACTTTTTTCTCCTCTTTTTTTCAATTTCATTATTTTATAAAAATAATTATAATATGAATAATAAAATCACTTCTCTTATGCACTTTATATAAACATAACAATTTATTTTTCACACTTGCAAATACCTTACAGTTTCAACTGTTCACCAGTCTTCTTCAGAGCTGAAAAATACATTATATATACATAAATATAAACACTCTTATTATAAAAAATTACACATACCAAACAAAGCAATACAAAACAAATATTTTTATACATACTAAAACATCAAAAATATTTTAGTTTAATTCAAAGTGATATTTTAACATTATTATATTATATTAAATGTGACTCAAATTTTAATTCATATTGTAATTTGTTTTATATAATCACTTTTAAATTGTTTGCACACAACATATATCTTTATATTTTATAAAAAAATAATATATTTGATGTTATTATTATCAATTTAAAAACTTTTTTTAATATTAATACTATCTATCATTAACTGATTGATAATATAAAAATTATATGCCTATATTATAATACTTAAATAACTGAATAATTAAAATGTATTAAATTCTTATATTTAAAAAGTTGACAAAGAAATAAAGTTTTATTTTACTATTCCAACTATGTTTGTTATATATAAATAACTTTTTCTTTTTGTATTAGAAGAAATATTTATATATTATAAACTCAAAATGACTAAACCATTTGTATCCAATTAGTGGATTTACATTTATATATATATAATGCATTTTTCTTTTCTTTTACTGGCAGTAATTTAACAATTTATTTTATTTTAATAAATTGTCATTTAAATTAATTGTTTTTTATGTCAGTTTATGGATTACTGATGCTTATTTTATTTGGCACTATGAAAAAGATCAAAACATGTGGTTACATTAGTGATATTCCTGATCTGATATCTACACCCATGGATATAATGCTGCTATATAATCGCCATAAGATTCTATTTTTTATCAACTTAATTTTAGCAATTAATGTCACCTCTTTTTTTATATTATTTTAGTGTTTTTCTCTTGCAAGTATTGTATTATACCATTCTCACTTTCATAGCCTAATTTATTATAATAGTAACACATATAAACTTTATTATTAACATCTGTCCTAAATATTGAGGTTTTTTATGAATTCTTATGAGAAATCCTATGGATTACTTTAAAACCAATAATTGCTGATTTAACATTTTATTACTTTTTTGAGTATACGTGATAACTACTAATTGTTATCACAATATGTCACTACTTAGTCCTGTCACTAATTTTTCTTTAAAGATACTTTTTAATCTAGAAGTATGTCGTAAACAGCTTAGTTACAAAATCAAAAGATGCTACTTTAAAGTCTTCTAGTTTTCATTTGTACTTTTAGCTTGACAATGATTTTTGGAATGTCACATAGGGTGTATCTTGAAGGATGTGAACTGAAATAATTTAATATACATAATTGATCACTTAATTATAAAGATAATTTTTCATTTTTACATAAGTCCGAAACTCCATTTATCTTAATGATATTTTGATTTACAAACAAACTAATTATACTACTTTTATTGAATCAGCTGCAATTTTACATATAGAGAAATACTTCTTTATACATTAAAGGTTAAGTTTTCAATTGCTTTCATACTCATATCAAACTCCATTAACACAGCTTGGATGTGAAATTTTCCTCTCTTTAAAAGGCTAAATTAATTTTCCTGAAAGTTTATAAAGATGGCATTTTAAATATATTTATAAATTGGACTATTTACATAATCTAATATAAAGTATTGAATGTGTTTAGAAATATTTAACTTTATTTAAATATTTCAATTACATTCAACTATTAGTAATAGCACAGTGTTTAGAATATGATCAACATTTTGAGATAGTATTATGCTCCTTTCTTCTTCAGGTATTGCTGATCTGACCAGTGACAGTACTACATAGGAATCAAACCTGGATTGTTAAATTTTTGAATATTGAATTTTGAGATAATGACCTTACTGATTGAATTATCCTGCTAAAGGCAACAATCAACAGAAATTTTATATATTTATCTATGAAGTTTTTTCTTATTTCTTTTACTTTTTCTAAGAGAAAAGTTGATCAGTGATTTCAATACATTATGTATTGTTACACTATGTTGACCTTATGGATTTATTCACCATTTTCAGATGATCAGCTTCTTTAAATTTTCTTCTCTGTAACATTTTCTATCTATCCAGTATTTATGTATATTTCCAATTAAAATATGTTCATTGGTACATATGTGGTCTGTGACCTTAGATATATTTGTTTTTTTTCTTCTAATCATCAGTTTGTATTATTGCAAATACTTTGCAATGGGACAACTATTCTTATCAATATACCTTCTTCCACAATCACATGGTATTTAATAGATAAAATTTTTATTTTCAGAATTTCAAGTTTAGACTTTGTAGACATTAGAATTTCTCATATTATGATGTGACTCTGGAAAGATGTTCTGAAGTTGTACTGATTTCAGATTTTCCTTAATTTATCTGCCTTTATTGGTATGTATGGATACACTATAGTACTTATAACTGTTTTCTCTTTTGAATATATTTTTATTGTCTGTTTAAGGTTTCTTAATAACAGCTGATAGATAATAATATTTCATAAGAATTTGCTTTATATAGATCTTTTTTTTTTCAAATCACTGGTTTCTAAAAAAAAAAAAACTTCTTTTGCTCTGATCCATAATGAGGGTATAACTCCATGCTTTGTATTTATGATGTGATTGGGGGTTTATGCTAAGTGTTTTCGTGTAAGTTTGAGTTTCCTGTAAACTGTAGTTTTGATTTTGCCATGAGGGAGTTTTGTCATAAGAATGTCTAAGCAAGCCATTTTTTGTTCTTGTTCTGATTCTATTGTGAATTGAATTGAAGGTGTATGTTGAAGATATATTTCCAGAAAGTTTGTAGTAGTGCTGCATCATGTGGCTATACAACAAATGTATCAGCAACATACCAAAGTCAAACTATAGATGGATAGGGAATAGTCTTTATGGTTGAGATTACAAGTTCTTCCATGTAAATATTGCTTATTAGGTGTGGCAATAGTGAGCCCATAGGCATTCCTTGATTTTGTTGGAAGAATTTTGTGTTGTGTTAAAATTAGATTGTTATAGGTGGAATGTTAATAGTTTCATTATACTATCAATAGATAGAAGTACTCATGATTTATAAGTTACTATCATCCTTTAAGCTTTTTTTTTTACAATAAACAATGCTTCTTCACATGGTATATTTGTGAATGAACTTGACAGTAAAGTTTATTAGTAGGTCAATTCTTCCATTTTTCTACAAGAAATGACTAAGACCTTTGAGAAAAAATCATGACAAATTTTGGCAAAGTAAATTTCTAGAACTAGCAATAGGTCTTATTGGAAAATAAACCTTGTGGATTTTAGATAGGCAATAACAATAAAGAATTTTCTTGATAAATGTTGTTAGTTTACTTTTCTCATAATCACTAAAGTACCTGCAATGCTTTCTGAGTAATGCTTATAACTTTGTTTCTGTATTTGGTATTGGATTTTTGCCACTTTTATGTATCGACCTGCTGGGAGGAGTTCTTGTATTTTGTTATCATAATCAGCTGTATCCATTATGACTGTTGTAATGCCTTTGTACATATTTATCTACTTTGAGAGATTTAATTGCTTTCTTCTCATCGTAAGATATATTTGATTTCAATTTTTGTTGCTTCTCAAGTGTTATTTTAATTCTCCATAATAATTCTACTTTTTTTTCTAAAGACAATTTTTGAGTAAATTCCTCATTGGATGCCATTATATCTAATGAAGGGATATTTGATGGTGAGATGGCAAAGTTTAATTGTTTTTTTTCAGAACAGAAATTTCAGAATCTGAAGAAGAGAGAAGAAGAATAAATAATTCTTGAAACATTGTGATGGGTATTATTATTAACAGTTGAATATAATTGGAACATTTAAATAAAGATAAATTTGTCTAAATGCATTTAATATTTAATATTAACTGATAAAAATAGTTCAATATATAAATAGAACTAACAGAATTTGTTTTAATTATTCAGTTTTAATAATGATTGTGGCTATTTTATGGCCAGCTGGATTTACATATACTTAACTGGCAAGTAGAATCTCAGTTATAGATTAAGATTAAATTACAACAGCCTTTCATAACAACTCCAACCAGTTTATAAATACATTAAAAACATTAAAATAAAAAAAAATTAGATAATAATATTGTATTTATATATTAATATTTATATATGTAATATTATTATTTTTGATGTCTGTATTTTTTCAAAGCAATATACATAATTATATAATTAAATATTTATAAATACAGTAATTAGATAATTAAAAATTTTATCCACTTAGGAACGCTTTTGATTATCCTAGTAATCTTTGTCAACTAACACTTTGAAAGGCTAACCTTCCCATAATTCCATGATCTTAATGTTTGCTGCCTGCCTGTTAATTAAGTCATGTTTGTGTTTGTATATTACCATAACTTCCTTTATTTTCCTTTTGTTGTTATTTTTTTCAATTTACAATATTTTTACATTATTAAAATTGAAGTCAAAACCATAAATACATGACTTATTATGGACGTAAAAAACAGATACAGAAATATTATTATCTACTTTTCAATTTTGTTTTGATTTCTGAACCCATTTTAATAACAGAAAATGCTCTTTAGTTTTTTTTCCCAATATACATCTTGATTCACGTATATATATACTACCACACCTACATGCCCGTTTATAAATAACACAATTTTTATTTATAAATGAGGTATTATCTTTGGAGTTATTTATTAATTTGTTTAATGTAGAAAGTATGTAAAACACAATATCACATATACCTTTATAAATTTTCCTTATAAAATTTACTTGATCATTCGAAATATATTGTATTGTTATCCATATTTTTTTATTAGCAGGAGAATCAATATTATTATTAAAAATGTTATTCCTATATTTTGTATTAAAATCTCTAATAGCATATATATATATTGTAACCATATATTTTAGTATATAAATATATATATATATATATATATATATATTGTAACCATATATTTTAGTATAAAATATAATAATTGATGTAACTGGTATAAAAATTTCTCTGTCTTCTTTTGGTGATTTGATTGGCTTGATTTGCACTTTGAACAGATTACTCTCTTATATTCAAAATAATTTATTAGAGAGAATGGGTAATATTTTGCCTTACTTGTTGTCTATATTATTTTAATAAATTTAAATTGCTTCTTTCCATATACTAATTCATATCAAAATGTTTAACTTTTTAACAATTTTGACAACACATTAAATTTGGCAAAATATTATTAAAAATAATAATAATTTTTATTTGTTTAAAATGGTCTTAAAAATTATTTCCATTGAATTAAAAAAAAACCATTTGTTCAACTAAATTTAATTATTAAAAATAAATACAGTAATTACGTATGCGTTTCAATGTAAAAAAGAAAGGAGCGCGAATTTAAAAAAGATTGTCTGATAGTGTTGCTTTGGAGGGAGAAAAAAAGAAAAGAAAATGGTAAAAGGCAAATGGTGTAAATATGATAAGCTTATTTTAAAATAGTTAACAAGTAAACGGATTACCACAAAGTTTTCTATAAACGTAAAAATAACATAGTGGTATTTAATAATAAGATGAATTGCTAAATTTAAAAGTCTGTTCAAGTCGGCTAACCAGGTGGATCAAATCGCTAATAATAATTTTCCAATATTACATTTGAAATATGTCGGAGCTTTCCAGTTTAAAAGCAGAATTAATTGCAAGATTTTGGTATGTTTTAAAATATTTATTATTCTACAATTTGGAAAAATTAAATAAGTGTGTTAATTACAGAAGTTTTATAAATATGAAAATTTGCTTTTTAAAAAAGAAGAAGTTTAAATTAAAGTAAAATGTTAAAGATATTAACATAGTTTAATATTTCCGTTTATAATTTTAATAAAAAAATATAGTATTGATTGATATTTAACTTTGCAAGGCCAGTAATATATTTGCTAGTTAATTTGTTTACCATTTGGATAATAAAAACAGTCTTCAAATAATTAATTAAAGCTATTTTCTAATTTTATCGTCAGTTTGGAATGATTAAATTAATTGCTATAATTAGTATTCCTAGATTTAAGCATGGATAAATAAATATTAGCATAGATGTGATAAACTTGGAACAGTTTTAATAGAGAAATGTAGAAATTAATAACTTATGAAAAAACATTTTCATTTAAACTCTGCGTGTCATATTTTGGAATTGTTTCATGTTTATGGAGCCACGTAAAATTGTTAATCTAATAGTGCTTATAATAACTAATACAAATGGATAAAATTACATGTATGGAATTCAACTATAATTGTAGCTATTACTTCATATATTTATTGTTCGACACATCGTACATGGATTTCACGGATCATATTTGTAGTTATAAAATGCTATACAATTTAATTTGTGATACAAACACCTGTTAGAATTCATGTATTGAACTATAAAATGCTATACATTTAATATCACACACACACCTGTTAGATTTTATGTATTTGATGAATAATGCATTACTTTAATTTTATCATTATATGAACTTGCATGTGAAGTTCATAAGTTATATTTTATTAAGTTTAAATTAATAGGGGTTGAATAAAATACTTATTCAAGAGAATAGCGTTTGCAAAAAAGCTTGAAAAGTACTAAATGAATTTATGAGATGTATCAATTTTTCATGAGGTATTTTGTGAGTCTTTCCAGATTTCTATTTCTATACTAATGTTATTTATATTATATTACATATATTTTATTTTAAGCAAGATAAGTTAGTACATTAGTTGTCCTGATTAGTGTAACATTTTATTATGCAAGAACCCACATTTGCTAAAATGTTAGTGTTTTCTGAATGGTCAGAATAACTGACGAGGATGATTTTGCACTATAATGTGAAGTAAATAGTAATGTTGTTTTATAATGTTAAAAGGTATTAATCTGTGCCGGTGGTTAATCCGCAGATTACTTAATTGCCATTTTTTGTATTTTACACTCATTCCTGCGCTGGTGGTTAATCCGCGGAATTGTGTAATTATACTTATTACTTTATGATGGTGTATAAATCCACAAAGCATTTAGTGTTATTTAATTCCTATGTGTAGATGAATGCATCCACAGGAATATGGTTTTACTTCATAGATATAAGTTGGGCAAAGTATTTTAGTTACTCTGATAAATCATCTTCTTTCATTTGTAAGTATAATTTATAAGTTAGATCATTAAATTGTAGCAGGACATTCTATTCAAGTTAACTCATAATAATTAACTGTTGGTTGATTATTATTTACCTGAATGTAAGTTTAAATTTTCACTTTATTTAATGATTGCATTATAGCTAAATCCTACAGATATAATATTATTTATTGTATTATTATAAGTTCACGGTATAGATTTATTGAATCTGGAAATGACATTAGATGTTTCATGAGTTGATGTTGAATTTAGTATAATTTCCTCAATACATTCATTATATCAAATTGAAATATAAGGTATGATTAGGTTTTTAAAAACCGTACCTATGATATGTTATTGAAGAAAGTCGATGGAATTAAAATTTATTTATTTTATTTGTTTATTTATGTCTTTAATTATAACATTAGAATTAATTACTTATTATTCATAAATTTGTAAATAAACGTTGATTTATAATTAAACTTACTGTGCCGTTGCTATTTGTCATTCGTAAAATCAGAAATCATAAACCTTGGATAGAGCATACATTGAAGTACATACTATCGTCAACATGATATAAGAGTTTAGTGATATATTGAGAAAACATTTGGAGGCTTTTCGTCTTTGGTAGTTTATGATGTGTAAGGTACAATAAAATCCCATTTACCTTTTCCATCATTTTAGCTTTGCGTAGTTGATTCTAATATACAATACCAATTGATTATTAAACCTGTAAACAGATTTACCATATAATGACATGATTGAATATATTTACTTAACGTTTTTAAATTGTCATTTGTCAGTATAATAAGAGTCTCAGTGATATAGTAAACTATAAAAAAAGAACCCAAGTATTTATGTTTATTTATTGCAAAGCTTTACCTGGACTAGCATTTGTATTAAAAATCATATAGATGGTTTAAAATTTCATAATCTTATGTAGTTCCACAAATTATGCCATCTTGTACATGGTCGTCCATCGGGTCTCATACAATGAAAGTCGCAAATTAAGGTTTGAAAGATAATAACATTACATACTTATAATTTGTTTAATGTATTTTATCATACTACTATGATAGGTCTTCGCGGTACACTCTGGCTGCGATCAAATTAAATCATAAAAAGTTTATGTTATATCATTAGTTTGGTCTGTGGTAAGTTGCTCCAGATTTTGGTTGTGGTCTTTGGTGCATAATATAGATGGCATGATATGCTTTTGGTTACAGCTCTTAATAGCTGACAATGTGCAGCGGGAATTGATCGGTGATCGAGGTTACAATTCTTAACGCACTTATGTTTTGGTGATATTATGTAGTTGGGACAACAATCGAACGGTTACAATATATATATATATATATATATATATATGATTGTAATTGTAGCCAACATTTAACAATTCATTTGAATATATTTCAACATGTTTGTCTTTATCTGATGATTATTTGCAAAGACTATATTTCTAAATAAGAAGGACTTCAAACCTGCCATTTTGTGTGATATTGGCACTCTTGATTTATATGGAATATAACCTCTTTTTACCATTGCTTTAATGGTCATACAGTAATCCAGCATACATTGATTTCTAGTTATTTTAAAATCAAAAAACAGAGTGCACATTACATTTTCATCTGTTTTTTATCCATTTTACACCTTTGAAAACATTTATTTCTTTAAACAACTCACTAATTGAACTCATTAATTAAACTCATTAATTAAACAGAGATTGTATTTGTTTTATTAGAATTAATTGAGTCAAGTATACTTCAATGTTTGTGTGTCATAACCATGAACATGACATATAAGTTTTAAAGTATACATGGCTCAATTAATTCTTAAAAAAATATACAAACTCTGTTTTGACACTTTATATTAGTACCAGACTTGACTTGGCCTTTGGAAAAGCCATGTTTTTTTAATTGATTGTTTTAACATTTTTTTAAAGATTTAATGTACATTAAACACAAGATTATAATATTATATAAATAAATATAAAAAATTCACAAATGAAAAATTGAAAAAAAAAATGTTTTGAAGAACTGTGCCTGTTTGGTACACTTCAGAAATATACCCTGCAAGATATTAATAAGGCTAAATTAAAATTTAAATATATTTGTTATATTTGATATGTGAATTTGACAGATTGACAAATCCTTCAATAAAAAAATGTGTTTATCAATGGAAAAATTAAATCCTTCACAAAAAATCTGTTTCATAATAAAAATTGTGGATTATTAAATATAAAAGGTGGAATTACTTTCTTTACATAAAAATATTTTAATATAAATTATACTTTAATTATGTATAGTTATTTATTTGTAAAAACAAATTATTATTATTATTTATATTTCACAGTATTACAGACAAACATATTACATTTTGTTAAGTGGTTGTGATTTTTTATGTGAAAGCCTTATGGAGAAACACATATTCACAGGAAACACATGACAGCCCTTACAGACAATCATTCATAAGGAGATAAAGAATGAGATTGAGTATGAAATGATTGAGTAGTCAGAATACATGGATTACCAACATGTGTATTTTCTTCAGTTTCACCATTAATTGATTTCATGTTCACATCAGAAGAGATATTTTAAAAGAAGTGGTCTCCACAAGACTTGAATACATTGTGTTTTATCAGCTTTATTTAAACCAGTCCGACTTTCTAATATTTCAATAGATTTCTTCAAAGTTCTCAAATCATTCTTTTCCAAATTAGAAGTATTTTAGCATTATCAAAATTAGGTTGTATTGGTTATAAATATCCTTTATTAGATGTATGTGTGTGAATGTGCTACAAAGCTTTGTTATAAGTAAATATTATATTTGTAAGTTCAACCATACATATGATTATATTTGGTTATTAAAAGGCAAAGATTTGCGTTAATGGCAAATATGCTCATTCTTTAATTGAAAAACTAATGTCTTAAAATCAATCAAAATAGAACTTAGACTCTTTATAAATTACTATTGTCTTTCATCGAAATAAAAAAAAATATTTAACTGACAATTATAATATTAATGACCTATTGTTTTATTATTGGTTTAAATAGTGTGTTAACTTTTTATATGTAATATTGTCTGTACTGCATGATTATTCCATATCCATTTTATTAGAAATATCTTATGTTCTGCAAAATCTAGCTTAATATATAGTGATCATCATCATATGAAATAAAATATTTTCAAAGCTTATTTAAATACTTATGTATAAATAAAAATGCATGTGCTGATATATTTCCTGATGCTGAATGTCAGGTGAAGCCTTATAAAATGTATATTTAATATCCTATCATGCCTAAAACAGCTTAAGTATGTTAGCTGTTGTAGGATTAAGATCATATTCTATAATCAAACAGGTAATCTGATTATATTAGGTTTATTTAAAATATGTGTATGGCAGTGTTGACTTCTGATTACAATTGAACATTTCCCCTGATTAATGACATTTTTCAGATTCATTATTCTTTTAGAATCTAAAATTGCAAATCTAAATTTATTAATTTTATATTGACATAAATACATTTAACAAAATAAAACACTTCATTAATAATAATAGTACTTGGTATATTTGCTGATTCTATGATTATGTATACTCATATTACTGAAGCTGTGAGATGTACTGCATAAATATATACTACATCAATTATATGTTATCTAAAAATGTATATAAACAAAAAACATGTAAATAAACAAAAAATATAAACATTAAAATTTGTAAATTTAGAAAATTTTACAATATTGTAAGAGCCATTATTTCATCACAGCACACCATACATGATCACATTTACTAATAACATTTTGTAAACTTAAAAAAAAAAACATTTTATTCATTGCTTTGATATGGTATATTATTCACACTATACAATATTTTCTAAGCATGGAGCTAAAAGTTTTATGAAATGAAATAGAATATAGATTATCATCTTTCTTAAATGATAAAGAAAATTATTGATTTAGTAGTAGCAAATATAAGCAGTACAATCATTCTTACTATAGCTTCAGAAATTTTGAAGACTTAGATTTAAAAAAATATTAAAATAAGTAAAATGACTAATGCATGCTAATAATAAGATTGCTATTAATGATTTCTTATATGAAAATGTTATTGAAGATGAAGGATAATATTCACAACATATTTAATTGTGAAGACACTTTGATATTTTGCTATTCAATTTATTTTTAAAAAAAGAAATGAATGTGTATGAAGTAATCACTATATTATGATTTTTATAATAAATTTTAATTTATGTATGCATACTACAAACATTAAAAGTGTATGTGTTATAGATATATGAATATTGAAAAAATATTATATGACTGCAGTTCAATAAATAATATATATTTTATTCTAAGTTTATCAATAAAACTTCAACTATTATAAATATAAATAATGTGCATGAGGGAAATTTGTAGCATAATATAGCATATATTTTGGCTTCATTGTATATATAAAAATTAGAAAATATAGTGCTTCACACTAAATGTAAATATTTGAGTGATTAGTGCTCCAAATGCTATTGTTTGTTAGACAACCTAGAAAAAGCTAAAGTAACCAATGATGTCTGTATACTTAATTTTTATAGCTAAAAAAAATATGGCAATTAATATTCAGAAAATTGATCATTCAAGTTTGTGTATATATTTATAATAACTTGCATATTTTCAAATGCTACAATAGAAAGTTGGTTGGATTAGACTTAAACATGTTAAGATCTTATAATTTATATCATCATAGATACAAACACACACATATATATCTGTGTATGGGTTAAATTAAAAAATAAAAATTAAAACAAATTAAGAGGAAGGCTACTTAAATTATTTTTTCTCATGCATGAATAATTCTGTAACATTTGAAAAGAAATATTAATGTAAATATTTTCATAGAAATAACTTTTAAAAAAATTAATTGAAAATGTTTTTTTTTTTTTTTAAACAAAATAAGTTCATAAATGAAAATGCTATTAGTTTCTTAATTTTCTTTTGATAATTGGCTTATAATAATAACTGAATATTAAATGATAAAGACATTCAGTAAAAGAAAGGGCTTACAATTATATCAGCAAATTGAATGCCTCAAAAATATATTCTGTAGATGGTACGGTGTTAAATGAAGCTGTTCTATTTATTCTCATAATCTCATACTAAAATCAAATGTAAATATCACAAAAATTTAATATGAAATTCATAGTCTTTGAAAATATGTCCACGTAATTATGTTTCACTTTTAAACAATAGAAATATAAAAAGTGATATTATTTCACTTTGGTGGAAAAAGTATGAATAGAATAACATTTTCACACCAAGTAAATGTTTAATACAATGAAACTTAAAAATGGTATTAAAATTAGTCAATGCTTTTTGAAAGACTTTTGTATAAAAACTTTAACACATGTTAAATTAAATATTCTAATAAGGTGTAAATGTGTCTCATTTAATTGTATATAGGAATAGAAGAGACAACGTCAAGTGATTTTTAATAATAATAAAAAATGGAACAGTAAAAGTTATTTTCATAGGTATGAAAATAAATTTCCTACTTTAAGAGAATGCAAATATTATTATTCTTTCTCATATCTATATGTACACACACACACACAACAAATTTACACACACACACACACACACACACACATATATATATATATATAATCTACTTTCACATTTTATTTCACAAAACTATAAATCAAATATTCCTTTTTTGTTAACTTTTCATTTTCATACGGAATATAATATATTGTTATTCAATTTTATATCATGTAAATATTAATACAAAAATCCAATTTATATACTACTTTACATAGAACATGCATGATTATAATAACTTCATTAGAAAAAAATGCAGTAATCATTATCAAAGCAACATTATAAATATATAGATGGTAGTATGTAAATTAATTGTATTATTCATCAGATAGCTATTGGTAGTTTTGCCATTTTTCAATTTATTTTTATTTAATATATATTTTTTTCATATATTGCTATTAGAAAAAAAATATTATAAAGGAATCTGTAGAGACTCTGATCACGAAGTAAATTCACTAGTTGCTTTAATAAGCATCTCAATTCTGTCAATGTAGCCATAGATTTGACACTCATTAATTATAAGGTTAAATATTTTCTTACATTTGCATAGATCAGTAGTTGATAAATTTCACTTCTGAATTGAGATGAACATATTAACCTAAAGTTATCTTCAATCTGTCAATGAAACTCCAGTTGCATCTAGATAAGATCAAACTTAGTTACATTTCTTGTTGGATTTACAAAAAAAAAATATTTTAAACTTCATAAAAATGTCATTTTTATGTCATCTGTGTTTTATTTTTGATTGAACATTCTTAGCTTTAGACAGTGAAAGTATATCTTGAGTTATTAACATGTCCGATTTGCTGAACATCTTTTTATGTATATTTTTATGAAGCAATTTTGATTCTGAAATTTGATGAAAGAATATGTGAAACAAACATTAATATTGACATTTTTTTTTGGTAAAGTGTGAGTATTTTTTTGCTGATAGGATTAGTATTATTTATGATTTGCTTTTATTACTAGAGCATTCAATACATTTTAGGTGTAATGAAGTATTTTATAAAATTAATAAACATAAATAATTGGATGATTATTTTTCCTTTAACTGTTTTACTGCTATACTGATTTTTTAAAAAACTGGCTTGAGACACTATTTTCACAATAACGTCAGTTTTAATAATGTTAGAGCAAAAAGCTTTACCCTAATAGAAACTAGATGAAATAAGGAAAAGAATAACGTTAAAATAAATAATGATAAACATTTAAAAACTAAGGAAAAAAAATTTCAACATCCAACATAATTATTACTTTATTGTTTGTTCATAATTTCTAATTTATCATTAACGAAGTTTAAATTACATCTTCATTGATAATTTATTTGTATTCCTCACAAAATTATTTTTCAAACCATATATAATACTTCTTACCTGAGATAATTCATAACTTCAGAATCTCCAGAAGTATTCACATAAGAATTTTTCATTTTTATCTTTAACCCCAAATGTGACAAATCTCAAAGGCAAATGTAAGAAAAAGATTCATCCTAATAAAAAATATAAAACAAATCATTTCCAGAAAATGGATATGCATTTTTCATCATATCAATTGGTTTCTTGTTTATCTAAAACTAGAAATTGTAGGTTACTATCTGTATCAGTGATAAAATAAGTTTTATCTCTTCATTTTATATTTTTGTGTACATCAGTGATGTTATTATTTTTTATGCACACCAGGAATGCTATCTTGTCATATTTATTGTCCCACAGAGATGTAATTTATGTATATATACCTAATTTTCCAGCTTTAGAATTGAAAATAATGTGATGCAAGATGTGGCAAAACTACTGACTCCATAGGATGAGTACTAAGGCATAGACTAGAATCAGAATTTGATTGTTTGCCTGCATGCAATTTCATGTGGTATATACATTATTATTGTGGTCATTTTTACATATACAACATTTGAAATCTCTCTTTGTTGGTTTTAAGTGTTTATATTTTTACATGGCACTATGTCCAGTAAATTTTGTGATTGCTTTGTCAACTGCAAAATTTTTGTACATTTGATAATCAGTCCTAAAATTTATATTGTACTGCTCTATAATGTCTTAATTGTATATAATGTACCACCCACCTTCTTTTATTTGTCAATGAAGAGATTGAAACATCTATTTTCTTTTAGATTTATTTATTCAATCTTTTTTGTTTAGTTTCTATTACTATCTTTGAAGTTTTCCGATTTTTCAGGTAGATAATAATATCACTGGTAGCAAGCTACCAATAATATTAACTCTCTGCTACTAAATTATAACATTGGTCATCCAAGCACTTTATTCATTAAAAAAAACCTTTAGGCACCAGTTAATTACAAGAGTAATAAATGTGCTTAATCAACCAGCTACAAATTTAATACCTGCTTCCCTGCTAGCTCATTGGACTTTAGCTATTCTCAATTCTCCACCCATACTATGAATATTTTCAATATTTATGTCACAAATATTTGATCAGTAAAATGCTTATACATTATTAATTCTATGGCATAAATCTCTCCCTTACTTTCAACCTTAATTAACAATAATTAAAATATTTATTTCCATCTTTCCTTAATGCTCGTTCTTGCCTTATAATAAATGCATACACACATTTTATTGAAGTATACATTTAATATGTTCAAATTACACACATATAATAATAAATAAAATAAAACACATATTTAATTATATAATGCACACACATAACCAATGAGGTCTTTGATTTAAGATTCTATTATGAAAGTTAAGCTAATGCATGTAGATAGATCATTAATAGTTCTATATTTGGTTAAATTTAAATTATAGTTCTTGAAATGTTTAATATTTGAAGACAAAATGAATGTTTATCTAGGATTTAAACATGCAAATAAGGCAATGTAGCTTCTTCTGGTTTTCCTGATTTCAACTGGTTGGGATGTTTAGGAATTTACTTGCAGATTTTAACATGGACACTCCAATGATTTCCAGATTTACACAAACATGGTTTCTCCCTCGAACTGACTGCTGATGTTATTGCAGAGATGTTCAGGCTGGTGGCATGATCTGATGGATTCAGCAATGCATTCTAGATGATAGGACATTCATTGTGAGATATTTCAATATATTTAGATCAATTTTGATGAATTCTGAATAATTAATAACTTTTAATGATTTTTATTTTATTAATGCCTGAATAAACTAACGATACAAAATGTCCCTTTTATAGCTAGTGTTTCTTATCTGAGGATTGATCGATCAATCTGATGCAATCCTATTGGGCTTTCATTCTTTTTATTTAAGAGTTCAAACTTGATTCTAGTTCTTCCATTGGTTGTTTTATTTTAATCAAACAGTAGTACTTAGTCCCTTTGTCTGTTAATTATCTTTCAAAAGTAACCTTTATTAGTAAAAGTATTACAAAAATTTTGGGTACACTTACCCATTGAGAATTACAAAGTGTTCAATGTGACAAACAAGGTAAAACAATTATTGATTATATAAAGTACATATGCTTGATAACAATTATATCCATTAAATAGTTGCTATAATGTTGATATTAATGTGTATCTGAACATGGATCTACATGGCCCAGCTACTGAGATACCATCCATCACCCAATGATCCCACCCCTGGGACCCCAAAGCAAAGACTCAAATTCTTCAGCTGAATAGGTGGACAAGTCCAGAATTGTGCCAACCACTACAACAGGCAGCGAGGTCCAAGGCTGAAGTCCATTGAATAATAAATTCTCGACCTGCAGCCGAGCCATGTCAAGATCATTCCAGATGCCTCTATTTCGCAATCAACAGTCCAAATGTACAGGGACCACATTTGGTCTACCTGCCCAGAATTGGAAAGCCAACTAAGAAAAACTAACACATAGCTAGCACAGATCTGCACTACCTAAAACAAACCTATCAAGGGGGCACAACAGCCAACCAGAGCAGGAATTGTGCTGAGACTTTGACCAGGTACCCTCCCAGCAGATTTTCCAGGTAGTGGCAATAATTTTCAACAGCCTGCACCAAATAACCAGCCTCCTAATGACCACCACCACCCCCGAGGAAGAAAAGAGGAGTGCAGACCCATGTCCGGAAAATTATTGCAGCAAAGCCTCCATCAATGTTACAAAATTTGGAGGTGGCCCAAATCAGACCAACCACCTTACAAAATTTCTAATTTTAAAGTTAACCAAAGAAAAAAAATGATTAGCTCAAATCAACACTGCCATAATAAATAAGCCACCAGGGTGCTGAAACAGCCTCCAAAGTCTGCTTCATTGTTGATAACTCTTGATATATGTCATATATTCTAAATACTAGTTCAACTCATATGACTGCAAGGTACTCCAGGGATTATGATCTAGCTTATATATTTCCATTTGGTTATTCCAATTATGAACAGAGTGATTAGCATTGTAGGATTCTTGCTTATTGTTTAGTTGTACAGTAGAGCTAAAGGGCAACCAACCTGTTATAGTAACTAGTTTCTGTAACCATGTTGTGGACTTGATTGTAGTAGGATTCCAACTGGGACTCTTGTATTGATCCTATTTGAATTCTGCTTATGTTAATTGAAATATAGGTCTTGATTAGTAATCAAGGTTTCAATTGTGTAGTGTAAAAGTTTGTAATCTTTGGATTATTCCTAATCATTGTTGGATTAAAGGAGTTGAGTGAAATACAGCTTCAATGTCTTTGTTTGGGTCTATACCATCATTTGAACTTATTTTTATTTTTAAATCATTGTTTTTTGGCTCAGGAAACACTTTGTTCTAATTCTGTGTCAATTTGAAAGTTTTCTATTCTTTTTGTGGTGCTACAATCGCACTGGAAGTGGCCCAGTAAATTTGATCTAATCATCAGAAAAAAATAATTCTTGTGCAGTGATATGGCTTAAAACATAATCTATAATGTTTGATTCTAAAATTGAGATCAAATTCATATTTAAAATAATGTTCCAATCCTGCATTGTTTTACCGCATTCAGTCACGATGATATCGTAACTTTTTTCTTATGAACGAATTAACGCTGGGATTTCTTTTTTTTTAATTTCCATAGGTCTATGATTACCTTTGTGTCTAGTTTGTTTCTTGGTCTATTTCCTGTTTTTCATGATTTGTTTGCAGCTGTAGAATCTTGCTATATCTGATGCTATTGTGAAATTCTTGAGACTATCTTTATTAAGCTTTTTCTTTTTTCCAACGTTTTCAATAAAATTTGACCTGCCAACTATATCTCAATTAATCCTATCATTAAGCTTAGGATTTCTAGTAACTTTTTTTTTTATTAGTTGGTTTCATTTTAAAATCTTTTTACTTAGTTTTATTTTTGCTCACAAGATTCTAAGATATCATTGTACTGGCTTTTGCCTTTTTTAATGGCAGCTATATGCATAGAATGATACGATTGATAATTTCAAATACTTTAGAGTGAAAACTGATTTAAAATTTCTTGTAAAGGTGATGAAATGATAAAACAAGTACTCACCTACATCTTGGCAATTTTTTTTCCCATAAACTCAAACTTGAAAGCATAATGAGTCACATTCTTCTGGTGCCAGTGAACAGTCAACTGCTCCAGCTGGCAACAAGAAGTGGACTGAATTATTTTCATTGTTTTGATTGTAAGTTTTCAGTTCTTTTATCTGCATTAGCTTTCTATTTTATCATTAAAAAATTCATTTCTTTTAACTATTTTTATGGACACACACATTCCCTATTACAAGACAAAATGAGGGATTTATTTTATTAATTTAAATCTAACAATGCTAATTGTTTTTTCTTTAATTATTATTTGTTACCGAAATCTTTCCCCATTGTCTTTTTTTTTTATTTTTCTTTTCTCAAACTTTCATGAAAATCTTTCTGAAATTTAAAATAACTTTTAAAAATAACATTTTTTAAAATTTTCTTTCAATAAAATTCACTCTCATTAACTACTAGAAAAATATAATGACCTACATCGGTATAGTATATAGATATTACTTGTTATATAAACACAAACTTGCAATTGCAAACCTAAAGACAGTAATATATAAACATAGTAATAAATATAGTAAAATAAACATATAAATTATTAAACCTTTTGAGAATTATTATGTATAGAAAATAAGATTACCTAAATGTAGATCAAAGCCCCAAAATTACATAAACTACTTTTGTTGTGTTTGAATACAAATGTTTAAATTTATATATGTATAATAAAGAGCATAAATCATATATAATTTATATACTACACAGACACAAATACAAATGCAAACATACCATTTATCAAATAGTTTTTAAAAATTTACTATTCAAATAATTAAAAAATAAAAATTTTAATACATAGAACCTGATATTCTGAATACATTTTGAAGTCATTGAAATGTGAATTATCACCATATTTTTAATCCACTATAGTACACTCTTTGGATATTTAAAAATTTCTGCCTTTATCTTCTTCTCCATAAAAATTAGTAAACTGAGGAAGAAATAAAAAAAATTAAATGAACCTGTTCATAAAAATATTCATAAAAATCTAATGATAACCTTTGTAAATATGCATTGGATAAAACCAAAAATATTGAAATTTATTATAGTGAATTGTTAAATGTTGGATATAATTATGATTGTGTTTATTATACTGTTAAAAATTTTAATTCTAAATATAAAAATAATATTAACAATTATGTTAATTCTTCTGATAAAAAATTTTGGTTATCAATACCATATATTTCAAAACAACAGGCAAGTTTCATTAAGAAAATTTATAAAGGTATATGTGATATTGCATGTTATGCATCACCTACATCAAATAAATTAATAAATAATTCAAAAGCTAAGACTTTATTGCCAAATAAAAATGTATCATTTACAAATAGACATGTAGGTGTGGCATGGACATATATGTGAATTGAGGTGCACATTGGAAAAAAGAACAAAGGAGCACTTGTTATTATTAAAAAAGGTTCAAAATACAAAACAAAATTATAAAAATAATGCTAATTTATAAGCTTTTGTCTCTTATGACCATAATAAATCATGTATATATGGTTTTGATTTTAATTATAGTAATGTAGAAGTGATGTTAATATATAAATACAAGAAAGATTTAATCAATAGGAAAGTATCAAACATTAAATCATTGAATTATGGGAAAGTTGACTTCATGGAATTATGGGTGAGCTGACATTTTAAAAGTATTAGTTGACAAAAACTACAAAGATAGTTGAAAGCACTTCTAAGTGACAGTTATATATATATATATATAGTTATATATATATATATATATTATATTTATAAACTTTTAAATACTCTATTTTCTAATATTTATTTATAAATTTATGTATATTATTTTGAAGAAATACACACATCAATTTATATATATATATATATATAATAACTTTTTGGGCTGTACCGTGTATTATTTTTCATTAAACACTGATATTTCAACAGACTAGCATCCACCATTATCAAGGTTAACTTTTGAAAGAAAAATCGTTAGATCTTAAATAATAACCTGACTGTGTTTGAGATGAGAAATAAGATTCAACTTAAAGAAGTAGTTCACAATTTACAATATGAGGCTTATCAAAATGTTTATTTCCCTCAGTATTTTCACCTATTAATTTTAAGTTAATATTAGATCAAATGAGAGGTTTCCACATAGCTGGAATACATAGTGCTTCATCAGCCTATTTAAACCAGTAGATCTCTTTAATATTTCAGTTGACCCTCTCATGGTTTTTAAATCATATATTTCCAAATTAACAAGTATTTTAGTATTGTCAAAATCAGGTTTCTGAACAGTTTCTAAAAAATGAGAAGTAAAAACTGATGTGCTAATTTTTTGATTAAAAGCATTTCTACATTCTTTATTTCTGACATTTATTCATTTATTGGACTGACCCACATAGCCTCTTGAGCACTGAAAGCACATCAGTTTCTAATTCCCATTTTTTAAAAACTGGTCACAAACCTGATTTAGACAATACAAAAATACTTGCTAATTTGGAAAGATATGATTTCAGAACTGTGAGAGAGTCAATTGAAATATTAAAGAGACCTACTAGTTTAAACAGGTCTGATGAAGCACAACATATTCCAGCTATGTGGAAACCTCTCATTTTATCTAATATTAACTTAAAATTAATAGGTGAAAATACTGAGGGAAATAAACATTTTGATAAGCCTCATATTGTGAATGCTGAACTACTTCAAGTTGAATCTCATTTTTCATCTTGCACACAGTCACGTTTCAAAAGTTAACCTTGATAATGGTGGATGCTAATCTGTCAAAGTATCGGTGTTTAAAGAAAAATAATACATGTTACAGCCAAAAAGTTATAATTTATCTACATCATACAACTGTGAAAACCTTAAATAATATATATATATATATATATATATATATATATATATTGAAACAGTCAGATTTGTTTATCCTACTGTTTCACCTACTATATACTATAGTAGTGTTTATTTTGTATATCTATACCCAAATCCTCCTATATTACAATTATATTATGTTAATATTGTACTAAAATCAGGCTAATTTTAAACATAAATGTACTAGACATGTATGTGTGCATATATTTAACATACAGTAAAAGAAACATATGCATATGTAAAAATTCAGTAAGTGTGCATATATATATTTCTAGTAGTAAATAAATGGAAAATGCTTTGTACGTGTAACAAGAGACCACATATATGCAGAGCAAAAGTTTTTTCTACTGTCCATCATAAAAAAATCATGAAGAAAATGGTATTTCATAAATTTCCAATTGCCATATAGTAAGAGTTTTGGTGATTTTTCGTCATTATTTTATTCACTAAATACTCTATTACTATAGACTCATTATAAGTGAGTAACAAAAAAGGTAAGTTTGGAATATTAAGTATTACCTGTTTTTAATACTTGATTATAATGAATTTATAATAAATAGAATAAATAAAGAAAAGAGAATCAAATATTATTTAGAAATTAAATACTCTATTTAAAAGTAATGTTTTGTAACAAATGCTATGTTAAAAGTAAATTACTTTTAAAATTTCTAATCCAGGTTTCAATCTTAAATATCTTCAAGTTTTATCCAGCTGAAATTGTAAGCCATATATCAGGGACATTCTTAATTACTATACAATTATGTCTTTTTTATGTCATAAAACATAGTTAAATAAAACTTTATGAATGTTTGCAAAATAATAGTATTAAATAGATAAACATAATAGTAGTTGTTATTATACTATAAATACAACCCTTGATTTCCATGTCTAAAAGCAGAATTTCAGAAAACTTTTCATTCTTAGATAATAATATTTTTAACCATATAGATTTTAATTTGAGAACAAAGATTGGATGAATACATAGATTAAAAAATATGATAAAGTTTTAATGAAATTATTATTTAAATATTTGAAATTTTTAAAAAAGTAATACTCAGAACTTTGTAAACTAAGTTCAATTTAAAAATATAATTCAAACTCTTTGAAGAATTAAAATTTGTAGAATATGATTCAATTTAACAATGTTTTAAATTTATCCCTCTTACACAGTGATTTTTTTTGTTTTCACTTGCTCTAAAGTTTTAACATTAATTTTAATATTAAACCATTATCATATTTAAATATAATAAATTTGATTTTATTTGATAAATAATTTTGTTTAGAAAAAAAACATTTTAATTTCACAATTATTTCAAAAAATTGATTTTAATCAAAACAAAGCATTATTTAAAATCATTCAACTGTCAGGAAGAGATTGATTTCAGAAAACAATGAAATCTTTTTATTTGACATTTGTATTTAAAATGTGCACCAAGTTATGTTTTAAAAGTTTAAAATTTTAAAATATTGCAATAAATTTTAATAAACTGTCTATGATAATATGTTAGCAAACAGTTTGTAATCTTCACCCCATAATTTGCATTGTTCATGTTATGCAGAAAAATATCTTTTATTTTTACTAAAATATTTGTATACAAAATAAATGTGTAATAATAAACATTCCCAAAAAGTGAAATATATTTTCAAAGTATTAAGATAGAGTACAATGTCATAAAGTCAGTGTTTACAAGACTTTCATTTGCTATATTTTTAATCCCTCACATTTTATATATTTTTTTTGGAATTAAAAGATTAGAATAAAATGTACATGAATTTTAATGGTCAGAAAAATAATTGCAAAATATCTGAATAGATGGATATGCTTGAAATTTAATTCCTTGATTTATCATTTGAAAAAACAGTCGTTTTACTTAAGTTGAATGGTTAAATAAATGAATAAAAAAAATCATTTTTATATACTGTACTGATATTAGGGTATTTAGTGTTTTTTTCCAACTTGGATTTTTTTTTTTACCTAACTTCAAAATAATTAATCTGGAGTTTTTCACACTAAAATTAATAATTATCAATATATGTTAATTAATAAAAAAACATCAGTTATGTTTCCTGATTATCTCTACCCTTTTATGTTAGAACAAATAATGATGATTTTTGAAAAAAAATCACTCTCCTTCTCAAGAATAGCTTTATTTTGATAAATACATTTCATTCTGCTATTTATAAATTAAAAAATCAGATTAAACTCATAGTTTAAATAGTTCATATATAACTTATATGTATTCTATTTAAACAATTATGGAATATACAAGATTATAATAAGCACAAATAAGAAAGAAAACAAAACTTGTAACTTTTCTAAAAAAATAACATATTTAATAATAAATAATGATTAAAATTGACACTATCCCTATTACAGTTTCAATAATGATTTCCAATGGCCAAAAAAACATAGAATAACTCTAAAAATTAATTTAATGATCAAAGTATAATGTCATGCGAATTATAAAAAAAAGTTATATTCCCCAAGTACATTTATGTACTGAATATTAATTTGTCAGCATAATAATAAACTTCTCTCTATTTAAAAAAGGTAATAATAAAAAAGAAATATACAATTACAGAAATAACATAAAAAAATATTTACATTTTTTTTACATTAAAAAAAGTGTTCATTAAATAATATGTTTATCTGAATGAGATAGATTATCAGTATTTAATTGTTGTACTTCATTTCTATGTATGTCTTACTTTTGTTTCTGTCTTTATAATAGAAAATATTTTCTCAGTTATTGAATGGTTTTCTTTTAAGTGAATTCTTCCCTCATTTCTTTTCTGGTTGGAACAATATTTGAGAAACATCTGGAGACATTAAGTGCATGGGTCTTGTTTCTATTTAATCATTGGTTCATTCGTTAGGGACAGATTTGGAAATGATTTACTATATTTGTCAGAACAACATTTCATTAGCACCTAAGACATTTAGCAATGATGACATATGCACATTATGAATGTATATACACATATATGCTCATCCACAAACAATGTTTTAGAGTTTAAACAACTTTGACATTGAAAAAGAATTATCAATAATTGTTCTGAGCCACCTTACAGATTATCAGTTTTATTTCTTCCAAACTCACTATGAAACAAGGTTGGTCAATCGTCCTTCTGAAAGATGCTTACTAACTTTCTATTGATCATATTCCTCACAAATACAATAAATCAAAGTAATAAATTTTGATTGATCCAATTTTACATATGCCACTTAATCTCACATTGCTGTTATTCAAAAACATGATGTGATCTTCGTTTTTATTTGAAATTTTATTTTAAAAAGTTCAATTAAGTCTTAATTCGTGATTAATATTATTGTCAGTAGGATCTGCTATTTTTATTACTGTTATATGTTTGTTTGGCAATGCATTCCCTCTTTAATTTAAACAGCTGAAGAAAAATTAAAAAAAAAAAAACAATAAAAAAAACAGTATAGCTTTCTTATTTTTAAAATTTCCTGTTTTTAAAATTATGTAAAATGCAAAATATAATTATGTTTATCAGGAACACACATCCTCTACAATGAAATAAATGTTTAATTGATCTTTTGATATTGCTTAGTAATATTTGCTTCATCAACTTTCTAGTTGAGTGTAGTGACAAAATATCAATAAATAATCTTAAAAATTACTTGAAATGCCCTTGGAAATTAATATTAAAGTTTCATTCTAACTCTTTATATAACATAATTCATGTTTTACAGTTGGGGCAAAATATGCATTTTCCACACATTCAAAATAATTCAAAATTTTCATACCTATACAAATGTTGAAGTAGCTTTCAAAAACTGACATTCTAAAATATATTATGTAGTGATAAACTATGATGATGAAGCATTATTTTTTGTTCATATTCTATTGTTTTGTTATTTAACTTACATATTGTAAAATAAAAATAAATACAATCCATTGTTAATTTTATAATAAAAATAAATAACACCACAAAAGATTTTTTAACAAATAATATTCTATTATTTTATACAAAAAGGTTTTGTTTCTTGGAAACATTTTATTATACTTTTCAGTATAAAGCATACACAAATATATAATTTTTCTATCAAAATGTCACCTGATCACCATTTCATATGTTTACACATGCTGTTAATAAGACTACCAAACTCTCCATACAGTAGTGCCACTAAAGGCAAGACTTTGTAATCAATGGATGCAGAAAGGTTTGTGCATAAAATTCCTATTTAGTGCCTATCCATCCAACATCTCCAGTCTAACTAAAAACTAGGATGAATGAGTTGGTACTTGATAGGGATTTTATGCACAAACCTTTCTGCATCCATTGATTACAAAGGTTTGCACTTGGTGACACTACTATATAGAGAGTTTGGTAGTCTTTTTATATATAATTTTTATTAGTCATACAATATTTTAGAGATTATCCACTTAATGAATAATATTTCTGTAGTGTAATTTTTACATCACTAATCTTATGCAATGAAATAATTGTTTTCCATCTGCTTTTAGTAGCTTATGTAAGGGTGTAATCAGAAATATATGCTGAAAAAAATGTGAAAGATATTTATCATATCCAAAGGGTCAATTTCTTGCTGAATCAGCACTGAAAGGTAGGTCAGATTACAATTTCATACACATATCTTTATCATTTGTAAGTGTATATAGATAAACTGATAAACCAATTACTACAGTTTAATTGGTAAGTGTCAAATTTACTGCTCTCACAATTAATTACACTATAGTAATATTATTCATTAAGTGGATTATTTCTAATCTAATGAATGACTAATAAAAATATTAATATACTTTTATTAAGTGGTTTGTAGCAAAATTGTGAGGCAGTAAGCTTGAGACATCAAGTAAACTGTAGTAATTGGCTATATATATATATATATATATATATATATATATATATATATATATATATATATATATATATGAAAAACAAAAAACACAAGTTAAAAACTTGCATATGCTTGTATTTATGACAATAGATGGTGTTATACCAAAAACACCTTCAAGCGTTTGTTTACATAAACATCAGAGTGAGTATTTCACTATCTCTAACTTAATTTCCACCTTCATATCATGATTTCAAGCTATTTGCTATCATCAGTGAAGGACAGGATTAAGAAACTAGATCTAAAACACAAACTCTGAGTGTTTAAGAAACAGTTTCTATTCAGCTTGCGAGCGTGAATCTTTTAGACATGTAAGATTCACGCTCGCAAGCTGAATAGAAACTTTTTCTTAAACGCTCAGAGTTTGTGTTTTAGATCTAGTTTCTTAATCCTGTCCTTCACTGACAATAGCAAATAGTTTGAAATCATGATATGAAGTGGAAATTAAGTTAGAGATAGTGAAATACTTGCTCTGATGTTTATGTAAACAAACGCTTGAAGGTGTTTTTGGTATAACGCCATCTATTGTCATAAATACAAGCGTATGCAAGTTTTTAACTTGTGTTTTTTGTTTTTCATAAATGTACCTTTGAGGTCTTTCTTGCAATGATATATATTGCAGGGACTTCTACTATGTGGTGATGCTGAACTGATATCAGATCCATGTAGCTATCTGACATGCGATGCTGAGTTTGAAGACATTACGTGTCTAAAAGATTCACGCTCACAAGCTGAATAGAAACTGTTTCTTAAACGCTCAGAGTTTGTGTTTTAGATCTAGTTTCTTAATCCTGTCCTTCACTGACAATAGCAAATAGCTTGAAATGATGATATGAAGGTGGAAATTAAGTTAGAGATAGTGAAATACTCACTCTGACGTTTATGTAAACAAATGCTTGAAGGTGTTTTTGGTATAACACCATCTATTGTCATATATATATATATATATATATATATATATATATATATGAACAATGATAGAGATAAATGGAAGAGATTGCAATCTTGGTCAGCTGATGAATGCTGGTTAAGCATGAAATGGGCATCTCGACAATCAAACATTTTTTATATGTCTTTGATCATATGTTCATAATTAAACCTCTCCACAAAGTATTAAAATCAAATAATAAACAGTCCTTATCTTGTCTGGATGTGTGTAGTAAAAATTACACTACAGAAATATTACCCCCACACACACACACACACACACATGTATATATATATATAATAAATGTGATGTAATATGATGCACTGTGACTTCTCTGTAAATGGAGTGAGAAATCGCTCAGCAATATGTCCAGAGAAACCTGTTATTCACTTTTCCTTCCCTTTCCATTCCTACCCTAAGTTTTTTCATAATCTGCTCCATCCCATTTCCACAATATAATCTTTGTCAACTGTATGGCCTTTACACCCATATCTTTCCATTTACATGTATATTCTATTGTTTCTAAAGATTCCATTTCAGCCTAAACAATAAACTATTTTCCTTGCTATTATCATAAATTAACTCACACCCAATGTTCCATTTACTTCTATATATATTTACACTCTTTTTACTCTCCATACTAGTTCCCCATCTCTCCAACTACCTATTTTTTATTAATGCATCTATTCTTTTATTCTATTCTATACTAATATAACACTCAACAATCCACCTAATACAATCATCCCAGCTTTTGTACAAGTATGCTGATATAAATAATTTATCAAATTCTTTTGCATATCATATTACCTTTCTCACCCATCTTGTTACCTGCCCTTTACTCATAACCAAATTAAATACTATTTTGGCTATTCTTTTATTACACATACACTGCATCCTACCAAACATTTTCATTTTACTTTTTTTGCATTTCTCATATAAAAACTCGACCATTCCATTTCTCCTTGAATTGCCTCCTTTGCTGTCCACACATTTGGATCTAATGAATGTCTTCCTACTTCCCTTGGTACTTTTTCTAAGTAATCTAATGCCCCTTTACTAACACATAACACATCATTATCATATGTTAACCTTGTTGATGTGATGTGGTGTACTGTGGGGTTTCCTTAAATGAAGTCAAGAATATTTGAGATTATGCCCAGATAAACATGTTAACCACTTAATTTTCCATTCCCTACTCTAAGTTTTTCCATATTCTGCTCTATCCCATTTCCACAACATAATATTTGTCAACTATATGCCCTTTACATCTAAATCCTCCTTATCTTTTCTCAAACCCAGCATAAAAACCAATAATTCACTTTCTGTATAATCACTTTTTTTTATATTTATTCTTCCATAACTTCATTATACGTAACTTTTCTGTTTTCAAGCATTTACATTCTATTAACAAATGACTAATATGTTCTATTCCTTACTTACATAATTTACAAAATAAATCATCCATATTTTTCCCTTTACATGTATATTCTCTTGTTGCTAAAGATTTCATTCGAGCCTTAAACAATAAACTACTTTCCTTACTATTATCTTATATTAACATACACCTAATATTCTGTTTATTTCTATATATATATTTAAACTCTTTTTACTCTCCATACCATTTCTCCATCTCTCTAACTCCCTATTTCTTATTAATAAATATATTCTTTTATTTCATTCCTTATTACTATAACACTCAATAATCCTCTTAACACAATAATCCCATCTTTTGTACAAATATACTGATATAATTTTTTTCTTCAAATCTTTTGCATACCACATTACCTTTCTCACCCATCTTGTTACCTGCCCTTTACTTATAACCCAATTAAATACTATTATGGCTATTATTTTATTATCCATAAACTGCAATCTACCAAACATTTTCATTTTACTTTTTGCATCTCTCATATGAAAACTTGACCATTCCATTTCTCCTTGAACTGCCTCCTTTGCTGTCCATACATCTGCAACCAATGCATGTTTTCCTACTTCTCTTTGACCTTTTTCTAAATAATCTAATACCCCTTTACTAACACATAATGCATCATTACCATATGTTAACCCTGCTACTGCAACTCCCATATTATCCTAGATACATCATATTTATTATATGAAAACAGTGTTAATTTCTTTATCCAACCCTTTCTTTTTTTTTTGCTTTATATATCAATTTTTCTCCCATTCATCCAAATAATATTTCTGATTACTTAAAATAATTCCCAAATCACTATATCTATTCACCACACTTAAATTAATATCTCCCAATAAAAATTCTACATATTCTCTTTCTTCAGTATTAACAATCACTATATTTGATTTTTCTTCACTAAATTTAATCCCCATTTCTTTACCTACCCTTGCACATGTCATCAGCATAACTTCCATATCTTTTCTTCTTTCTGCACAGACAAAAAAAATATCATCTGCAAAAAAAAGACCCGACAAAATATATACTCTCTTATCACCTTTTAACGGTATCTCTATCCCTCTTCCTAATCATTTTATTGTTCTTTCCATTTCACTTAAATATAACACAAACAAAATAGGTGACATAAGGCATCCTCGCCTTAGTCTCTCCCCATTTTTAACTTTAACTGATTCAATATTCCCTAATTGATATATATAATAATTATTTTCATATAATTTCTTAATAATATTCATTAAAGCTTCATCCATTCCCAACTTTGCTAAATTTATCCATAATATATTTCTATTTACTCTATCATATGCCTTTTCTAGATCTATAAAACTCATATATAACTGTTTACCTGAATTTCTACTCATATCCATAAGGTGTGTAACTACAAATAAACTATCTCCTACATGCCTATCTAATCTAAAACCTTCTTGCATTTCCCTCACTACATTATTCTCTTCCATCCATTTCACATCTCTTCTAACCACCATATATGAAAAAACTTTATATAAAATTGATGTTATCACTATTGGTCTATAATTATTTAACTTTCTATGATTCTTACCCTTTCCTTTAAATAATAATCTTACTCTTGTATTACTGCAACTACTGGAAAAAACTCTATTTTGTGCCATCTTATCAAAACAAGATAATAACTTTACTTTTGATCTATATTCTAAATTCATCACCATTTCTGCTGCCCATCCATCTAAACCTATTGCCTTTCCACTTTTCAATTTCTTTTCTACCTCATTCAGTTCATGTTGTGTAAACCTAATATTCCCATTACTATATGCTTTCATGTTTTGTATCGCTCTATCCTTCAACATCTAACATCTTTTCTATATTTATTACATATTTATTTAAGCTTCTCTCTAAATCTTCTCTAGAGCAACACTTTATTCCCTTATCATCTAATAATACTATCTCCCCCCCCCACATTTCTCCTTTTAATGTAATTCCAAAGTTTTTTTACTCCCATCTCTTCCACTTTTATTAATATCCTCCAACAATTTACTATTTAATTTCATCCTCTCTTTATGATTATCTATTTTAGCCAACTTCTTATTTTCTTTTTCCCATTTGGCATTAATATCTTTTCCACTTTCCTTCTTCTTAATAGCACACATATATTCTATACATGCTTCTTTCCTCTCTTTTACATTTTTACTCATTCTCATTTTTATTACTTTTATTCTTTTTAATATTCTCACCTAAAACCCTATTTGCCACTTTTTCTACTTCTTTACACCAGTCCTTATACTCATCCCCAACTTACTCTTCCATCATTTCTTCACCTTGTATTTTATACTCTTCCCACTTATTCTTATCATTCACTCCACTTATTCTTATCATTCACTCTATCCACATCTTTCACTATTATTTCTACTTTTATTTTATTCTCTCCATCATATTACTAACCAATTTAATTACAATTAAGTTATGATAACTAGTGCATACTTTTTTTCATTATCAAACACCTTAATTTTTCATATTTTATTCATTCCCTCTTTCTCTACCCATACATAATCTAATGTATGAAATATATTATTTCTAGGCCATATATATTGTCCCTCATAAATATTTTATAAATTTCCAATACTCAAATTCACTTCCTGACAAAATTCCTTCAAAAGCTGTCCATTTTTATTATGTGCATCATCAATTTGTTCAATACGTCCATTCATATCCCCTATCATCATTATTCTCTTCCCCTTACTTTTAAAACTTTGTATATCCTTAACTAGACCTTGATATATGTTATTGTTCCACTCCATTATAATTTGAATATCTCCAGTGGCTATATAAACTATAGCCACCATCCATTCTTGTCTACCCAACCTTATTTCAAACCACAAATGTTCTTGATATTTAATAATATTTAAATATTTTTTGATATAACACCTATACCACCACCCCTTTTTTCTTTTCTATTTATACCTTGCCATACCAACTGTTACAAAATAGGTTCTTCTTCTTCTCTTAGATGTTTCCACTACTGCTAGTGCCTCAAGCTCTTCATTTTCAATTATTTTATTTAATTCCATCCATTTTTCTGGTTTTCTACTACCTTGCATATTCAAAAACCCAATTTTAACAATTTTTTCTTTCATAACTACTCTTTTATAAATTCTTTTATATCTTTCTTCTCCATTACATAGTGACATCTAGATTGTGTTTTTTTAAAATTAGGACTTTGTTTTTTAATTTCTGTCTAAATATTATATACATTGTGCAAGAATAAATATGTAATAATATTATTACACACATAATCATGTCATATCTTTTTTTACATTAACATATATATATATAATTTTTAAACAAAATTTTATTTTATTTCGCAATACTAAAATGATTATTTAAAAGTAAGTTTTGTTCTTTTTTTTTATTAAATCATTTATATTTCAATATCAGACTTATATTCGATTAATATTTTTCAAAACAAAAATATATGTTTTGCAGAATTCAAAAACAAACAAACTATTAAGACTTAGTATACAGATACTGTATATAAATTAATTGAAAATAGACTTTAAAAAATTTTGTTTAAAAAGTTAACATTTAAAAGAAATTACAACATATATTTGTTTTTCTTAAAAAATAATTAGATCATGCGATATATATATATATATATATGCAAGAAATATCTCTATCATTAATAATACAGAGATTTTCATGATTCACATCTTAAAAAGGAAATAAAATATCATATATATATATATAACATTGATTTTTTTAGCATTCGTCATTTATTAATATAAATATTATATAAGTAAACTAAGATAAGCAATATTTATATAAAAGGAGCTTACTTTTCCATTATCAATACAATAAAACACACTTTTTTTTTTTTTACATTATGAAGTGTCTCATTATCCAGTTGAAGTACATTAAATTTGCTATGCCAATATTTGAATATAAATCCATTCTGGTTAAAACCCAAAACATCGATTTAGATTTCAATGTTCATTATTTTTATTTTAGTTAATCAGCTGGCTGTTAAATCAATTAGCCATTGTCAATGAGAGCAGTTTCATTTGTGAGTAATTTATTAAATAGCTGTTTCATCTTACATTTTGCATATTGAAGAGACTTTGAAAAAATGTAGTAGTTATTTAGAAGCTATTAAAATAATTATTTGTAAAATATATATTTTATTAAATTATATAAAATTTCAGATTATTTTTTTAATGTTGAATTTAGTTAAAACTATTTACTTAAATTTCATTGTCTTTTTTTTTACCTTCAGTATTTTTAAATAGATTTCCTTTTAAATAAAATTCAAACTTATTTAAATTACAAAAATAATGAATCCGATACAAACACATTACTAAAATGATACATCTTGTGTAAATAAACAGGAATAGAACACAATGTATTTAGACTGAATTAAAAGCAATTTCATGTAAATAAAACAGTTCACCAGATAAACAATCTCAATATCGCTTTTACTATTTAATAAAAATATCTTTAAAAAATAATTAAAGTATATATTTAATATAATGGTAAATAGTTTTATAAATTTAATTAATTAGATAATACAATATGATAAAAATCTTTAAATAAGTAGATTTTATGAAAACCCAATCTCATATCCATTTACTAAGAATCAGTTATAAACAAAAATATTTTTTCTTAGAAGCACGTATACATATTTTCTGTCATTTTATTACTAAAATTAAAATGTGTGATCATCAAAAAACAATAGAATGTTAAAAATAAGTAGTATAATAGCAAGGCAAACCATATGTGAACAGTGCATTTGTTGGTATGTATAACTCATTGATATATTAATCTATTTATTTGGCATCTTACAAGATGTTTTTGCATTTTTTTTTTGCTAGACTATTTCAAAATATTATTAAATGGCTATTAAATTACTTATTCTCAAATAAAGCAATCGTTTTTTAATAGAATGTTTTTTTTTTTAATTAAATTTAAACACTATAAGTGAAATCAGTTTTGAAATGAAAAACATGTTTAGATTAAGTATTGTTCAAATAAAGAAATATATTTAGAATAACTTAATATTTTACAAAATATCTTATATTGTTTTGTAAGGAAATCAAGTCATATATCACATGATTTAATTTAATAAACTTGTATTACAAATGTTATATAATTAGCAAGCCAATATCTCTTAACAAACTTTTCAGAATATATCCTGAGACCATTTTGTAACTCTGGCTTTTGTCAGTGAGGTGCTAGGATATTCTAACATTAATTTAAAATACCAGGTCAAGCCCAGCACATTATTTAATGTTTAAGTATTAAGTAGAAAATCTGAAATTTTCAGACATCCATATGTCTTTAAACCCACTATCTAACTTAAATAGCCATATGAGAGTGAATTAAGTTCAGATATGCCACATATTAAGAGTTTTAGCATATAAAATCACCAAAGTTAATAATTCCATGAAAATCAAATCATATATCACATGATTTAATTTAATAAGCTTGCATTGCAAATGTTATATAACAAGCATGCCTATAACAAGCTATTGGCATGCTCATTATATAACATTTGTAATATAAGATTATTAAATTAAGTCACATGATATATGACTTGATTTCCTTGCAATTATTATTATTGCACTTAAGGATTTAGTGATTTTATGTTGCCAAAGCTATTAATATATGGTATATCTAAACTTAGTTCAATCCCATACAATTATTTTACCTACAATAGTAATATTTTTTTTCTTCTCAATGACTGTCTTTCATTATAAAATCAAAGTAAAAGGCCAAATGTTTTATTTCAAACAGTTCATGACACATAAAATAAATACATTTTAAAATAAATCATTTTTAACAAACAGATTAATATGTATATATTTTAATTACCAGCATTTTCCAAAATGATTTTAGTATAGTTTCTTTATTTATTTTGTATATATCATTATCATTACCAAAATTTTCAATTATAAACAAACATATATCACAAAAATGGGAAGGAAACAAGAAAAATAATAATAAAATCAAATGAAGATAATAAACAACAAATATTTGCAACATTTTCTATTACAATCTTGAAAAATATCATGATGTACATTAAATAACTAATTCTATAAAAAAGATATATTGTCATCTAAGTAATAAAAGATTTCCATTATCTCTTACCAATTATAATTGAAATTTTATACATTACAAAAAAAGAACATTTCATCTTTGTTTCATAACTCTCTTATATATATATATTATAACAGTCCGAAAGAGGATTGAAGCTTAAAGTCTTACCATATCTGCACTACAAGTGCGCCATCTAGGCATTTGAACCTAGCAAATTTATAGAGTAGGCAGATACACATTGTTCAACTTTTACATATGTATTTTTCTCTGACCGTTGCCCAAGTCACTAGCTCAGTGGAGACGCATAAATAATAATATATAACTTGTTTAATTTGTATCTTAAATATAAAAAAAAAAGCCACTGCAAGTAATTAACACACAAACAACATTTATTTACACACATATATAATCATTTTAAAATTTGAGGAATAACATCTATTATTTTAGATTATAATATTCTTTTAATTTAAATTATTATTTTAAAATTTTAAATCATCCACACAGATGAATTTTATATTTATTTTAAGATTGTCAAGTATGAATAAACTACATAGATTTGCATTTGAAAAGAAAATATTCCATCCTTATTTAACCTCAGGCCAAAAGTTTGCAGTCAAATTGGCATCAATCCATCTGATACATTGATGTATTCAATGTAGCATGAAAATATGACAGCACAAAAAATACTGTACTGTCAGGAATGTACATCTGAACAGCATGATTAGAGAAGACAATAAAAAAAAACTCCATAGGAAGAGACTGTGTCTTCTGTCTTACTATCCCATTCCATAGGCAAACAGGGGGTGTGCGGCATATACTACGATTCTGCATGTAACGAATCTTGTACTACATCTATTAATTACACCAATATATCCAATCCATTGACCTAATTTAACTATGAAACAAATAACCTAAGATTATCCTACCCTAATTAATTAATATTATTTTACAAATCTATATAGACATTCATGCCCGACTTAAGTTTAACATTTATATAATTTCGCACAGATGAATTTTATAAAAGTTTGTTTTTTTAATGTTGAGTATAGATCAACTACATAGATTACATGCTCAAAAACATTTGAAAATAAACATAAATGATCAAAATATAAAGTCATTGATGTAATTGCAGAGGGAATTCACCAGAAACCCAATGGTATTAATCATAGGATGCCACATTGACACCAATAACTAAAAAGACATCCAAATATATACATTTTAGATATTCAATGTAAGATATCATTATTTACCAAATGTCTATATTTTTTAATCAAATATGAAAACAAAAACTTAATTAAATTTGAACGAATCTATGCAAGCATCTATGCAAAACTGAAATTTAATGCATTTAGTAATTTATACAATATTAATAAAAAAAATGAAAATGGAAATGATTTTTAGCAAACTTAAATATATAAAATTTAAACATTAATTATCAATTTGAAAATTTGAAAGTCAGATAAGAGTTCATTTTAAAATTTATCTCTAAATCTTAAAAGCTTGAATAAAATTTTTTAATGATTTTTAAATTTTGTAGTTTATGTCTTATAGTAGAAAAATCCTGGTTCCTGCTGCCAATTCCCACAAAGACTTTCATGGAAGACCGGTCTGTTGTTCAGGACGTGGCTTTAGCTGGTTCAATCCTGATATTTCATTTTTAAATAATTGAGAGAGGGTGACCAGTGTGTCTTATTATGCCTCTCACAAAATCAAGTTGGAACTCATGAACTGTTTTAATTTGAATTGTTTTCCTTTTATAATGATCCTCTGGATTCAACGAACAAGACATCACTAATCCTAGTCTCTTTTTTGGTCTGTGCTGAGGCTTGGTGCTTCCATTGGTCAAGCTAAATCTTTTGTTCTCTTATCTATATCTTTTAACTGACCTTTTTTCTATAAGAGCCACAAGGGATAGTTTGCTTTTCAATTAATTTATAAAACAATCATTTCCATTTACAAAAATATGTTATCTTTTTCTTATACTTTTTTCTTAAAAAGTACGTTCAAATACCTTTTTTTTTTTATTTAAAAAAAGAAATATTTTTTAAAGTTTTGTATCTGTGCGAATATATATATATATATATATATATATATTGAAAACTCTTTAATTTTTTTAGCTTTTAGTTTTTAATAAATTTATTTTTATTTGCGAACTTAAAGTTTTTATTTTAAATTAATGTAATTGCATATTTATATACCGTTACAATATATATATAATGTTTCTTAAATATATTCACTGATATCACAAGCAACTATATAGATTCCACCATATTTTACTATATATACATATATATGCACACAGTTCAAGATGTATCTTTTGGGTCTGGCTGCTTGAGGTTTGGACTTTTATATTTATTCTCAGGCAGAAAACTGGAATAAATTAACGTTTTGGAGAGTTAGTTGACAATTTATATTAGAATTATTAGCTAACAGTATGCATATCGTTCTCTTTTTATTGGTACATCCTATGAAAAAACTAATTGGGAATATAATTTTAAGATGTATAATTTTAAATTTTATTAAATAAAAAGACAGGTATTTAGCTAGGAAAAGTAATTGTCATTTTAGTTGTCATAAGATCTAAACTTAGGTTTAATCAATTTAATGTCATATAAAGGATATACATGCTGGGTAAAATAGTTGTTTACAAATGTACATAAAAGATAAAATAATAAACTATAAATTTATTATAGTTACAAATAAATAACCATTTGACAGTATTTAAAATTATAGTAAAGTTCAAATCTAATCTTCTAAAGAAAATATGCATTATATAGAAAGATAATTATTATCTGTGTGCATCTAATATTATAAAGGCAATTATTATTTCTAGTTAAATCTTAATTTATGTTTACAAATAAATGATTAATATTTATTTTACAAATTTGATGATTAATAAAAATCAAAGTAATATTGAATCTAGTTTGTATAAAAATAAAACCAAAATGATCTAAATCAAGAAAGTAAACCATGTTTTATTCAGTTTCTAAAAGGTATTACTTTTATTGAGAAATATTAAAAAAAAAAACTGAAAATATTTGTTTTGAATATAGATCAAACACTAACAAGTCATTAAATATAGAATCAAAGAAGTAGGAAATATAACCAATAAACAGCCTGCAGACAATCATTATGATAAATTGAGAGAATATTAAATTGGAGAAAAAATTCTCAGATTGAGGAATAAATAACAGGTTTTGATGTTGATTTATCTTAAAAAGTTTGCTTAAAATTACTTAAATATTATTATTATTATTTAAAAAAAAAAGAAAGTCAACAGATTTTACCTATGTAACAATTTAAAGCATATAGGTTATAAAGTGTTGTTAAAATGAATGAGTAAATTAAAATTATCTCTATGGGGAAATCAGCAATTAATCGTTTTTGGAAAATTTCTTGAAATAGTTATATGGAGAAATTAATATAAAATAGGAAAAATTATATGTACATCCCAAATTGTGACCAAGGGAAAATCTCACTAAAAAAAAACCTTGTGAGTATTGTATTTACATTGGGTTGAATTGCTAAACTAGTTGATGAATTCATGTGTTATATGAGTCAAAATAATTAGACAACATCAAATTATCAACCAGGGATAAATAAAAGGCAAATTATTTCTGACATTGATAAGTATGCATTTTAAAAATTATTTAGAACTAAAGTAGTAATAGATAATAACAAAAGTAGGTGTGAATGGAAAAGAATACATCATATCCAAAGATAAAAAGATAAATCTTAAAGCATGTTTGAATAAAATTTTAATTGAAGAAATGATTAAGACTGAGCAATACTAATTTTAATATTACTTTTATGTAAAGTTAAAAAAATATATACTGAGTATTATATAGGTTAAATGATGATTATATTTATAAGTATACTGAATAACATTGGTCTGTTAGCATGATTGGAAACATTATCTATCATCTGATAAAAAAAGTTAAATTTAAGAGAGTGAAACTATAACAGGAAATATTTAATGAAGAATAAATATGCATGGAGGATAAATTGTTAAATAACAGATGAAATAAACCTTAGTGCATTATGAAATATAAAGGTATGTGGAACATAATATTATTCGCCTGTTAAAGTAAAACTGGAAAATGTTTATTTTTTCTTAATAATAATATTAACCAAAACAAGTAAGGAATCATTTGAATGCAAATCATTTATTACTAGCGCAAGGAGTATTTAAATCAAACGTATAAGACAAGTTGCAGTTAATTTTTAATTACTAAAGAAAAATAAAAAAACTGCTACATTGTCAATAACCTGACATTGTGTTTATTTTGATAATTGTAATAATCTTTGAATGAGAACAAATGGAGCAAAAATGATTGTAATATCGACATGCAACTAGTGGAGCGTTTGAAATGAAAGTAATAATAATATTGATGTGTAACCAGTTTGAATGCTGTGGAACGATTGTAATGCCAGTAAAAGTTTAAGTTTTTTTCTTTTTTGTTTGCTTGAATGGGAACTTATATTTAAAGAGAAAAATAAAACTTGTAACAACATATTTGTATATATGTATATAAATTTTATACTTTAAATATAGTTGTGATTGCAATGGAAGGGGGAATAGATCAATAGATAATAAAATTAATAATTGATTTAATTTGGTTATCTATGTCATTATTTATTTTAAAAGTTATATTTTTATCAAATATTGTTATATAATTAAAATCAATAGATATGATTAATAATTTAATGAAATATATCCTAAAAGTAGTTAACAATAGGTATATTACGAAGAGGGTATATGCTGGTATTTAAATATACAATATTAAAAATGAGAAACAATGATATTTTAAATTTGATCTTATGTTTTATGATGAACAATTTAATATAGTTATATGGAATTATAAGTAATTTTAGTTTGTAATTTGTAAAAACAATTAATTATAAGAATGATATCAAAAAAATACAAGATAAAAATATGAAGGTAATAGTTAAGTTGTTAGATAATGCAGAGATAGGTAGTTTATTTAAAATACACTAAAGGGTGGTCTTTTAATATTTAGCTGATTTTCATAAATTATAGACGAAGATTATTGCAAGGAGATATAAGGGTTCAGATTTAATAGTACACAACCTAAAACTCTTATTGATTGTAATTTAGTATATAAGTTAAAAATAAAACTATACGAAGATGGAATTTGAGATAAAAAACTAATTGATGATTTTATAATTATTATCACAATATCTTCTTAGAAATAAATAAATAAATAAATAAAGATCAAAGAATAAATATCATGGTATCTAAAAATACACAAAAAGTGACATTTCACCATATTATAATAAGATTATTGTATTGAAGCAAGAATGCAATAGTTATTATGTTCATTTTGTCTTTCTAATTCAATGCCTAACTTATAATCATTAATAATTGTAAAAAAAAAAAAGAAAGAATGATGATCTAATGGAAATACCTTATTTGTGATATATAAAAAAAATAAAAGTATGTAAAGGTAAATATCAGAACAGCACCATATCACATAAAAAGGTAATATTTTTTATTGTGAATACAGTGGTAGTCAACCTGGTCCCTAGTGGGCATTTCAGCCTTCATGGTGGTCAGTAGGGGGTTTTGTCTGACACTGAAGCACTTTCTTTTTTTTAAAATTTAATTGACTTTTTAAAAAAATTCATAGAGATTTATATGCTTTAGCTTGCTGTAACTCTGTTTTATAAATTTTATAAAGTAAAGTTATTTCCCTACTCTATAAATCACCATTACTGTGGAACTGGTGAGTGGTTAAATTTTTTTACTACTTAGAGAGATACAAAAGTGGGTGATAGCTATAAAAAGATTGACTACCCCTGCATTCTAAAAGATAAAAAAGAGAATGGAAATTTTTCAATAGTTTATAGTGTTATTATATTATATTGGTATATAACTTTATTACTATTGTTATTTTAAATTACCTGTTGGTTAAAATATATATTGTAATATTTTTGTGAAAAGGTAGAATGTATTTTGACCAAAACATTTATGTATTGGAAAATCGTAAGTATTTGAAGTTGAGAGGATGAAGATGTTAATCGATCACTTTAAATTACTTTTTACTATGCCCAAATGAATGATGCTTGTGAAATTTCTAGAATTTACAATATGTAATTCTTATTAAATTAAACATATATAAATAAAACATTTATTTTATATAGCATTATGTTTTTATAAACTATAATATTAATAAGACAATAAGCTAATGCATATGCACTTTGTAGATTTAACTATATAAATGAATACTCTCACTTTCCAAACACAAGATAAAGTCTTTATAAATAGAAAAGATAGATGATTCATTCTACCTTTTCACAAAGACTTTATCTTCTGTTTAGAATGTGAAAGTATTCATTTATATAGTTAAATCTACAAAGTGCATGGGCATTAGCTTATTAATATTACAGTTTATAAAACATAGCACTATATAAAATAAATGCCTTATTATAATATCTTGTAAATAATATGATTAAAGTTATTGTAAATGTTGCATTTCTTTTGTGAGAGTCATTGTCACTACATCACATAAATTCAAAGTGTACAATTTGAGATGGAAATAAGAAAGTAACCCAGTTTAGAACAATGTAACAATCAATTAACCACACATTTCTTGAAAAAAGATTTTAACTTACTATAAGTTGCCTTGATCCCATAAGTCAGTGAAAATTATTAAAGTACACTTATTTATAAGGAATTAAATTATAAATTACTTATTATTGAAAGTATGACATGTAATTACAATTTAAATAATAATATTAGTTTAATAGTAAGTATTAGGGAACATAAATATAAAGTAGTATTATAATTTTAATTATAGATTCAGGTTATAAGTCTTTTTTTAATCCACACTGCTTATAGAATCTCAGTAAAATCTCTTTTGATATTATATAGGTGGATTAAATAACTAATTAAAAATCAATGATTATTCTGAGATCTCCTTAGTATAAAATTATTATTATTATGATTATTGCCAATTAAAATCCTATAAAAGGAATAATAATAACATTCAATATATATATATATATATATATATATATATATGATAAACAAAAATGCAAGTTAAAAAACTTGCTAACGCTTGTATTTATGTCCACAGATGGCGTCCTACCAAAAACACCTATCAAGCGTATATTTCGTTTACATAAACGTCAGAGTAGTTAGTATTCACTATCTCTAACTATAATTCCACTTTCAGATCATGATTTAGCTATTTGCTATCGTCAGTGAAAGACAGGAATAAAGAAACTAGATCTAAATACAAACTCTGAGCGTTTATGAAACAATTTCTATTCAGCTTGAAGCGGAATTTTTAGACACGAATGTCTTCAAACTCAGCATAGCAAACCAGATAGCTATATGGGTCTGATCTCAGTTCATCATCACCACATAGTAGAAGCTCTGAATCTATATCATTGAAGAAAGGTCTTTCTGCAATGATATAGATGATATGTGGGGGATGTATATATCTGGTTTTATGTGAGGCGTGAAAAATTATGTAAAATTGTTATAAGGTGAGTCCTGTTATGAAAAAATTGAAAGTGGTATAGAAGAATGTATATGAAAAATGAGGATATATATATATATATATATATATATATATATATATATATATATATATATATATATATTCATATTCCAATGATGCATAAAATGGCAAGTCTGAAATCATTTTTGCATCACAATGATAAATTATGTAAATATAAGAATGATAAAATTTTAAATACTGAACTCTTTGCTAATGAACTTTTAAAAGTTGGTTATGATAAAAACCAAATTTTGGTACAGTAAATTTATTTAATAATAAAAAGACAGTTTACAATGTTACTTTAGATAATAAAAAAATGGATATCTATGCCATTTATAAATAACATGCAATCTAAATTAATTAAGAATACATTTAAACAAAAGTATACTATTTAATTTTGTGTTCCTCCGAATGTTAATTGATTGATTAATAATTCTAAGAGTATAATTCCTAAATTGCAAAGAAGTAATATAATTTATCAGATTTCATGTGGATATCAGAAATCATATATCGGTGAATCGAGATGTTCTGTGGAGAAAAGATTGAAGGAGCATCAATTATTATATAATCAAATTAAAAATAATGTAAATAGTCAATTTAATACAGCTTCAGTATTCTTTGACCATGAAAAAACTTGTAATTATAGGTTTACATTTAATAGTGGTGAAGTAAAAATATTAATGGAAGAAAGAAATCATAAAAAGAGAAAAATTAAAGAGGCAATTTTGATTGATAAATATAAGGATGATGTTATTAATAGGCAAGTTGCAAATACAGCCATACACAGCTTATGGAAATATGCATAACATTAAGTTTAAAGAATTTGAAATTCAATTAAAACTGATGAGGATTACCATGTAATCAAAAGCACTACAAAAGAATTTAAACTATAATATTGTATTTACCATTAAAAAAAATATTTTATATATATAATATTTTATAATGGGTATATATATATATATATATACCCATATATATATATATATATATATATATATATATATAAATATATATATATATATATATATATATATAATGAATTTATTCAGTTACAAATGATTATTGGAATGACAAAATTCCATAACATTGATAATATCAATAAGCAAACTTTTTTATCAGCCTATCTAACAAGTATAAAGTGATCATTTATGTATATTACTTCAGATCAAATAAAGGTAATAAATTTGTCCAAGATGTGTTATTCATTCAGGATGCAAATCATACATGAATGAAAATAAACTCTCTTTCACTTAGACTAAGTATTAAACTTAACAATGTAAAAATAATTTGTACTAGTTTTTAAATCATTGTAAATTATTAATATATTATTATTTCCAACCATTATCAATACATGTGGGTTGTTTAATTCCATTTCTCTGATCAATAACATTTATTTTTCACATCACACTCAAACTTTTTTGCTCATCTATCCACTTGACATATAATTTTTCTATATCTCTTCCAAAATTTTGGAATCCAATTTAAAACTTTTACTATCTATCTAATTTCATCTTTTTTATACTATGTCCAGCCCTACTTCCATTTTAGTTTCTCAATTCTTTGAAAATGATAACAGGATTTCTATTTATTTTCTCATTCATGTAATTCATGTTTAATTTCTAATTGTTACTTCTAACATACATTTCTTCAATTTTATTGGATGATCTAAAGTCTCTATATTGCTCTTCTATTAAGTGGTAAAACACATTGGGGTTGTTGGTTTATTTGAAAATAAAAAAGGTAAAGTTGAAGTTAAAAAAAGCATAGCATAAAAAGGAAATACTTTGTGGACCTTTGAAGTAAAAAGTAAAGAGATGATTAATTAGGTGGGATGTGTGACATATATTATTATACAGTTGTGAGATGTAGGCAATGAATCCACAAATTAGTAACAGATTTGAAAACATTGACATAAAATTGTGAAAAATAATGAAGAAAATAAGTTGGATAAATAAAATGACAAATGAAGAAGTTATGGAAAGAGTGAAAAAAAAAAGATTCACTCTCGAAATTAGGGATAGAAAGAAAAACTGAAATGGACATATACTAAAAATAAATATTAGTTTAATGAAAGATGATTTTGAAGAAATGGAAACAAGATGAAATAAGGTTGACTCTGCTGGATAATTTAAAATATGGGAAGAGATATGTGAAATTGAAGATATGGGCAATGACAAGAATGGAGAAATATGTGAATTAGGGAAGTGACTGACTGCTCTCTTGGATTATTGATTAAACCTGGATGGCATAAAATAATGAGAATAAAAAAATTGTCTAAGGTAATTTTTTTTATATTAATTTATTTATCAAATAATAATTTTGTACTTTTTACACAATTTACATAAATTTGTTTTTTTTTTACTATTTATTTATTTATTTTTTTTAAAAAAAAAAACATTTATTGAACTTTTTTTTACTTGATTTTGATCTTTTTAAACTAAGGCCGAATTTTAACGCTTATTTAATTTCATTTATAAATGTTTTTGATTATTATACATATATAATAATAGAATAGAAAAACAAAGCATGATTTCTAATAACTGATTGCAGTATCTGTAATATGTTTTATTTTCACAACTATGACTGTGATTGGTCAAACATAATTAAGAATCTGTCAGAATATAGGAGAGAAAAAATTGACATATTAACTAAACATGTTAATGATTTTTTAAACAATTTAATAAAAAAATATGTGCGCTTTCAATATATATCTATTATGTAAACTGGTCTACTATTGAAAAGTATTATATCAATAATTGATATTATTATATATATGACGAATATTTAAATATTGTCTTTACATTTATTTATATATAAATAAGAACACAAATCAATGTGGTCTACCTAAGTCTATAACCTAATTTATTCCGAGCCAGGGGGGATGGTTTAAAATTTCATGCTGTTCTTTGTTGCATTCAGTGATATTGAAGTAATCTATTGCAAGTGATTATTATTTTTATTTCCCTATTCCAAGTATTATTTTTTTATTTTGAATTCATTATATATAAAACAATTATAATAGTCTATTCATTCATATTATTAACAATTTAAAAATAATTTTAAATAAATGTTAATACATTTAAGTCAGGAAAGATATGTATCAGTTTTAAAACTATCTTTTATTTATGCTAAATATGCTTTCAATACCTTGGGTATCATAATCATAGCTTTTTTGTTTTAGTCTGGTTACATTTGGTTATTATATGTACTTCCTTGCTATTTGTAAAGTTTACCTAAAGTTAAATATATTGTTTTTTTTTATTTTTAAACAAATTTATGTATTTTTTTTTTCAAAGAAGTCAATTTTTAATTAGAGGGATAGTTGTACTTAAATTTAAAATTATACAAAAAAGAGAAAATTATATTTATTGAATTTAATAATTAGTGCAATTAGCACTTTTTCTTCTAATTCTATATAATGGATTTACTGCTGGTTTGGTGAATCTCAAGTTTTGCTTGAAGATTCTTGGGTTCAGGCTTTTTTATTTTTGCTTTGAATTTCTCATTTTCTGACCTTTTTATCATCTGCTTTTTCAGATAGCTTTAATATGACTTGTCAGTCCTCTTATACCACCACTTATATAGATAGTTTGTCTTTTCTAAATTTAATGTCATTATTTATTCTCATGATTATTATCTGTTTGATAATCTTTTTGTAATTATTCCATCTATCCACAATTTATTTAAAGTGTCATTAACAAGAAATATTCTCTCCAATAACATTTTTAAATTCAATATAAGCAATTGAATTTTCTTATACAATAATAATATTAATTTGATTTTGAGTTATTTGTCCATAAAATGGTTGAGGGAAACATAATTGTAGGCATTAAATTCTAATAAAACTAGGCAGTACATATTTTTTTTGTATATTTATAGTCTCTAACTTTTTCAACATTTGCTTATTTTGGTCTAAATAAAATTCATAAATGTTTGTGTAATACCACAATAGCTGTATTACATAATAAAAATATTTATGAGCATATTTGAATGATTTGCATAGTTTTATTTATGTTGATGGGTGTCAGGCGTTATCAGTTAAAGAATCCAGAATTTAGCTTGTTAGAAAATGATATTTGTTTGCATTATAATTTAAAATTGAAGAAAGGTTTTTATTATTTCCGAAGGTAATTTATTTCTTTTAAGAATATTTTATTTTTAAAATGTACTTTTCTAAATTTATCATATTTTTAGAAGGATTTGACATATTGAGAACAAAAAATAAAAATACATTTTTAGGCTAACTAAAAAAAGTAAGTTTTTTTCTTTACATAATTCACCACATTTAATCTTTAATTATTATTTTAGTTATATCTAAAATTATTTTTAATAATATATATTCTAACAACTCTGTAAATTGAAAACTACTTATAAGATAAATTAATCTCATATTTTAAACCCTGACATATTAAATTTCATCATCAAAATAAAAAAATTATGTTATTGAATAATAATTTCTACAAGTCTTTTTACCTCTGGATAATAAAAAGTTGTGCTATAAAACTTATTCTTTTGTCTAGAACAATAGTATCAGGCACTTAATAATATGCAAATACATCTACTAATTTTACACTTATTGTATTCACTCATGAGACAATATTCAGTTCATTTGAAAATAGGTATTAAAATTATAAATATATGATCTTTATAGGATCCTGTATAAACAATATGGTTACTTTTTTGTTGTTTAAATGATTGTGGCCTAAAAAGATAAGGTTTTTTGTTTTGGTAATTGCTATAATGTTTTATATATTTTTCAACCTTCATTATTAAATTAGATAATAAGATATGGCTAAGTTAGTTTAAGCTCATCCTAAACATGGTTAATCTTTGTAAAGTATATTTTTCTTGTTTTCTATCATATGGACCTATCCTAAATTTAGAAAAGTTTTTAATTAATACCTTCTTAATTATCAAAATAAATTTAACTAACTTTTTGATGTTTCCCCAATATCTATTTTTATTTTTTAAAGAAGACTGTAAAATAGTTTAACAACAGGGGCATTTTCTTTAAGCTAACTGTTGAAATAGTTTAGGGGATCAAAGAAATTCTGTAAATCTTTAACATTTGATATATGTCACAATTCAAACTTTATCCCAAGACAGTATTTTTTTTCCAATATAAAATTTGTATTTTTTAAAATTTTACAAGCATTTTTCTTCATGTAGATGATCTCTGAATTTGTCTAGAAATTCACATGCATTTCAGAAATCTTCAACATAATATTTTATCTGGATTTATTGATATGAAAATGACATCAAATTAGAGTGTAATTTTGAAAAACCTTGTAGCAGTGAGTGTACATTAACTTGAATAATTTTTCATGAGTCCCAATGTTAACATTTTCACAGATCTATTGCTGAAAAAAACTTGATGAAAAGCAATATTTAGAAATAATTTTGAAAAGGGAGATATTTTTTGCAATTCTTTTAGGATCCAAATTATTATTCAATATGCTTTTTGCTATATTTTGTTGAAAATATATTAGGTTTTAGTAAATTAAGAGCTATAATTTATAAAACTAACTTTTACTTCAGAGAAAAATAGTAATAAAATGTAAATACATATCAAATTTAAAAAGCAATAAAAAGATCACTAATAATTAACATAAATGTAAATAGATATGTAAGTTTTTTTAAAAAGTAATGAAAATAAATTTTGTAAAATAAAGCAAACTTTATTTTAATAATTTTGTTTAAGTCTAATTGGATGAAGAAAGATTGGTTTGCAAATAAATTAGACTTAAGCATATAAAGATAGTATGTTAACGGCATTCTTGAAAAAATTGCAAAAGATAATGCAAATGATTATTTTCAAGGCTGGATATAACTCATGGATTGAAAATACCAAGAAAACTGTGTATTGTTAAAATCAAACCATTAAACTATTTTAGGAAAAAACAAATGGAATAAATATTTGATGCTAATTACTCTGCAATGTGAACAAACATAATTAGAAGCCAGATCCTTATCTGCATTGTAATGATGCATTAGTAAAATGGATTTACCATTTCATTGGATTGATAGAAAAATTTTAAATGATATCAAGCAAGGAGAAAATAGTATAAACAGTGTGTGCAAAAGAGAGTGGGAATCATCAGCTTTTCTTCACTCATTGCATGCTGTTGTGTGTTACTGTCATAAGGACTTTTGAGAAAAGCTGAGGGAGAAGGGCCCTAGACTTTTCTGCAATAATGGAAGTGTCCCAGAGCCTGTGCCTCTGAAGGTGAAAGAAAGCCAGCTAGAGAAACTGTTCATAGACCTAACCAGTCTTTTATTATTTGAGTATGCCTGAGAAGGCCCAATTAGGACTGTGTTTTAAGTATTGTGATTATAAACATTAGTATTTACTTAGGTCCACCACTATTGTTGTGGCAGTACTTTTTTGTTTGGTGATGATTATAGCATTGAAGATTTAGAACTTTATACCAAAAACTAATTGTTAATGTGTATATAAAATAATTATGGATCACCATTTAGTAAAATCTTAAATGATGTGTGTATATATAATATGTAAATAAATTTATTTATGCTTATTTAATAATGTTATGGGTAATTACTAATTTTATGATAATTGTTGGTAGTCATCTTCATAGCTGAATACACAATACTTTTGTATCCAAAGTTTATTTCTCATATTGCTGTATTCACCATAAATTCATATTTAATTATATTTCCTGTGTTATTTCAATGATTAAGATAGCTTAATTTGATTTTCATGTTAGTTTAAGGATACTTAGTGTCTAATCCAAGAATTTTTTTATGTACTTTAACTTTCTGTGAAATATTTATACAGTTTACATATAATCAGATAAGATTTTTCAGGCATTTTTATCTCAACTTGAGAAGTCTGCATTCTCATTTTTTTAATAGGGTCAAGAATTTATGTTTTATTTTTTGAGGTTGAAACACATTTATAACAATATTAATATTTTATTACAAATGATTTAAATCATTCTCTGCTTATGGTTAGCTTTTTTAACAATATATATTGAATGATGCTTGCATTTTTGTCTAAGTTGATAGATAATTTGACTTGTACATCATATTTCAATAAACTGCTTATAACATGTGTTTTAAGATTCGTAAATTTGTGTCATAGATATCAAATATTTCTTTATATTAAAATTACCCCATGTCATTTAATTTCCATTGTAATTTATTTTCCAATAATCTGAATTCTCATATTAAATTTCTGTGATATTGAAATGTCAATATTTTATTTTGTAAAGTTTAAAGTAAGTTGTTCTCATAACATAAAATAAAAATGGTGTTGAATTTGTTTATAATCTCTATTGCTGATATTTATAACAGATATGCTCAAATGTTTATTGGCCTCACATTTTAACCGATATATATATATATATATATATATATATATATATCGGTTAAAATGTATATATATATATATATATATATATTGAACCTGATTGAAATCTGGTTCAATGGTGTTGTTATTAAACAAAAAAAAAAAGAAATTTATTAAGCTTTTAATTTTAATTAAACGTTTAGGGTTTAAATTTTCATTATTATTTTAAAAAAAATGCGTGTATCAAAACACAAGCATTTATATGTAAAATGGATTTTTTTAAAAAATGTTTTTTTGATTTATTTTAAAATAGTTTTCATATACCGCCTGTTTTTAAATCCATTTGATTAACGAAAAAACAAGCAACCTAGCTAATTACATTCCTGTGGCTTTTATTTTAAAGAGTGGAGATTTGATTTTTATGTAGTTGTTTTCATTTCAATAATCCCTGGATAGAATTACTAGATAGATTGAGCAGGATATTAATATTTGCCCTGCCTAAGGTGAAGAAATTGAACAACAAGGAAAGTGTTTCATGGGAAATGGAGCAACATATAAATAGCCCCGAAAATTTGGGGTGTCAGTTAATTCATTTTTGAGAGATAGACAAGTGGTTTTTTCACATGAAAGTTATATCAGCATGGACATTTAAATTTCTTAGTTAAAGGACATCAGCTGTTATTAAATACTTTCGCTTGCAAAAATGAAAAATTCTATACTTGTTATCACCACTCGAATGGCTTGCTAACTCCACAAAAGACGGATCCCTGACTTCCAAGTTTGCTCCAGTAATGCCTTGAACACCTAAAAGAAGCCGGAACCTCTCTACATTTACCTTGCTGCCTAAAGAACCTGAAAATGAACTTAAGTAAAAGTGCACACTCTACGTGAACTTTGTTTTACAGAAAGGTAACTATTTTCGTTTTTATTCTTCCCAGGGTAAATTAATTTTCATTAAATCTTCGCTCAATCTAATCATAAATATGTCTTCTTAAATCAATATAGCCTCATATCTAATATTTGCTGTGTTTTCCAATATTTTATAGTGTATCTTGGAATCTTAGTTTTAAGCTTCCAATTTGCTTTCAGTTTGTTTATTGGAGAGTGACGAATGAGTTTTATATTTTATGCCTCGCTTTTGTAAATACTTTAGCAGTCTTGTATATATATATTTTATACTTACCTGTAATTATTTAGTATTCAATAATTAATTTTATACTCTATGTTTGCCCACTTGCTAAACCTCCAAAACTCTTTTGGCTGATGACTTTATTGTCTGATTTTCGCAGATGGAGATTTTGTTTCTAATATCTCTAAAGGCGGAAATTAGAATTGTGTTTTTCTTTGTAATTTTATAAGTCATCAGCAGGAAGATAAAATTTATCCTTTCTTAAATTACAGGTGAGCAATACTTTCATTCTGCTAGAGTATTTAAACTTTTGATATTTCATACTCATGTGCACCCTCCGATAGATTTCTTTTTGTATTTATTATGTGTGCTTTAAATTTGTCAGAGTTTGTACTCAGAACTTGTTTGTAAGTTTATTTTCTTTTCTTTATTTGCTGGGGCAGACATAACTGTTTTTTTCTCATTTACTTGTCTCTTATTGAGACCATTAATTATTAATTTTAAAGTAATTTTTGCCAATCGTTTGGCTGGGATTCACCAGGTTTAATTGTTTCTTTGTTTCAATGATATTTTTCGATTGTTCTTGAGGTGGATCAATCACCGTTATTTTAAATGTAGTAATTGGTGCAGTTCATACCGATATAAGGACATTCGATATCTGACCATGCTTAGATCTTGGAAAGCTCATCGGCACTGGGTTCTTTGATCTATTTCAGGGGCATATGGTTTAAATATCATAAAGTGGAAACCAGTGTTTAAGTGAACCCTCTGCTGAATGAAATTTGCTTCTTCCCTTTTAAATTTGTTTATTAGAAGATCAGTCAGTCTGTCATAGCTTTGCCTTTAGTATGTCTGGTACACACCTGAGTTAACCCCCATCTCTTGTGTCATAAACTTATATTTAATAATTTATTTTCTCATAATAAAATTTATGAAATATGTTTAAACTTAATTTGGCTGACGTTTGTCTTTGTGCTTTTGTCTCAATTGTCTAAACAATTTAAGCTCTCTTGTTTCTCACTGCGTCTAGTCGGGGCAAACCATCATCATCATCTATTCTGATCACAGTAAACAAATTTTCCATACACGTAGTGGTCTGGTGGCGCCCTCTGTTTCAGAATAGATTGAATATCCGGTATATTATATTATTTCCATTATGTTTATTGTCAACTAATTTACCTTTTGATGGTATGTCATTTTTCTCTTAATATTTTTTGCATAATTTTTCATAACTTATAGTTTTTCAATGTTTTGTTATATTTTTTTATATTGCCATTATCTTAAAAGTCCCATATTTGTTCTACATTGTTTTACTTGCTAGACAATTTTTGATGGCCTGTTCATATGTTTGGTCAAATATAACCAAAAAATGCTGTCCAATTAATCTTTAGGTATACTTACATATATTGTTTCAAATGATTTTATTAATGGTATCTTTAAATATGTATTTGTGATAACTTTAGAATAGGTCAGTTTTATTTTCCTCCATACTTTCTTGAAACTTGTTACAGAAATGCAGTTATAATTCATGAACAGCTTAATAACCACAAGATAATATCATTGTTCAATTTTTTCACTATTTGCTCATTTAATAATTTTTCTAGACTTTCAGGTTTGCATAATCTATTTGTTATTTTCACTCTATTTCTGTTCACGAAACATAAAAGTAAAGATATTTTTAGCTTCCTTCTATCTCATTTAGAATTAAAACATTTTCCATTAAATTATCAATGTATGGCACCCATTTTGCAATAGTATTGTTATCAAACTCTTAATGCTAAATTATTATAATGCTACCATTTTTACTTGATTTAGTACCAGAGCTGGGCTGTTAGTTTAAATAAATGTGATTGTTTCAAATATGATATACAAATAAAAGGTCATTAATTTAAAAAACTATTGTAATAACAATAAAAATAATAAATACAACACTAATTAATTATTATGTACTGCCTTTCAATCTTCAGAAGAACTTTCCATTAATTCCTAAACCCACCTAAACTGTCGTTAATTTCACAAAAACAAAACTGAAACAAATGTCATCAACTCAAATCCCATGAATCCTGAATTTTAATGTTAGCAGCCTATCTATTAAATATATTCATTTTATTTATATTTATTAAAATAGCTTCCTTAATTTTTCTTTTATTATGGTTTCTACCTTCATAAAGAATCTTAATACTTTTAATATCAAACTTAAATTTTTATTTGCATGTCCTTTCACGATTCAAGAAAACTGAAGCAGTCATAAAATTATTATTTTTTAATTGTGATATGCTTGTATAGCAATTCATGCTCCTTTAATATTTTTGCAATACTGCATTCACATTCACCTATATATGATATAGGTGAATTGAGTAGTGCAAAAAGATTAAAAGAGCATAAGCTGTTAAACAAGCTTATTTAATGACTGCTTCAGTTTTCTTGGGCCATGAAATAACATGTAAATATAAATTTAAATTTGATCTTGAAAGTGTTAAAATTTTTCATGAAAATAGAAACCATAATAAAAAAAATTATGGATGCATTTTTAAAAAAATATAAATAAAATGATATTTAATAGATAGGCTGATAACATTAAAATTCAGGATTCATGGAATTTGAGTTGATGACATTTGCTTCTGTTTTTTTTTTTTTTAATTTAACAGCAGTTGAGACAGGTTAAGGAGTTAATCAAAAGTAATTCTGAAGATTGAAAGAATGCATATAATAGTTAATTACCATTATACTTATTATTTTATATATGAGCTTTATTATTAAGAAGAATTAGATTAAGAAACAAATATTACTATATATATTTCACTTGATAATATTTCTTTTAAAATATTTATATATAATATAGAGATTAAAAGTAATGAAATCAACACATTATATAAATGACTTCTATAAAGGGATAGATTAAATCATGATATAAAGCTAAGTGATATTTATCGTAATTTATTTCAGGCAGATCTTGCAGATTAGATGTCACATGTGAAGTTTCCATAAATTATAGTGCTGGTAAAGTAAACTATTGCATGAATACATATTTTCTTTACATTTTATTGCCAATTTTTAATTTTATGCCTATATTTCTCTAGAATAAATTTGATCAATCTATTCAAAGATGCTGGGAGATGATCAATAAAAAACATCCTTATTGACAATTATTCAACCTTTCTGGTTCTATTATTCATGGTATTTATTTCACAAGTTATTTCAACAGGTTTCTATCTCTTATAACTTCAAATTACAAACACATACAACCCTCATATATATATGACTGCAAACGCTAAGCTGAATAAAGATATTTAAAACAATGTAAACTTACTGATTTTCAAATTTTCAAATATTTATTAATTTATTTTATATAAGATTTACATATATTTTCTTTCTTATACTAGTTTATAAAAAAGTGATATAATCTTTGTTTTTTTTTTAAAGGATGAAACAAAAAAGTTGAAAATTTTATATATATAAACTATGTTTCTCTTGTCATCAAATCAACCATATTAAATACAAAACCTTTACCAAATGAAATAATTTCTTTGACCTTGCCTGTTTAAAATCAATATAAAGTAATATTAATGTTTTTGTTTATGTGTTTTTAAGATAAACTGAACTTATAAATTAAAAAAAAAAAAGACCGCATTTTAAAATTTTTTAGAAGAAAAAAAATCACATGATCACATTTCCTATACTAGCATATTAATTTTTTGTGTTTTCAATTTCATTCTCATAGTTTTGTAGTTAAGTAGAGAAAAAAAAATTATATGGGTTATCTTTTTTTGGTACTTACACAGTTTGCCTTCATTTTTTTTTAAATAATACATTTCATGGCTTCAAAATACATGCTATAAATAATATGGCTGACTCTTAAGTTTTTATATTCAATAATTATGTTTTTTTATTTATTAAAATGACAAAAAAAAAATCCCACCAAAATCCCAAAGAGTTGTAATCCAAAAATTTTTCAGTGTAAGTACAGTAAATATTATTTTTTAAAAAACTGTCATTTAGTAGACTATAACAAATATATAGACAGACATTACTTTGCAGGTTGGCATTATTTTGTAATTTTAAAATATTCTGTGAAAACACAAAAAATCTAAAGAATTGTAAAACAACATGTAAATGCAGTAAAAATAAATAAATATAAAAGATGAATAAACAAAGTATAATAAATGTGTAGGCAGACATCACTTTTTGAGAGAGCACTAACCTGTAATTTTGAAAATATTCCACTGAATCTTTTTCTGACAATGAAATATTTCAAATTTTAATCATATTTCCAAAAGTGATGCACTGAAGAAGGAATGTTAAAAAAACATGTGAAAAGTAATGTTAAAAAAATTCCAATAATTTGTCATGTCTTAGCCTCGTGTTAAGTATTCACCAAGTGTTATCATTTGACATTAATGTGTGAATGGAATTTATGGAAGAGTTAATCCCAATTTTTTAAATACATTCACAATTCTAAATTGATTGTTAATTTAAAAAAAAATTGAAACATTTTTCAATAAATTCTATATAAAACAAATTGGCCAAACATTAATGTGTACTCAATACATAACATGTAACCCTAAAATTATCATTCTTCATGCATTCAGTAATATATGGATAAAATTATGTTTGGAATATTTCATTGACAGACCAAAATGCACTGGAATATTTTCAAACTTATTAACATGAAGCTAACAGATAACGATTGACAAGTTATCATAATTTTTTTTAACATTAGTTTAAAAGTAGTTTTTGTAACTTCCCTTTTTACCATATCATTTTAGAAATATGACTAAAATCTGAAAGATTTAATTGATAGAACTGGAAATATGATTAAAATTTGAAATATTTCATCGTGAGAACAAGATGCAGTGGAGTATTTTCAAAATTATGGTATAGTGCTAACTTGAAAAGTGGTGTTTACCTACACATTTGTTTTTACTTGGCTTAATCATATTTTCTTTTCTTTACTGCATTTACACATGGAACCCTTGGGAGTTTTTTGTATTTCAGTGGAATATTTTCAAAATTATGAGATACTGCCCATCTGAAATGATATCAGTCTGCACATTTGTTATAGTCATAGTAAATAATGTTTTTTTTTTTTAAAAAATGTTTATTATAATTACATTTAAAATTTTTTGATTATAACACTTTCAATTTGTGTGTTTCTTTATCATTTTAATAAAAAAAAACATAATTATTGATTATGATAACTTAGAGTGAGCCATATTGTTTATACCATGTGTTGTAAGTCCCGAAACCCCTAAAAAATGGATTATTTAAAAAAATAGATTGTAAGCTTTCTGCAGGCAAACAAGGTAACTACCCTTTTTTATATGTTTCTGAAATGTAATTTATAAAATTTGTATATAATATTTATACATGTATTATTGTATCTTTTTTTTTTCATTTTATTCAAAATATTAATAGCTATATTATGGGGAAATGTTTATTATGTGCTATAATTAATTTAAAATAACCTTTAATTTATTGTTAACTTTATGTGTACACATACTGCACAAGCTATCAATAGATGGTTAAACTTATGATAGTGCTTGGTATTTGTTTCCAGTTTGGTAAATATTCTACTTTTTTTTTATTTATTAATTAAATAAAGTTTTAAATTAATATGTAATATAAATTTTTTTTTTTCATTTCAGTATTTTCAATTGTTATATGTTTATAAAACAACTAAATTTTTTATTAAGCTTTAAAAAATTTAATTATTCAAGGTTTATGAGAGATAAATATATTTTAAACGTAATTTAAAATTTTAAAAATTTAACAATATCTAATTGATAAAAAGAATTTCTGATAAATAATGTTAATATCAAAATGTCAAAAACATATTTTTTTTTTGTATTCATGTTTTTAGGGATCTGTGAATTATTTTGATTATTATGGTTTGTTTTACTCAGTTTTAATTTTTTTTAAAATATTTATGACAAGAAACCATCTATATAAAAACACTTTTATGAGTTTAAATTGAATATTGCTTTGAAACAACATTAAATAAATAATGATAGTCTCTATTTTGAGTCTGGTAAATATTATATATTCTTTAATTAATTGAATACAATTTTAAATCAATGTGTAATATAAAAATATTTTTTCACTTCAAATTATCTTTATGATCTATATCAGTGATAGTCATATTTTTGCAAAGCAAAGATTATTTGTATTTTTTTTTTACATATTACAATGTCAGAATAATAATTATAAATAATGATGGTAACCCAAGAGTTGTCATCAATAGAACTTTATAAATTGAATTTTGTTCTTGTCTTTATATTGCTTGAAAATGCAGAATTTATCATTATTTCATGTTTTTCTTTAAAAGCCTATTGTTTATATTTTTTTACCATTTATATTTGTAAAATCCATTCCTAAAATCATATAAAACTGAAAAAATACTTTACGTTGGGAGGTTAATCAAACTTCAATAAAAAATAAATGCAGTAAGTCATATTTTCAGTTAGTTGTTCAAATAATTCAAAATATATAATTTTTGTATAGTATCCAACACTTCTAGAGATAAGTTGTTTATGATTAATTACAGAAGAAATTTCAGTTTAGTTTTTAAATGAATGAAATAATAAAATCTCTGGATTATAGAAATGCTTCTTTTATCACTTTTTCCATTTTTGAATCTTGTATACCTTTTATTAACACACAAATCATACAATGTATTGTAAGCATTGCAGTTTTAGATTTAATAATGAGTTTAATAAAATATGGTTGTTAGATAATTCATTTTGATTTCAAATCTTTTAACTTTTGTTTATATAATTTATTATTAATGGAAAATCTTTATTAAAACTTTCATGAATTGTTTTAAATATCTTTTGACTATTTTATTTTTTTGGAGGTTACACACTTGAATGGCATATATAACTCACACATTTTATATTGAGAAGAAAGATTATTTATGATCTTTTATATTAAAATGTGTGTCTTTTTTTCTTTCCATATATTTCAGATATTATATATTTCTATTAAAATATAATAAAATACTATTTTTATGATAAATTACTAACATATTTGCCCTTGTTACAGTAAAAAAACAAAGACAGTTATCAACACTACAAGCATCTGAACACTAATTATTGCTGATTATTGGATTTTTGCACTGTGGTAAATACATATTCAAGATGATGAATTTATAATTAACATACGCCACATCATAAGCACTGTGTTATCTGACACATTGCTCAGTTAGTTTGCTAGACTGCACAAAGCCACATTGATTATAAAGAATCGATTTTCACTTGTAGTATTTTTATATGTATAGTACTTTTATTTATAGCTATTTATTTAATGCTATTTAGCATTTTACTATTATTTTCTTTTAATTCAGTTGATCATTCCAAAATTTCTTGATGGTCCACATGTGGTCTATAATTGATCTGAGATTGATATTTTTGCAACTCCAGACTAAATCTTTTAAAATTATCAAGCAATAACAAATCATAATATTCAAACAAACTATTTTTTTAATGTCTTCAGTTTTAAACATCTTTATATTTATTTCGGAGCACATTCCTAGAGGCTGAAGTCAATTTACTTTATGTAAATTTAATATAGATTTGTGAAGAAGGGTTAACTTTTTGAGATGTGCAACTATTGCATTAATATGAACACAACATTGAGCATATATATATATATATATATATATATATATGCTCAATGTTGTGATCATACATATATATATATATATATATATATATATATATATTGTACTGATCAAAACATTTTGATCATCTAACATGAGCTGGAACTCACAAATTATATTTCAAACCCAGTCAAGACTGAGATTTACGTCAGAGACCAACCTGGATTCAAACCCATTCTCTAAGCCTCAGATCAAACATCTAATGAATAACATATAATGATGGCACATGAGAATTTATTTTAAAATCTGGCCCACTAGCAGGGTGGAGAAGACAATGAGACTTATATACTAACTACATTATAACTTAATTAACATAAGCATACACATGGTTGTACAAGTGCAAGTGGAGAAAAGGGAATTTGAAAAACTCAAATAAGTTTAGACAATAAAAATAGTTTAATATAATGAATTAATTATATACATTAATGTGTGCATGTAGTAGTGGTCTACCAAACAGTACATAATTACATATTTGGATTTACACTGATGATTCTCATATGCTCTTTTATTAACTAAATAGTATATATACATTAATGCACATCTTTGGTGGATACGGTATTAAGATGCCAATCAATTATTAAAAAGATTATGTAAGATTGCTATTAATGCTTTGGTTTATGGTTCTGAAACAAGGTAACTAACATATTATTTTGGGGAGTGTTCCAAGATTCATGACATATATAAGAAAAGCTATTTTCACGCCATGTCGGTCATGAAAATAAATAAAATACATTTGACAATTATATGTGATTATTTAGCAAACTGTTTCATGAAAATTCATTTAATTAAGCTTTAGCAGACATAACGCTCGATTTTTCCTCAAGGTATATGGTTTTAATTACATAAATAATGAATTACGATGATAGGATTGTATAATAAGGCTGAAATAACATTATCAATTAATAACACTAGTAATATTCAGCATTTACACATATTTTTGAGCAGAGTGCAATTTTAATATTACAGCACTAAAATTAGGTCATAAAGCAAATAAAATAATAATATTGGAAGTGGCAGTACTGATATAATGGTGAAAAAATCAAAGGAAAAGGGTGTGCTTCTGGACAAAAAATGAAATCTAAGACCCTCTTCTTAGTGCAGTGCTTAGAGAAAAGTAGTTAGGCATAATATGGGCCAGGCATACTGGAATCACCAAGGCACAGAGGTCTTTTTATTAAAAAAATTCTCAGAAAGCTCAACTATCCATGGCACAGGACATAAGGAGAAATGTATGGGTTTGATCCTGTCACAACCCCCATATTACAAGCACACACACAGACACACATACACACACACACACACACACACACACATATATATATATATATGTGTGTATATATATATATATATATATATATATATATATATATATATAATCATGAAGATAAGGCTGAATATCAGTAACACAGTACAGATAAATGTCATTAATGACATAGAATAGGATTTACTGCTTTAAAATACATGCCCCCTTTGTTTTATTGCTATTATTTATACAAACAAAATGCTCTGCCACTATAATATATGTATAGGGAAGATTTCCTTTAATAAACTATATATTAAAATTTTACCCCCTTCTTTTTCTGCTATTTAAAATAATTCAATCCCACCTTCATGGATTTTGATAATAACTGAGAAAAGTTCAGCAGTTGATATTTTAAGAGTATGAAAAATAAAATAATGTTAGCAGTTATAGAAAAAAAAAACTAATAAGTCACCCTTTCCAAATTTAAATAACTAACATTTTATCAGATTTCAAAGTTTTAATTAGCTTGAGTGATGGATTTACCCTGTGTAAAATTACTTCATTCTATTTGGAGTTGAACAAATAATTTTATAAGAAAAACATAAAATGTTGAATTGTAAAAACAATGTTGCAAGTGTCTTAATTAGTCATACATTATGATTTGAGAGGATGTTAATAATCTTTGTTCATGGAGGTTGAATTAAAAGAAAGAAAAAAATTTGAGAAATTCAGCTCATCAGATTGCTTGAGATTGGCATGTTAATAATAACTAGAACAGAAATATAAAGTCAAGTAAGAAATACATATAAATAAATGGCCACACCAATATTAATGAAAGTTAGAGCATATGAGATAGGGTTATATAAAATAAATTGTTTGAGAGCAATTTACATTTTACAGATTAGAAAGAGCCAAATTTAATGTTATAAGAAATCTTGATGATAGAGTTTGAGATTAGTTAGACTAGCTTTACTTTTAAGTTGCAGCATAAACTACTGATTTACCTTGTACATTTCTTAGAGTCCATTTTAAAACAATCCAGATTGTGCATGGTGGTTCAGGATTCCATATGAGTTATTAAGTAACAGCAAGCTTCTGATCAGCATTTCAAAGTTCTCAGGTTGGGCTTTTATTTCATTCTTAAACATCAGGATGGTACAGCAGTGGAAGATGACCATGGATCAGAAAAAGTAATGGGCATTCTACTCAATCATCATTTTTTTAAATTTCAAACCAGCATGGGTTATGTTGATAACACAACTCTCTCAATAGTAGCTAACTGTTGATATTTAAAATGAGCCTATTTTATATCCCACTCAGGTTAATTTCTTATTTTTAGCTCAAACTATAATCTTCAATCTAACAAAATCTTGCATTTTCTTTATCCATTGTTCATGAAGATGCAATCATTAGATAATGTTCCAAAACTATATTCAAATCTATTTCCAGATTGGAAATAGATTTGACAAAATTGTTTATAACGAAAGTAAATTATATTAATCTTATTCCCCACTTTATTTTCAGTAAAACTTTAATTAAAAATTTCTTCCCAAGATTAAAACAATATTATATTTTCAACTCTTTTATTATTTTTGGACAATTAATGGTTGCATCTCCCATCTTGGATATGACAAAATATATAATTTAATAGAAAAAAAAAATTAACAAAAAAAATGTTTTACACACAATATGTTTGATCCTGTAATATATATATATATATATATTGTAACCGTCGGAATTGTTGAATGCTGTATTCCATTTAAATTGAAGAAAGAAGGCCCAAAATGTTGGTGCCAATTTGTAACTGATTGAATTGATGGATGTAGGTGATGGTTAGGATGATCAATCTGATCTGATAAAAAAAATCTAAAAATCTAATTTAAATTAATCTGGTCTAGCTCAATCGGGTCGCCGTTATGTAATAAACCATCACAAAGCACAAATAATCTCTCTTAAAGTTTAATTTACTTAAGTTATATGTGAAATGAAGGAATAATGAGACTATCTGCTCCAGACATCAACAAATCCATCACAATTACAACATAAATTGCAAAGAGCAGTGAAACCAACTACTATTGCCCTAAACAATAATATAGGATTAGGCTAACTACTTGTTTGGCAATCTAATCAAAATCAAATCCAATTAATAACTAAAACAGATTCCAATATATATTTTATTAGCCTGTTACTGTTATAGTAATTTAAATCTACTTTATTATTTAAAGATGCTGCCTTTTTAACTTAATGGATAAGCTTCTAAGTACCTGTAATAGTACTTTACAAAACATTTTTTTACATATAGACATTATTTAAATATCAAAACAAAATAATACTTGAACCCAAATGTATATATATATATATATATATATATATTTTAATAAACGCTAAATAGAAAGATAAACACTCGTGTCAATAAGCGATATACAATTCTTTCTACTTCAATCTTTAATTAATAATTTTCTGTTGGTATCAACTGGTTTTATTATAATTTTATAAACACTTTGGAAATTTATGCACTCACTTAAATGTTTAAACAAATTAATATACGTCTATGGTTTACTAAGAAGCTACAAAATAATTTATAAATAATTTATAAATATCTTCCAATAAAGTGATGCTTAATTAGTGCTTCATTTATGTTTTAAAATAGAATACTTCACTGGAGTTTAATATCAACACTCTATTAGCTCATCCCTAACTCTACAATGTCCAACCACATTACATAAAAGACATATCAAGTTTCTATTGGATGTTTATTCACCTGTGAGTATTAATACAATCTGTTTGAAATTTTAAACAATTGAATAAAAATTGACCGGCAACAATTAAAACATATGATTATAATTGATATTTATACAAATCAAAACAATATTCAATTAAATCGGTCAATGAAGTTTATTCTCTTCATTTTATAGGAGTTTAAGAAAAATATCCAAGACGAATTATTCTGAACCAAACGATAAAGTACGATCTATTTAGATTTTTATGACGGAATCAGACAAACATGAAATGATTGACTTTGTAATATTAACTAAGATAAATGAGAATATATGTATATATAATATTCGAATGCAAATGTAAATATAAAATTCATATGGAAACAAAATAAAATACTAATAAGCAAAACATACCTTATCTTATATTCTAATTCACTTACCAAGCTGAGTTTGAATCTTGTTACTTAAATAGCTACGTCGTCTTATGCAATCCAAATAAAACAAAATAATTAAACTAGTCTTGATATTTAAATTAACTCAATTTATTGGATTATATAAAAGAAAATTGGCAAGATTAATGATAAAATACATCGGAAATGACTTTATATTTTAGATTGGTTGACTAAATAAAAATGATAAAATTACTATGTGTATCTCTAAATGTGTTGCGACAACGATAACGACAAAAAAAATGAATGAGTAAATGAAGGGAAAGGCTTTTGGATATTTTGCTGAAAAATTTACATATAACCGATACCAAAGATGTGAAATAGGAGGGTATCAAAATCTATTTGTTTATCAAAATAATAATGAATAAATGAATATAAAATAATAAATATATTTGAGTCTTTCCGATCATTTTCATTTAATAAATTATATTACTTTTAGAGATAATTAAAAAAAAATCATCCCCTTTTATTACATATAAAAAAAAAATTAATACACGCACATTTTATATAAAAAAAAATCATACCATATATAGATATGAGTCTGTTCGTTCACTATTTGTTTGCCCATTGATTGACTTCAGTTCTTATGGTGTAAAGAGAAGTTTCTTTGTCAGAAATAATAATCGCAAACTTTATAATGCTTCACTAAAAGTTTTCTCTTTCTGTCCGAAGAGGTGAGTGCACTTTGATTAGCCCTTTTATGATGTGAATTGATCCAGTTGGTCCATGTTCCTTTACTCGTGACATGATGTTTACGCAAATCCATTTTTTTTAAAAAAAAAACAGAAATATCTTTGTTTTCTTTTTTTTTTTTTTTAATTAAAAAATAGCCGACCCTTTTATTTTTTTTTTATAAAGCATTTTTTTTTTTTACTTCATAGGTTTCTTTTTTTTTACACTTTGCTGCCGCTTCCCCGGAAACTTTTCGCAACTGCCCTCTAAATGATTGAATGGGCAGATAATTCCACTATTTTTCCATGTTTTATGGTTTTACACACAAAAAAAAATATTGAAAAACTTTATTTGTTAAGACACAGAAAATAGGTTTGTCCTTGACTATAGCAAAATGATGAAAAAAGGTCCTGTTATATTCTGTCGCATCTTTTTTATAGGTTCTCTTTCTGACATTTTTCGTATCTTGATGACCATCCAATATTACTCAAATAAATCTCAATTTTATCAATTTTTTTATAGTAGTTTTTGCGCGGTTTGTAAGGTAAGTTTGGAGAAAAAGATACATGAAAATTAAATCCAAATTTGATTACAATTTTCTTATTAGTTACAAACCAAAATACAAAATTGATATAACAACCTTTTATTTACTTGATAAACATCAATAATTTACACATATCTATATTTTTAATAATAATATTTTTTAAATTAATTTATAAACAAATATACACAACATAAAAACATTGAACTATATGTAATAATGTTACTATGGTGACTGCATTCATATATGAAATATGTAAAATAATATCGATCCTATTTAGGTAAACTTATATTGTACTGAATTGTTTGGTTTTTTTTTTTAAATTTATTTATTTATATGTTTTTCTTAAGTTTGATTATAGTGAAGTTATTTTTATTTTAAAGCTAGAATCAACAGTATATAGTTCTATTTAAAAGCTTTAAGGTTGCCATGGTGATCAAATTTAAATCCACATTTCCAAGATCTTACATTATCTATCTATTAAGCAAAGGAAAAATCAAATAAGATCAACAAACTTCTTTATTTATTTATTTTTTTTTTTTATATATACCTGGATCATCAATCTGAACATTCACAATATATATATATATATATATATATATATATCCGATCTTATTTTTATATATATATATAAATCTGAGCTGCACCTATGTATTTTAATGTGAATAAAAAAATTAATAGTAATAAAAATATTGAAAAGCTAAAATTTATAATTTTGAGGTGTGCTTCTCAGAAATATACATGAAATTTATATACACAACAAAAGTAGCAGGATAGGACTAGGGTTTGAATATAGGTTAGTAGATAGAACCATGAAGCTCAATTTTGGGCTAATATTGACTGCTTCAATATATATATATATATATATATATATGAATATATATATATATATATATATATATTCACTATTAAACTGTTATAAGTTTAATATGTAATTAAAATATTTATTAAAGCATATTTTTCCATATTATTTTCAATTTAACTATTATCAAAATTAGAAGTAAAAACAAAGAAAAAATAATAATCAAATTATATATATATATATTTGTGTACCATAAATTCATTTTTATGGATTTAAGAAGATGTAAACAGAAATTCTATTACAAGTTTTTCATATATTAATTAAGAATAAATTTTCAGCAATGATATAAAAGAATATCTATCAAAATTAAAATTATAATTCCAAGTTGAATCACATGGATTAGAAATTAAGAATATCAATTGTTTAATTTAACTATAAGGTAAAAATTATAACTTTAATCTTAGCACTAAAGATGATATATAAGTAATATATAATATCAGATACTTATAATATGAGTTTGAATTTGAAGATTCCCAATTTTTCTAAATAACTATCTGTAACATAGGGTCTGCCCATGAGATTTATATATATATATATAAATTGGATATTTTTTTTGACTTAAGACACATACTTTAAATTATAATAGGATTTTTTTATTATTTTAAAGTGAAAATTAATTTTTAGATATGATATTAGAAGAATAACTAGCAAAATTAAAAATTTGATACTCCAAGCTGAATAATGTGATCTAGTAATTAACAATAGAATTTGTCTCACTTACTTAAGCTAAAAATATGTACTTTTAGTTTAAAACAATATATCAACTCTTTCCAAAAGTAGTGTTACTTAGTGCCAACCATAGTAATTATGAATGGTATAAGGTTTACACCTCACAATAACTATCATCCAATATTTCCACACTAGTTTCTAGTTTGTGGCTTTCATCAATAAACAATATTGGATCTGAATGCACTTATACCTAAGTTTTGGGATCTAATGACATCTTCTAGAAACCACCTTTTACCATTTATTTAACTATAAAACTATGAATCCAAATACAAAACAATGTTTTCAATCTAAAGTTATTTACTTATATAGTAATATAGATCTGAATCCAGGCCACTATTTATTCATTTTGACATTTTGTTTTTTTAATAACCATATTCACCACCATTTTTGGCCAGGATTAATATTAAACTATTAAAATATCAAATGATCATCATTTTTTATGCTTATTCAAGCTGTAAACATAATAGAAACTCTCTCCATGCCATAGTGTCACCCATTACAAAACATCAAAACAATGGATGCAATATATTTGAGGTTCAAAATCCTTATCTAATGCCTACACATCCATTACCTTTCAATTAGTTTCTAGCTTCTGGCCTTCATCATGATGATTGATATTTAAAATCCAAAGATACCAAAGTATATTGATACTAGTTGGGTTTAGATAAATATGACTATACAAGTTAATAAGCTTAGATTAAAACATTAACATGATTTTATTTTGGTTCTCATAGCTTTATAATTATATAAATGATAAAAGGTGAATGTTGGAGAGTAGCATTAGATATGAAGATGTAGGTACAGTGCTTTCAGATTATTGGCTCTTCACTGATGAAGTTCACAAGCTGAAAACTAGTCTGTGGATATTGTCTGACTAGGCACTAGGTAGGAATTTTGATGTACACTACTTCTAGCATCTCTTAATTACTATGGCTTGCAGTGGGTGGCACCACTGCATGGAGAGAGTTGCTACTGCTTAAAAACTTGTAGTAGCATAAGAAGTGGTGATTGTGTGTTGTTTAATAGTTTTAATTTAGCACTCAAGATGATACATAAATAGTAAATGAATGAAAAATTATTTTTTAACTTTATTCATATTATACAAATGCTATGATTAATTATTATATTATGGAGTACAGCTTGGACTATCAATTTTAATTTGTGGTATCTCCAGTTACAGCAAAACGGAAAATGTATTCATGTTTAATACATAGCAGATACTCATTATAATTGTTAATTTTTATCACTTAAGTCTATGAAAATATTTCATATAACTCTCATGGGAAAATGGTTATGTAAGGTGAAGATTCAGAGAAGTGAATTTTTAAACTTTCTGTATGAAAAATATCTAGCCTGCTTTACTATTATTGTTTCATTTTGAGTGTTAAGTTTAAAAAACAATTGTCTTTTAATAAGAAAATTAAATCAGACAAATGCGATTTAGCTTGAAATATCTATTTTAATTGTTAGTTGCCTAGGTTAGATTAATTTAATATATGGAAAATTCACATTACAATTTTAATGTTTCGAAATAGATTGATCTAAAAATATGTCTTATCATGTAAAAATAGTATAAATACAAGTCTATCATAGGATTCACATTTTTGAAAATATAAAATGATTGCAGAACATGAAAAACATTATTATAGAGACAAAAAAACTATTCTTGGCTTTCTACCGATTTATATATATATATATATATATATATATATATATATATATATATATATATATATATATATATATATATATTAAAAGTTTAATAAGTCATAGACAAATAAAAATTCGTACTGCCTATCAGATATTTTGGTAAAATTTTTTGCAGTGTGCTTCAAATAATATAATGGGGATATAACAAACAAGGTATCTATTAAAATGATTAACAACCAATACCATTAGATGAATTAATTTTCAATCATACAAATCGTTGTCCTAGTTAAACACAAACTCACATATAATCAATTTCAACATTTATTTTGAAGTAAATCTTAAACGAACTATTATTATATTGTGTAACTTTCTTTTCAGATAAAGCAAAGTAACTAATTCATTTTAAGGGTTTATAATAACCATAGACAAGCAAACAATAATTTTACATAAACATATTCCTTCTTTTTTTTGATATCATTTTTCACTAATTCTATTTACTTAAATTATTCTGGATTTTAACCTTCCATAATGTGTCATTATAACTATATTATTGTGACTCAATACTATTAGACAAAATTTATATTTGCCAGTATGTAAAATGCATGAATAATATCAGCTTTACTATAAAATAACAATGATTCTAGCAGTTGAAATTTTGTAGCAATTATTTTATCAAAAATAAAAGATATTACTAAAATCATGTTCTATTCTTCATGGATAATTCATTTCATTAATATGGATTATCTTATAATATTATTTTAGATTATCTAGCTTACAATATGAATGACTATAGACTAATTATTTTATAAAGATGAGAAATTGTTTGAAAGCTTGTAACTTTCTCAAAAATTTTCAAATGTTTATCAGGTAAATACAAATAGGCAACACACCAGACACTGTATTATGATGTTAATTTTTAAAACAGCCAATCCCAATCAGAAATTCATTTTCTGCTAATATGCTATCTATTAAAATTAAATAAAATATAATGAAAAAAATATTTATTAAAAGATAAAATAAAGATTTTTTTAATAAAAAATCATGAATATTTAATCCTTTAATTATATTTTCGTTTATTAAGATTTAGTTATTTTATTTCATAAGGATTAAGATAAATATTTAATTTATCTTATTAAAAAGTTATTTTTTTTTAAATTATGACTTGCTGTCTATCTTATGCCATTATGAAAATAAGTATTTAAAAAAAATCATACAAATATATTATAATCTAATGAAATTTGTATTGAATTTCAATGTGTGGTATAATGCAAATTGTAAAAAAAAAAATGATTTGATTTTAATAGTGAATATACTAACCTGGACTGCATAGGACTATGTAGTTATGAAAACATACAATTGTAATGGTCAAATATGTACATTTGCAATACAAAATCTAAAAATTAGTAAATCATCCCAAGGCCGACCAGAATACGGTGGTGAAACCACAGGTCTGATATAGCCTAGTTCCTTTACTACTGCTCAGAGATTTACCATCTTACAGATGACACATATGAGGCCACAGCAGTATTCTCTTTCATCATGTGCCAGCAGTAGAACATCAGTAGAGCAAAATACTGGGGAAAAGTTGACATTTTACCTAGTATAGCTATATAGATATCATGTGGCTAGGATATGATTAATAAACAATGCAACTATAAATAAATAATTACTAAATGATGGAATGATTATGAGTCAGTGAGGAAGACTAAGACATGAAGCAAAGTTAAATTTAAAATTAATTTAATAAAAGTTAAATTTTGAAATAATAATTAAAACAAAATTACAATAGCTAGATGCTTCATCTCACATGCAGGTGATTAAAGGATGTTTACATTAAAGATCAAGTTCACATGCAAGTGATGGTTGGTTTACATATATAGGAGGTAGATAAAATCACTCGCAGGTGATTATAAATTTTTGGTTACAAATTATTAGGTTTCTTATATATATGTATATCACTCTTAGGTGATAATTTAATATTTATGCACTTCCGGTTTATATATAGCATTTTAATCACTCGCAGGTGATTTCAGTTTTTAGGTTACAAATAATTAATTTATTTAGCTATATATATATATATATATATGAATCACTCATAGGTGATGAAATTATAATACTTTTGCATTTACATTTTCATGAGCTTTAATATTATTTTATAACTAAATGAATTTGCTCATGATTATCTATGCCTAGTTTATGCTATATCATAGGATGTAGATTTGCTTTATAGTTAGTAGAAGTAAATATAAACATTTATAAAGAACATATTTTACTAAGCATGAATATTCAATATATTCTCTATATAGCTAATATGTATTTTAAATTGGATTCGAATTCAGATCAAAGCTGAAAATAACAATTATAATGGCGGGATGAACAGTTGATTGGCATCCAGACTTCAGATACTAAGATGTATAGAAATCATATAATTCTGAGTCTCTGTGTCTTGTATATATGCCTTATTCATGGAATTTTTACCAAGTTACGGTTCCCTTTTACCAAACTCATTGCTGTGAAAATAAGAGACTTTAGTCCAGATGATCAAGAAATTTATTTAAGTGGGAGTTTTATGCTCTGAGGGAATCTCATGCTCCATTCCTAAGGATGCAGTATGGGGAGGTGCGAATCTTTCCACCATCTGAAGAAGATAATTGCCTGAACTAAAAGTACTGGTGTAGCCCTAACACATAGGCCCAGTAAGGAATACAGCAACAAGTAAATATGCCATTGCATTTCTTAAGGACACATACACACCGCTGACAACATTATCATATAATAAAAATTAAGATACTAAATAATAGTTTCCTTCATGAAACTACCCTGTATCAGTTCATATGCTAGTATTTATAATTATACTATTAAGGAAAGCTTATGAATCCAAGTTATAGAGCTATCTATAAATAGGCTTTTATTTCTCTAAGGAGGATTACAGCATATTAAGGGAAATTACAATACAGAATTATAGATTTATGCTGTATTTTATCACTTCAACTAATATTGGTTAAATATTATATTTAAAAGCAAAGCTATCTTAGAATAACTGTAAGCTTGTCTTATATCTTAATTAATATATTTTATTCATTTCAAAACAGAGTTTTGGTTTGTGTGTTCATATAGCAAAATTACATATATACATTAAATTACATATATATGCGTGAGAATCTAATTACATCTCACTAATGATTTAATTACTAACAAAACTCGGTTTTGAATACATATAGCATAAACAATAACATAACTAAAATAATAAAATTTGGCATAGATTTAATTAAAAGAAATGTAAGATTTAAAATAAGATTTCACGTATGTGAAATCTGAAATTTGGCTTTGTTTTAAAAGGAAACTTATACAGCATTCACTGAAATTTGATTGATTCAGTTTCGATAATTTTAAGTTTCTAAGATTAATGATGGTAAATATTATCATTAACTTAAGATATACAAAAATAGCTTAGAACTTTAATGGTTATTTTAAAATAGATCATTTTGCATTATATGTGACAAAAATTATATTAGAACATTTAAAATATAGATTTTAGCAAGTTAAAACTAAATTACTTTTAATTATTCAAAATAGGATGAATACATAACTAAATCAATCATAAATAAATTCAGCAAGTAAACCAATAAATAAAGAAATTAATTCTGGTAAGAAATCATAAAGCAGTTAATAAATCAGATATTAAAATAACTTATAAATTAATCAGTTAATCAGTTTGTAAATGAGTTTGTAAATCAGTTTATAAATCGGTAAATCAAATCAGATATTAAATATTAAATCAGGTCAAATATTAAATCATTAAATTGGGCAAGATTTTAGGATTGAAACAAAATAAAAATTACATTTAGAAATAAGTTTAGTTTCCATTTTTATTATTATGGCCATTGATTTTAGATTAAGCAAGCATTTTAAAGTTGAGTTTAGTTGAAAGCTTTAGAATTGAATGAGTATTTACTATATTTTTCTCTTTTCTATGCTGGCAAAATATTTTTTTATTGTGGCACTTTTTTAGGTGGTGATGGCTCTTACTTCATCTTTTCCTGCATCAGGTAGCTTCTCATCGGAGGCAAGAAGGCAATAATTTTAGCCCTCTACCCTGACATCATCATCATCAATGATTTTTCAAGTACTTTATTAAAATTATAATCATAGAGTGCATTTCAAAGATGGTTGCAGCAACTTTTATATCAGCACACCCCCCTCTACTTTGTTATATTATTTTTAGATTCATTTTATTAGCTTATTTGCTGTTTCAAAATTTAGTAGGATCCCGCTGTGATTATTTTTCACTTAGGTCAATTTAGCCTCTGTGACTCACAGTAATTTTTGCAATCTTTTTAATTTAAATCTAATTTTAATCTTAAATTGTAATTGGGTCAATTTTTAGCGAGAAGGATTAACCTTTTCTGGTGTCATCCTTTCTAAAAAAACAAATCTAAAATTATGGAAAAACAACATTTTGTTATATATGTAATTTGATCGTTTAATTTAGCGATATATGCAGAATTATATAATTTCAAATATTATTAATTTAATAAATATTTTAAAATAAAGAAAATTTAATGTTTTAAATTCTGTTAACATTATTCTTCTAGCATATATGTAGTCTTAAGTTACACATACAACTCGTTTTTCATTTAACTATTACTAGAAATATATGTGCGCATTTATAGAGGTTTACATATAGATGCAATTTTCATACTATATTTTAATATGTATGCACACATACACAATTAACATTATTTAGGTTTAAATTTAGCCAGGTTTTTATGATAATATTAATATAATATATGAGGATTTGGTGGTAGTTATATGTATAGAAATACTACTATAAAATATAATAGGTAAAACAGTTGGATAGTAAAAGCTGACTGTTTAACAATATAGAGAAAAAAATGTTTATTATTAAATCTAATGTATAAAAATTTTGAATTTACTTCATTTATTTTAAAAATGAATTTCTAAATAATGAAAATTATAATACTAATGAAAATAATATTCTTTCCTATATTATAATAATCAAAAAAGCAAGTCATATATAACGTGACATTATTTTTTTAAAAAGCTTGTAAATGCAATACAGAGAGCATACCAATAGCTCAAATATTGCCTTCACAATAGTAGATAACAAATAATACACCTAAATATGTAATGTCTCAAGTATATTTGCTATTTTATTACTATAATATTGTGTTGAAAAGTTGTGTAAAAGTAGATTTCCATTGTAGTATGAAAAATGTAGTCTTACTTGTTTAGTTCACGCTGGAATTAAATGCTACTATTTGTATTTTAAACATAAATATTGTCTGTTATATGTAGTAATTACAATTTTTTTATTTTATTTGTCATTGTTATTAAGCAATAATATTTTTATTTATGATACGATGGCTGGAATTGATCAATGAGTTAATATGGAACATTGCTAAAGTTTCTCTTATGGCAAAAAATTATATAAATAAGACTAAACTGTTTAAACTCACACTCTCTATCTTGGTTTGAATAAAAGTGAATATGTACTTGTTTTATGTGGGTTTAAAAGTATATGATTATTAAATGGATAAACTGATTGGGGGAAAGCAGTAGTATTTGTCCATTAACTAGGCAGGATTGTTGGGAATTTGTGAGAGGGGACAAGTTGTTGGAGTATGAGAATAATTCAAAGCATTTTTAAAAACTGTTAGAATGTTTCCTTGCTTTAAAAATGGATATTATTTACTTTTCAAGGATGAGATATGAATGCTAACAATATGAAAATATGTACAATAATTATATTTACCTGTTGATATAATTCTATGTGATTGATGAATTATTTATACACAAGATATAAATTGGTTCAATTTCCATAGCATTGTCATTGTTGAAACTAGAATATCTTCACTTGTAATGCTTAATGAATCAAATACTTGTTAAAGAATAAAATATTTACATTGCATTATCATGAATATAAACTAATATTTGTGCACTTATAACATCACATAGATCAAATGCCTGCTAAATGAAAGAATAATTTGGATGCTGAGAAAATATCAGAATTAATAAAATGTGCTTCATATCTAATAGCTATTCTGATATTGCTACTTTTTTGGAATAACAAACCAGTGTCAGATTGTAGTTTAAAAAGTATATATTAGAACTCTGGTACTATTTTTGGGAATATTATATTTGAGGACAGTTGATTAGATCATTTTCTAATATAAATTATATTAGAAACATTTATGTACTTACAGTATAAGAGAGTTGTGTTTTTTTAAATTCAAATTTATATTGTAATTATTATTTTAATTTAAAATTCTTACCTCAAATTATTCACTAATTATAAATTGATCTCAAGTATTATTTTTATGTTATTGTCTTAGAATGACATGAATAAACAGGTAGAATCATTTTTAGTATATTATTATTTCCATCAACTATTTTTTTCATATATTAAAGATTAAGAATGTTCTAGACTTATATTTTCAAAAGAGCATATGTGTTATAACATATCTCTATTACATAAAGATACATTTTTAGTTTTAACATTTTATAGGTGATATACACTCACCATTTTAATTTAAAAGAATTAATGTCAATTGAAAACTTATTGACTAAAGCATAATTTTATCATATGCATATATTTTAAATATTAATTTGCCATACTATATTTTTGATTTTAAATTATATCCATTTTTTAATAAATTTTGAATTAATTTAAAACAAGGAAACTTGTTTGGTTATCATTTTATTTTATAATGCAAATTTATTGTTCAATGGTACTTGGATAAGATATAATTCACAAATGGACTATTCTACATAATTCATTAGAACAGCTACAAAATAGTTCAAAATTCCAACCACAAGATCGGTAAGAGAATATAATTGCATATTTTCTTTGTATTGAATTTAATGTTTATTATTTGACCAGATATACATTTTTATATACCAATAAATTAATTTACTTTGACATTACATGATCACATTTCCTATACTAGCACATTAATTGTTGATAAACAGAGCAAAACTCTCCATACAGTATTGCCACTTGTTCTAAACAGAGTAATCAATGGATGCCAGAAGGCTTGTGCATGAAATCTTTATCTAATGCCTACTCATCCAATATCCCCAGACTAGTTTCTGGCTTGTGGCCTTTGTCAGTGAGGAGCTTTGGATCTGAGAGCACTGCATCTAGATCTTAGGATCTAATGCAACCCTCTAGCAACCACCTTTTATCTCTACTTAACTACAAAACTATGAGAATGAAATTGAAAACACAAAAAATATTTTTAATCTAAGCTCAATAGCTTATATAGTCATATGGGTCTGAACTCAGTTCAGCACCCATACATTTTGGTGTCTTTGGCTCTTTTACAACCATAGCCACCACTATCTTATTAGGCAGGATTGGTGTTAAACCATTAAGCATCACATGATCACATTTCCTATACTAGCACATTAATTGTTGATAAACAGAGCAAAACTCTCCATACAGTATTGCCACCTGTGCTAAACAGAGTAATCAATGGATGCCAGAAGGCTTGTGCATAAAATTCCTATCTAATGCTTAATGGTTTAACACCAATCCTGCCTAATAGGATAGTGGTGGCTATGGTTGTAAAAAAGCCAAAGACACCAAAATGTATGGGTGCTGAACTGAGTTCAGACCCATATGACTATATAAGCTATTGAGCTTAGATTGAAAATATTTTTTGTGTTTTCAATTTCATTCTCATAGTTTTGTAGTTAAGTAGAGATATAAGGTGGTTTCTAGAGGGTTGCATTAGATCCTAAGATCTAGATGCAGTGCTCTCAGATCCAAAGCTCCTCACTGACGAAGGCCACAAGCCAGAAACTAGTCTGGGGATATTGGATGAGTAGGCATTAGATAGGGATTTTATGCACAAGCCTTCTGGCATCCATTGATTACTCTGTTTAGCACAGGTGGCAATACTGTATGGAGAGTTTTGCTCTGTTTATCAACAATTAATGTGCTAGTATAGGAAATGTGATCATGTGATGCTTAATGGTTTAACACCAATCCTGCCTAATAGGATAGTGGTGGCTATGGTTGTAAAAGAGCCAAAGACACCAAAATGTATGGGTGCTGAACTGAGTTCAGACCCATATGACTATATAAGCTATTGAGCTTAGATTGAAAATATTTTTTGTGTTTTCAATTTCATTCTCATAGTTTTGTAGTTAAGTAGAGATAAAAGGTGGTTGCTAGAGGGTTGCATTAGATCCTAAGATCTAGATGCAGTGCTCTCAGATCCAAAGCTCCTCACCGATGAAGGCCACAAGCCAGAAACTAGTCTGGGGATATTGGATGAGTAGGCATTAGATATGGATTTTATGCACAAGCCTTCTGGCATCCATTGATTACTCTGTTTAGAACAGGTGGCAATACTGTATGGAGAGTTTTGCTCTGTTTACTTTGATATTCTTAATAAGTGATTGAAAGCTTATTATAATTATTTTATTAGTAATAAGTAATAGTTATATTAAGATAGAAATTATATATAAGTTGATTTGATGATTGATAAAGATACTAATATGATAATCATTAAAGATGAGTAAAGGGTAATTGCAATTAAGTATTTGTGCATTTTATTTTAAATCATTATAGATTAAAGTAAATTAAGTTAGTATACAATCATATATATTGCTTATATCACTCTATTCATATTCATATGCAAATAAAGTGAAGGAGAAGAATAAGTTAGGATACAGTCACAAAGTTTGTAATCTTATTGAAATATAAAGCTGGTAATAGTAATATATTTTATTTTGTTACAAATTATAGTGATTTGCTTTAATTATATATAGAGTTCAATGATATAGACCATAAATTTAGTCGATATGAAATTATAATATTAATATTAGATTATAATAAACACTAATAATCTTTCATGTTTTAATAATTATAATCGGAAGTGTTAACAACCTAGCTTTATTAAACTGAAGAGTAATTGGATATGATTTATCAATTGCATTGAGTAAGCACCAAATAGGACTCTATATCATTTATTTTATATATTGTTGTAATTATAAATTTATTTAAACGCATTTTTTATACGCATGTGCTTGAGGCTACAGCCTTAATGAATATTATTTATATATTGTTATGATTGGATATTGAAAGTCTTAACGTTATTTAATAGGATGATTTGATTTTATAATATTTTAAGTTGGTGAAAATGGAAAAAAAATGTTAAGGTAATTGATTGTAAATTATTATTAGTATTTAATCTTATTATAATTGACTTAATTAATGGTAGTATTCATGGCTGATTTAGCAGTACTTTTATTTTATTTAGTTGTAATTGGAAATCATATATTGAGTTATCTATTTATTTAGATGTCATTGATATTTTAGTTTTGTAGGACATATTATAATTATTATGTATCGATCCATGGTTTATTTTGTTTAGATATAAATATACACAATTTTTGACTTTTGGTATTAAGTTTCTATTAATATAAACAGTGTTTTGATTCATAAACAATATTAAGAATTATCTGTCTGATTCTTTGAAATTAATTTTATTATATTATAAGTAAATAGAAATAGATTGTTATTTATAAGATAATGATGTTTGGTTTTATTGCTTTAACTTCAATCTTTTGCAAATAGTGCTTATATTTTATGTCATTTTGAAGTAATGATTTTGCTTGTTTTCCATTCATTGTAAATGCTATTTAAATCCATGATGTTAAAATAAACATTATTATTATTGTTTCATTGACTTAGTTAATAGATTGTTATTCATCGATTGATATTTACTAACATTCTGTTTATTAATTTCATTGTGTTAAAAATGACATTATAATTCATGGGCATTATTAAATTAGGATTATTCTTTTTTGTTTATATTTTTATTTTGTTTTAAATGGTTATCAATAATTAGATTATGAAAATGCAGTATGATCCATCTTTTTATTCAATTACAAATGGCATTCAACTTCTGGTATTTTTTTATTCAGTTACAAATAGCTACCAAATATGTAGGCATTAAAAAGAGCATATTCCTCATATTTATTCAGTTACAAATGGTGCAACCAACTAAAGGCTTAATCAAAGACTGAAATCAGAGAGGTCAGTGTCTCATACATTTCTGTAATGGAATGTAAAAGTATATTTTGTTTCCAATAATAATATTTTAAAGGTAGTCATAATTTATTCTAAAATTTTTTAAAGAATTTCTTTGGGTATTAAATGAAGAAATAATTTGTATACTTAAAAAAAAAAATGTCATTATTGTCGTTCTCTTACATGTTTTTATTGATGACTGGAACGTTGAATGGATGAATATTTTATATCAAATATTAAAATAATTTAAATTATTTTTATAATTTGATTTTCTTAAAGAAGGGATATCATTTACCATAAAACATAAGCAAATATACAAATCAATAGTGTTGGAAAATTAGCACAACCTGAAGATAGTATTCAGGAAATGTTGAGAAAAAAGATGGAGATGAAAATTCAAATTAGAGAAATATGACAAAATATGAATAATAAGTTTGGGGAAATGAACAATAGGTTTGAGGTTCAAAATAATAAGATTAATTTTCAAGTTAGATAAGTAAGAGATTATATAAATGACAAGTTAGCTTTGTTTAAAAATGAATTGAATGTTATAAATGCAAATATTTGAAGAATTCAAATACAATTTCGATTTTTAATTAAATAAAGTTAATAGTAAATATGATTGCAGGCTTAATGATTTAAAAGAACAGTTACATAAATCTCAGGATTCATTAAAGGTCAGGTTTAACAATTTAGATGATGAAATTAAGACATGTAAAATTGGGTATCAAGAATTGGAGAAGTATATAAAATTGAGCAAGCTCATGGGGATGATCAGACATCATTGATATTAGAGATAAATGATATAACAATGAAATTAAAAAATATTCAGTCATATGAATGTGAAAAATGATAAAGAAAAAATAGAACATTATGGGGTGTTAGTACAGGTGTCTTTAAAAACAATAACTATGATTGAAAAGTTTGAAAAAGTAAATATAAATTGTTCTGATGATTTTGTAAAAATGAAATGTATAAGAGAGCAGAAAAGTTTAAACAATAAGCTTCTAAATATTGAATCATTATAACAAAATGATGAAGTAAAGACTAAAGGTAGTCAAAACTATAAGAAAATTATGGTTGAAAATATAATGATTTCTTAACAAATTGAGAATTTAAAGTATAAATTGGCTGAAAATATAGATTATAGACATGTAACATGAATTTATAAAAATATACATGGAAGAGTAAAAGAAAGGTGGGAAATAATTATTGAAACAGCCACTCCTGGAATATATCCTATGGGAAACAAAGTAAGCAATCATTCCATGGAAAAATTTACACTAATATAATAGACAAGAAAAAAAGAGAATAAGTGTAAAAAACAAATTAAGACTTCATTTCATGAGAAAACTTAAAATAAGAGTGATTATGTGATAGATAATGTTATGGATAGTGGAATTTATTTATTATTTCATTCAGAGATGTTGAGGTTAATTAAAAATTACATGGAGGGAAAGATTAATATCACTTTAAAACTGTTATAAGTTTGGATGGCAATCTGATTAATGAATATTATTGTAGGTATCTTGAAAAAAAACCTGAATAATGTGATTTATAAAAAATAGGGTATAATATTGCCATAGAAAATTGCTAAATGTTGGTAGTGTTTGAATTTGAATCCTATATTAGTTGATGATAATATTATTGTACATGAAAATGATATAAGAAAGTATAACTGTGAAATAGCAAGGAAAGCTGTAGAAGAAAATAAAAGTCTCAAGAATCTTAAACAACATTTTGGTATTGGTAGGAAATTTATATCTGCAATAAGAAAAAAAGATGGAATTATTACTAAAAAGACAGATGACATCATAAAATTGGTAGAAGATTTTTATCAAAAATTATATAATAATAAAGAACAAGTACCTCCTATATCTATTACATATTCTGAATTGCCCAGAATTTTAAATGAAGAAGTGAGACATGCAATTAAATGTATGAAGAAAGAAAAGGCTCCAGGAAATGATGGAATTATAATTGATATATTAAAAAAAGGAGGTGAAGAAATAGAAACAATTTTAGCAAAGTTATATACCAAATGTCTAAATGATAAAGATGTACCGGAAGATTGGAAGAATGCAGTAATAATATTAATATTTTAAAAAGGTGATAAAGAAGATATTAGAAATTACAGACCTGTCAGCCTTTTATCAGTTTTATATAAAATTTTTACCAAGATAATTACAGCTCGTCTACAGAGAACTTTGGATTTCCACCAACCAAGAAAACAAGCTGGATTTAAAAGTGGTTTTAGTACAGTAGATCATATCCAGGTATTGAGAGAAGTCATAGAAAGGACAAATGAATATGAGTTGTCATTATGTTTTGGATTTGTAGATTATGAAAAGGCATTCGATTCTATACACATTTCTTCAGTGATTAAAGCATTGGATCATCAAGGTATAGATCCAGGATATTGTCATATTTTAAAGAATATTTATAAAAATGCAACAGCAACAATTAGATTACATAATGATACTGGAAAAATCAACATTGAGAAAGGTGTAAGGCAAGGTGACTCCATATCTCCAAAACTTTTTACAGCAGTGCTGCAAGAAGTATTTTGTGGATTAAAATGGGAAACTAAAGGAATGAAAGTAAATGGAGAGTATTTAAGTCATTTATATTTTTCAGATGATGTAGTTGTTTTTGCAAATAATGCTTCAGAGCTGCAGGAAATGTTGCAGGAGTTAGCAGATAAAAGTAGAAAAGTAGGACTAAAGATAAATGTTAAAAAGACTAAAGTAATGTTTAATCGATTTGCTCAAAATATGAAAATAAAGATTGATTATGAAGAATTAGAAGAAGTTAACAGTTACAAATACCTAGGTCAGATTATTAATACAGATGGAAACCTAATGGAGGAAATTAATCATAGAATTAAACTTGGTTGGAGTGCTTTTGGTAGAAATAACTTGATACTAAAAGGAAATATGCCTATGTGTTTGAAAAGAATGGTTTTTAACAAATGTGTTTTACCAGTTCTTATTTATGGATCTGAGACTTGGACACTTAATAGAAGAGCAATACAGAGACTTCAGACCACTCAAAGGAGTATGGAGAGATGTATGTTGGGAGTAACAAGAAGAGATCGAAAATGCAATGTATGGGTAAGACAACAAACAGGTGTTACTGACCTTATTGAAAAAATTAAAAGATTGAAATGGAGTTGGGCTGGACATATTGCTAGAAGAAATGATAATAGATGGACAATTGAAATTTTAAACTGGATTCCAAGAGATTGTAAAAGACCCAGAAAGAGACCACATGTGAGATGGATGGATGAAATAAGAAAATGTGCAGGGGTGTTGTGGAAAAGAGAAGCTAAAGATCGGAGAAGATGGATTAAACTTGGAGAGACCTTCATCCTGCAATGGATTGATAATGGTTGATGATGATGATGATGATGACATGTTTAAAATGTAAAGATATGAAACATTTGTTTGTAATTTGGATATGATTAAAATAATAACCTATTGAACAAAAGGCATTTAAGAAATTGTAATATAGCTGTATTATTTTTGTTGCTGTGAAAATATTTGATACAAGATCAAAATAATTAATGATAAAAACATAGTATTATAAAAGATAAATAGTATGGAATATAGTAAAAAAAATTTTTTTTTAAAATATTTATGTTCATAGCTTTTTATGTATTATTATGAAGTGTTATGTTATCCAAAGGTAGAGATATTTTAAAATCATTTAAAGATGTGAGATTACAAATAGATCAAGTCAGAGGTCACATCACCTAATTTAAACAAGCTTGCATTACAAATGTTTTATAAAGAACTTGCAAATAAACTCTTAACAAGCTTTGCAGAATATCCTCAACCCTAGACCAGTTTCTGTTACTGGCATTGTCAGTGAGGTGCCAGGATATTCAGGCATTAGATTAAAAATACTATGACAAGCCCAGTATTTTATCTAATGGATAACTATTAAGTAGAAAATCTGAAAATTTCAGATATCCATATGTCTTCCAATCAAGCTATTTAACTTAAATAGCCAGATGGGACTGAACTAAGTTCAGATAACCATATATTAATAGCTTTAGCAATATAAAATTACCCAAATCTTAATCACAAAAAATAAAAAATAAAAAAGTGATATATATATATACAGATGGTTGAATAATAGTGCAAATATGATAAATGATGATTTATAACTATTAGATGTTAGTTTCTAATAGTTGACCTTAAATAATTTTAGTAAGAGTACTAAATAATTTGCTTTATGAATAAAACCTCTGGAACATAAGTTTATTTTCAAAGTTAAATAATGGAAGTAATCTTAAAAGAAATACTATGTTGGAAAAACAAGTTGGAAATGTGCTATATGAAAGACACTTTATTAATGTTTTGAAGAAATCATGGTATGAACAATTACTAGGTTTTGATATAAGAAACTTTAAATGTAGTATGTCATATTGGGTGGTGATAATAAATTCTAGGTTAAAACAGACAAAACTCTCCATATGTAGTGTCATTCAGTGCAAGCCAGAGTAATCAATGGATGCCAGAAGGCTTGTGCACAAAATCCCTAGATAGGGAATTTATGAACAAGCCTTCTGGCATCCATTAATTACTCTGGCTTGCAGTGAGTGACATTTCTTTAAGGAGTATTTTGGCTGTTTTAACAACAATTATGAGCAAGCATAAGAAATGGTGGTCATGTGATGTTTAGTGGTTTAAATTTTGGGTTAAAGAGATAAAGATTTATTTTGAAATTTATAGCATAGTTTTAGCAACTATGATTCTTTAGTTTTGTGAAGAATAAAAAGAATACACATGTGTACTTGTATTTTTTAGTATAATATTAATAGAATATTATGAGACATTTTTTTTATTAACAATAATGTTTTTGGCATATACAATAAAGTAAAGAAGATGAGAAAAAAATAATTAATAAATGTTGTCTTATTTTAATCGGAATACTGTTAAAATATTCAGAATTCATGAAGATTAAATTGTAATATTTACTTACGTAATCAATGTACGTTTAAATAAATTTATAAGATTAAATTGTTAAACCCCACCTAAGAAATAAATAAAAAATACAAAAATTGAAGAAAGAATAGTCATTTGTATATATTTGAGTGAAAATGATTCATTGTTGTGCATTCAAAGTAATAGTAGAGTTACTGTTACTAGTTTTTTTGTATAAAATGTTAGGTTTTAAACAGAGAAATTTCTTGGTAGAAAGAAAATCTTGTATCTACTGAAATTTCAAATGAATTTCAAAATGTGGTACATGCCAATTATAAAAGGAAAAAAAATGGATTGATTTTAATAGTGAATATCTTAAGCTGGACTGCAATGGACTGTGTTACTATGTCAATGTATAATATTGAGAAAAAGAAAGGTTTGTTATTAAATGTAGTGCAAAAAAATTATGAATTAAAAATGAAAGTGTAAATGATATAATTTATAGTCTTGATGAAATTGTTATTCTTTTTTTATTATGAATATTTTTGTTATTGTTTTCAAATAGTAGATTAAAATAATACAACTAAATATTTAATATCTCAAATATATTTGCTATTTTCTTATGATAATATTGGGTTAAAAATATGTGGAAAATGTAATATTTCCTTTGTAATATCAAGGAATGTAGTCTTAATTGTTTAGTTCATGTTGAAGTGAAAGGATACTATTTGTATTTTAAAATAGAAATACTTTATGTTATATGTAATAATTATTATTTTTATTTGTCATTTTTATTATGTAATAAGCTTTTTATTTTAGGGATGCTCGCTTAAATTGACCAAAGCGTTAATATGGAGCATTGCTGTAGTTTCTTTTATGTCAATTAAAAAATTTTATAAATAAGACTAAACAGTTTAAACTCACTTTCTCTATCTTAGCTTCAATAAAAGGAAACCTAGATTTCTATATGTAATTTTTTTGTTTTTAAAAATATATGATTATTAAATGTATAGAATAATGAAGTGAAAGCAATAGTATTTGTCCATTAATGGAGCAGGTTGTTAAAATTTTGTGAGAGGTAATAATTTGTTGCAGAATGAGAATAATTCATAGCACATTAAAAAAAACATCAGAATGATTTTTTTTTGCTTTAAAAATGAATAACACTTACTTTGCAAGGATGAGATATGAATGCTAACAATATGAAGATGCATACAAGAATTATGTTCACTTGTGTATATAATTTTATAAGACTGATGGATTATTTATACATAAGATAAAAATTGGTTCAATTTCCATAGCATTTTCATGGATGAAATTAGCATTTATTAACTTGTAATGATTTATGAATCAAATATTTGTTAAAGTAATACATATTTTCATTGCATCATCATGAAATCAAATTAAGGTCTGAACATTTATAATGTCACATAGATCAGATACCTGCTAAATAAAATAATAATTTAGACATTTAGAAGATATTGGAATTAAAAAAATGTGCTTTGAATCTAATAGCTTTTCATAGTATTTCTATTTTTTTGAAATAACAAAACATTATTGGATTATGATTTAAGAAATAGATATGAGAATTATGATGCTATTTTGGAAATATTGTTTCTGAGTAAGATTTGCTAATATATTATTATTATTATTATTATTATTATTATTATTATTATTATTATTATTATTATTATTATTATTATTATTATTATTATTATTATTATTATTATTATTATTATTATTATTATTATTATTATTATTATTATTATTATTATTATTATTATTATTATTATTATTATTATTATTATTATTATTATTATTATTATTTTTATTATTATGTGTATATATATAATTGTATAGGATATAAATGCCAGCATAATTTAAATAAAGTAGAGACTTATTTTATATGCTTAAAGTATGGGAGTTATGTTTTTTCTAAATTCAAATTTATATATCATAACTTAGTAATTATTACTTTAATTAATAATTCCTTACCTCCTCATTTGTCAATTATAAATTAATCTCAAGGGTTATTTTTTTTATTCTTTTAGAACATGAAGGATAAGTAGATTCACCTTTAGTGTACTTTATTTTCATTAACTATTTTATAGAATGCTCTTGACTTTCTTATATTTTGAAGGTGCATTAGTTACAATACACCCATGTTATATAAATATATATTTTTAGTTTTAGCACTTTATAGATAAAGTTTGACATACAATTACTTAGTTAATTTAAAAGAATTAATGTCAGTTAAAAATGTATTGCATAAAGCATAATTAGATCATATGTATTGAAGCGGAATCTGAGATTCAGATTGCGCTTCACAGCCCACTTCCAATCTTCCGCTACCAACCTAAATTCAAACCCTATTCTTGCATATATATTCCATTCACTAACACATTTTTTTTATCCTTTTTGTTTGAGTATTATTAACTAACTTATTTATTAATGAAGATATTGGCATAAATATCTGAGTTTAAACATGTAAAATAAAATTAATAAATATAGCATTTAAAAATTTGTATACGCAATAGGGAATGGGGAATTAATTATAACGGACTTATAATATCAAAATATATTATAATTTCTGTATTTATTTATTTTATAAAAGTTATAGTAATTGTTTGTTAATTGCAGCTCAGATATCTATAGATATTGTAGAGACAAAAGTACTGAGCAAATGTTTAGTGGAAAAGTTCGTTATATGTAATTTTATAAAATTGTGTTTTTAAATTATTTTTGCCATTAAACTATACTCTTCTTTTAAATCCAATATGGAAGATGCGATTGTAATTAGTCAAAATTAATTAAAGGTGAGAAGCGTAATCTTGTATAATATTCTAACATAACTTTAATTAAAAGTTTCTCTAAAATCAAAAGTAGAAACTAAACTTAATTGATTTACTTTTGTTACAAACATTTTCTTTTATCAAAATTAATTAAAGTTTGAATACTTATCTAACAATGGCATCTTCCATCACAATGGGTAAAAGCTTGTATACAAATTCTTTTGGAAATTAGATTGCAATGACCAATCAGAAAGGGATTCCAAAAATACCAAGGCATGGAATAATTACGAATTAATTTAGAGAGTAACTAGGACAGTCAAGGAGAGCAGTCAAAGAAAATTTGCGTTCGTTAATTTCAATGTGTACTGAGTAAATCTAAGTCGCCTTTCTCGCCATTCGAGATGGCCTTCCCTGCAATCTGTGCCCATGGATCCCGATACTCATAGACTATAATTATGTGCCTGTTCATTAAATAATAAACTTACTACCTGCCTGAATAACTATGTTTGACAAACTAGATCTAGTCTCCGCGGGAATTGAAATCATCAAAAGAACCGCCATGTTTTACAGAGGTAATCATTTCAATGCTGCTAGACTCTTAAAGTTACCGTGAATAATTTTAACTCTCACCTATCTATTTTTTAAACATTTTGTAAATCTTTCATTTGTAAAATTTAATATTAGTTATGAATCAATTTGTAAAGTTCTTACCTTTTTGTTAATTGTACCTTGTTCTCTCTCTATATAACTTAGCTGTAATCTCTCCTACATTAAACCTCTCCTGAATAATTATTAGTTCTTAATTTCACGTCTATGCGGCAATATTTTATTTTCATTATTATATTTTATACTTTCAGATACTAAATTATATGTCGATAATTTCCCCCCAGAATCGCAAATGCTTATGCTAGCTCTTTTAATAAAAGAAAACCCTCCTTACTTTTCAGAGGGTAATTAACCTAGTAGTTTTTAAAAACAAATTTGTTATTCTTAGTATAGCGGGTGCCTGCCAGTCTGGGGAAATAAAATCAGAATTTGATAATTATTGTACAGTGTTATTTTCAAAAACTAAGTAAAAATCTATTTTCTTAGAAATGTGTTTTTTGGTTAATTAAATAATAGCGCTAACTTCTAAAATCTGCAAATAGATTTATACGAATTAAATTAATATTAATTTCTTGAAATCAATAGCCACCACTGACTTTATATATATTTAATAATATGAAAGTATGTATTTATTAAAGCATTCACAACCAAAGATTTGTATTAGTTATACGTTGGGGAAAGTTTATGTGTAGTTTAAAGTAAGACATAAGGGGGGGGATCCTTTAGTTCTATGTGCTATATTATATTAGCATTAACTGTAATTCTTCCACATCCATGTAGTAATCAAATCATACCGGTACGCTAGGTTTTTATTAATAAAGATAGGTGATAATTCTTTATTCCTTAGTTAAATATATCTATTTATATTAATGCAAGCGTTACGTGTATACCGGCCTTTCGTTATATATATATCTTTGTGCTTCGTTCATTTTTACTTCCAATACCAAGGACAAGGTTTGGCAAACCTCTTTGGATTTCTTCAGCGCGAGATATTATTGCATAGGGTTCGCTCTGGCAAAAGTCCAGCCTATGGCAATTCAATAAAGCGCCTTCTTCGTTGTTTATGACCCGACCCTGCCGACGTTTGCAGAGAGTCGCCTTTCTTTAACGGTGAATTGAAGCATCTTCTTAGATCTTAGAATAGATTGTTCCATTGCCATCATACACGTACTGCTCTCCCATATTTTGTTCTTGTTAAAAGCCTATTAATTCTCCTAAACCGTACTGTTATGATTATACTAAATGGATTGCCATTTTTTAATATATATTTCATTCACATTTTCAGATACAACACTTCTGCCATTATTATTATTTCCCAAATTAGCTTCCCACACACGTTCTTATATAGCAAATGCAAGTATTAATTAAATAAAATTACCCTTATCATCCAACTTAATAAACTTACGTATTGGTATGAATGCTGTTGTTTTTATTACTGGTGGATTCAAATCACTTTAGGTACTGTAGTCTAGCGCTATTATTAAAAATCTTATGTATCCCATTCAATCGATAAATTATTGACATATAAATAGCTGCAATAGAATAAAGCCATGAATTATTTGTTATTGATGATTAAATATGTTCATTGTATAGTATTGTAAGGGAGGTTAATGTTGTCCAAGGGAGATAAACACCCATTTTATTTACATTGTAATACCAATAACGTTTGCAATCATATATATTCCAAGTTGATTTAATAAATTTTATATCTTTCTAAATATCTAAGTCATTGCTTCATTTATTGAATAGAAATAATTTTGATGTAATATAAAAAGGTTTCACTTACTAGATGATCGAAAATCGCTAATTATAATATTCTAGACATGAACAAAGTTCGAATAAGAGTCTTTTTGTGTCACGACTTTGTGATGCCGGCGGGGTAGGAATAAATTAGATCAGTATCATTGGAATTGTTGCTCATAAGTGGGTAGATCTGGAAAATAGGCAAATAGGGCAGAGTTCATGAATGTTCCTGACTTATGTATCTTGCACAGGATTGGATTCGAGGTACTTTTGCCTAGATGCTAGATCTTGTTATATGAACAGACGAAACCGACCGGTACAGTATATATTAAAATGTTTATTTGCTATACATATATTTTTGATTTTAATTTATATCTATTTATTAATAAATTTTGAAATAATTTAAAACAAGGAAATTTGTTTGGTTATTTAATTTTACAATGCAAATTTATTGTTTAATGATACTTGGATAAGATACAATTCACAAATGGACTATACTACACAATTCATTAGCAGCAATTACAAAATACTTCAAATGTCCAATCATAGAATCGGTAAGAGAATATAATTACATATCATTTTCTTTGTACTGAATTTAATGTTTATTTTCTGATATATAGCCATAAATTAATTTGATTTGACATTCTTACATATTTAATAAGTTATTACTAGCTTGTCGTAATTATTTTTGTAGTAACGAGTAACAATTATATTAAGATAGAAATTATATATGAATTGATTTATCAAAGATAAGTATTGGTAATTGCAATTAATTGTCCATATAATTTATTTTAACCATTCTGTGGCTTACTTCAAGTAAACTCATTCCCGGATTTAACTTGCTATAATTCTGGCAGTTTTCCTGTTATTGTAGTATATTTAGGCTTATTTTAAAGCTTAAAAAGTACTGTAAGATGCTGCTTTCTCTTTAATTATTTTACAAGTAAAAATCAATAATATTGGCATTCAAAGCTACAAGAAAGACAGAATCCCAACCTTTCTAGATGGTGATTGGTTAGTTCACTTTCTGACAATGGGAATATGTCTGTCAATAATTTTCACTGCTCCAACTTCTGTTTTGACTTTGAAAATTAATGTCTAAGAATGTTTTTTTATTATTTTTTTTTACATATCATGAATTATTTTCATAAAATATACTGAAAAAATAGTTATTTTAGAAACGTAGTTAAGATTTTAATAAACATTATTTATTTTTACACAAACTAAATTGAGAAAAAAAATCATTGATGTAAGCAACATTTTTAATAGGTTACAAACCATTCTTCTTAAATTTGCCACTATAAAATATTTTTATAATTATAAACAGAAATTTATTTTTGAAAAAAACTTTTATTCACTTTCATATTCTGACAAATTATTAATTTTCTTTTTACAAACAAAACTAAAACAAATATAATATTAAAAGATGAATATATTTTTACTGCTGATTCTGTAATTGACCAATCAAAAGTTTAGAGTTTTAACTCACTCAGCCAAACAGAATATTGGCATTACAAGAGTTAAATTATTATTACTTAAAGTGAATATTATATTAAGTTAGTATGCAACTATAAAAATCATAAGCTTATTCAGTTATAGAGTCATAGTAATATATTTTATTCTGTTACAAATTATAGTAGTTTGCTTTAATTATTCAATGATGTGGACCATAAATTCACTTTAGATATTAAATTTTAATATTAATATTTGATTGTAACAAACACTAATAATTTTATATGGTTCAATAATTATAGTCTGAAGTGCTACCAATGTAGATTAGTTATACTGAATAGTAATTAGATATAATTTGTCAATTGTGTTGAGTAAGCATCAAAAAATAATCTATTATTTATTTTATATATTATTATGATTGGATATTGAAATTCCTAAGATTATTTATTAGGATAATTTTATTTTATATTTTAAGTTGGTGAATGTGCAAATATATGTTAGGTTAATTGATTTTGTATATAATTGACTTAATCAATGAGAATATATTGATATTAGTGGAACAGCATAGCTGAGTTAGAAGTACATTTATTTTATTTAGTTGCAATTGAAAATCAGTGATTGAGTTATCTATTTATTTAGATATCATTGATATTTTGTATTTGTAGGGCATATTATAATTATTATCTCTATCATCCTTGAATTATTTCATTTAAATATAAATATAAAGGGTTTGACTTTTGGTATAAGTTTATATTATTATAAACAGTGTTTTGACTCCTAAAGATTACAAGGTTTATCTGTCTAAATTTTTGTCATTATTTTTATTATATTAGAAAAAATTATATAATAGGCATAGATTGTTATTTATAAGATAATGTTATTTGGTTTATTACTTTATCATTAATCTATTGTAAATAGAACTCACATTTTAGGATAGTTTTAAATAACAATTTTGCTTGATTTCTATTCTTTCTAAATGCTCTTTGAATCTTCCAGGTCATAACAAATAATATTGTCCTTTCTTCATTGATTTAGTTAGTAGATTGTTATCCATTGATTGATATTCATCTCAATTTAGGTTATCAATTTTATTCTGTTACAAATGAAGCTATAATTCATGGGCATTATTAAATTAGCATTATTATTCCTTGGGTAATCTTGTTGTAACTATGGATGCAGAATGACCTATATTTAATTCAGTTACAAAGGATGACCAACAATTGGGCTATTTTTTATTCAGATTATATTAAAGTTCATATTTCACATTGTCATTATATTTAGTCAATTATAAATGGTGCTATAATTTATAAGACCTTATTAAATCAGGACTATTTTTTCATGGCCCACATATTTATTTTCAAGTTTATCATTTTATTAGTTGCATGCTTATTTTTAATATAGGTTTAATTGATGTAATATGGAAATCTTTTTATTGTATATTCTATATAAAATGATAATTGTAAATACGGATGTTTCTATATAATCACTAAAAGGGAGAAATCATCAGCTTGCACAAAATTTTTCATTAGATGTAACTGCATATTTTCTGCTTGTTCCAGGGAGTAGACTTATACCCCTATTACAAACTAGAACACTAACAAAGATGAAAGGTTTTGAATCTTCTGGAATGAGGTACAGACAGATCCAAGCAGTATATATATATATATATATATATATATACTGCTTGGATCCTCAATCTCAATATATATATATATATATATATATATTGAGGAGAAGGACAAATGAAGATGATCATGAATCCCCAGAATGAGGTACAGGCAAATCATATCAAAGCCCTGTGTGGCTTATTAATAATTTCTGACATATGCCAGCAATGCTATTATAAAAATATAAAATCATTGGGTTTAAATACTAATATAAAGCCTTCAGTCATTTAACAAATATGTAATGATATGTTAAAATAATGGCCCATGTAAAATAAAGTCATTTATCAAAAGTTAAAACTATAATTAATGAAGTGTGCATTGCGCCCCCTTCTTGAATCAATACAATTTTGTTTAATAACATTTAAAAAAAAAAAAATTGCACACTTAAAAGTGCAAATAACAAAATAGAATTAGATCGCCAGCCTTTTGGTGATGATGATCAATAAAGAAGTCAATAAAATTAAAGGACACCAATATCCACCCCACATTGAAAAGTATTTATACATTTTGTATAAACTTATGATAAAATATTTTTTTTAAAGTACATATTCATTTAAAATACAAACTCAATGTTACATGCTATTTAGAAATAAATAACAAAAACTCATTACCACCCCCACCCCCTTTATTTCACAGTGGGATATAGAAGAAGTTCATAAGACTGGGTTTGATTGGTATTTACAAATAAAATTAAGTAAAAAATATAAAAATATTGTTAAAAATGAATTATAACTGCACTAAATTATAAAAATAATAAGAAGTGTGAGTTGGAAGAAAAGTTTTACAGTGGTATTAATTTAGATTGTAGAGAATTGACACAAAGAAAATAATTATTAATTTAACATACTCACCGATTAGTGAGTTAAAAGAGATTCAAAATAAAAAGAACATTAAATTTTAAAGAGTTAAAAGTTAAAATTCAGGTAATGTAATTATAATGATTTTGGGCTTGTTACCTCATGGGTCTGTGGAATGAAGTCCTGATGAATCTTATGTGGAAGGTGGCTTTTTTGTATGTTTTGTGGCTGGCAAATTCTGCTCGATCTAAAATCATGTTTCTTGGCCTTGGCAGTTCTCAGACAGCATCAGCACCCTGGATCAGTAAAAGTTACATCTCTGCATGGTAAAGAGTTGAGCTGAAGATGGAGGGGAAGGTGGCTTAGGCCGCTCTACTTAAAAACTATTTCAAAAATCAAACAGATGTGGAGTTGGCTAGCGACTACTGACCCAACTTTAACACAATAGATTTTCAGCCCTATTTATACAAATTTTGAGTTATTTGAAGAATGTTTTTAATTAAACTTCTTAACTTGAATAGAATCCTGAACCTACAGAAATATTTTCTCTATTGTTATTGGAGATGCAATCCCTAGATAATTGTCCAAAAATAAACTCAAATCAATTTCCAGATTGAAAATAGATTTGATAAAATGTTAACAGCTAACTTAAAATCAATTAGCTTTGTTTTAAATTTTACTTTTATTAGCGTTTTTTTTTTATCAAGAATTTATTAAAACTAGATTGTACAAATCTTAAATTTGTTGTATTATCTAAAAATTACAGCTTAATAGTGTTTGATTAAACTTATCTAAAAGTATAAGAAATTTTTTATAATGATTGTATCAAATCTTTTCAAACTGTCTTTTATATTCCCAAAGTCTTTGCTTTATTGAAGTTGTCTCTTTGCAATTCACTGGGATGACATCACAGATTGTTTTCATCCTGGAATTGTGGGTGGTTATAAAAAATTCCTTTTAAAATCATGAAAAAACTAATGTTCCCGCCCCTTTAATTACTCTTGGACAGTTAGCGTTTGCATCTTGAATTTTTATGTAGTTTTATAGCAAAAAATAAATTACAAAGTATTAAAAAAATAATTTAAAAAATATATAATTTTAAAAGATACAAAATGATTTACAATATATAATATTTTTTATTATATATATATGCGTTCCTGTAATATATGTATATATCAGAGTCGCATCTATGGAAGTTAATATTGAAAATAATTAAAGAAAAAAATTATTTAAAATTTATATTTATAAATCTCATAGACGCTTCTCAGAAATATACGTATAGTTTATGTTCATGTGATAACAAAAAAAAAAAAAATGAGCAGAATGAAAAGTGGGTTAAGTGGTAGAACAGTGAAGCTCGATCTTGGACTAAGGTCGACTGCTTCAAGATAGACAGATAGATACGGTCGATAGATAGGTAGATATATAGATAAAAAAGAAAAAGTTTGCTAGTTAGTTAGATGTTTATGTAGATAAGTAGATAGACAGATGTACAAATACAAATGAATGGATAGATAGATAAATGAGTAAATGGGTAAAATAAATAGATATGTAGATAAGTATGTAGATGAATAAATGTGTGGATGGTTGTTTAAAAAAAATGAACAGGCAACCAGACACATGGATAAATTAAAGAATGAACACATCAACAAATAGATGAATAAATAGATAGTCAGATAAAAAATAATGGATAAAAAGAAGACAAGTGTAAAGATAAATAAAAAGATGGGTGAATTGATGAATATTTGATGGATAGATAGAGAAACAGAAACAATCAGAAAGCCAGACAAATAGACACACTAATGGCTAGATGAATGAATGGTTTGACTGTTGAATGGATGAATAAATAATTAGAAAAATCAACACAAATTATATTGAATGGATAGTTGCATACATAACTTGATAAATATACAAAATAAATAGAAAGAGAAATAAATAAATAAATACTGCTTTTAGTACTATTACTTTCAGATTCCAAGTAGTAAATCTACATAGCTGATGTTTCAATACAATAACAGGTACTTCCCTCAGAGTTTCTTCTTTCTCAAATCTAAGAATGTATGTAAGATTTAAAATTGTTATCTTATTCATTTATTATTTTTTTCTCATACTCAATTTTTTTTTGGTTGAGAAGTTTTAAAAAATAGTTTATTTTCCAATAGGTTTTCCATGTGTTTGTTAATTTTATTTTAATATTTGAAAAAAGCTATTGGTGAATAAAATATTTTTAAAGCTTCTCAACCAAGAGAATTTGAGTATGAGAAGAAAATAATAAAAGATAAACATAATTTTAAACCTCAAACACAATTTTTATGATTTGAGGAAGAAGAAGCTCTGAAAAAAATACTTATTGTATTGAAATATAAGCTACATAGCTATTTTATTTTCATGACATAGGATCTCCCAAATATAATACTATGAATCATCATTTATCCATGTGAATATTAGAATTAACATAAATAGATATTATATCATCATCATTATCATTATCAAACCTTATCAATCCACTGCAGGATGAAGGTTTTTTCAAGATCATCCATCTTCTCCAATCTATAGCCTCTCTTCCCCACATTACTCCTGCACACTTTCTTATTTCATCCTTCCATCTCACATGCTGTCTCTTTCTGGATCTTTTAAATCTCCTGTAATCCAGTTTAAGATTTCAATTGTCCATCTAATATCATCTAACAATACATTCAACCCAATTCCAACACATTTTTTTTCTTTCAATGTTGTCAGTAACACATGTTTATTTTCTTACCCATGTTGTTTATAATTCCTTCTTATTACTCCTACCATGCATCTCTCTATAGTTCTTTGAATTGTCTGAAGTCTTTGTATTGCTCTTCTATTAAGTGTCCATCTCTCACATCCATAATCAAAAACTGGTAAAATACATTTATTAAAACCTTCCTTTAAAAACACAAAGGCATATTTTTTTGATATCAAGTTATTTCTACCAAAAGCACTCCAACCAAGTTTAATTGTATGATTAATTTCATCCATTATGTTTCCACGTGTAGTAATAATCTCACCAAGGTATTTGTAGTTTATAATCCTTCCAACTCATCATTATCAATCTTTATTTTCATCTTTTGATAAGATCTATTGAATATTATTTTAGTATTGTCATTCCTGAGAAATATTATAATAATGTTCATTTTATCTAACATGCTTTTGTATATTATGTATTCATTATTAATAGTAATTGAAAATATATACATTAATTCATCAATTAATAAAAACACTTGTCATATGTTAAGTTATTTACTATGAATAATTATTTATTTGTAAATATTTTATTTTGTATTTAATAAATCATTTAGAGTTAAAAATTATTTTGTTTCATAGAAGTTCATATGTGCCTTTTTTTTTCTTTTATAACATTATATATATAATTAATATGCTGTCTATGCTATCTTTAATATAGCATAGATTTCCTGTGATAAAAGTGGGCTATTAAAGAGAAAATAACAAAGTCTGATTATTCTAGCTGCATATTATTATTATCTTGCCAGTAATAATTAACTTTCTTTCATGGTTATCTCTTCATTATCATTGAATAGTTTAAATACTCTTAGAATATAGATGAATATCTAGACTTTCTATTTATTGGCGCCATCTAGCGGTATGATATACAAATACTCTTATCCATATATGTATTATAATACTGACCAATTTTAAATCTTCTAAATATCCAGTTATAGAATTTATTAACATATAATAGACCAAACACCATTTTAAAATTGTCATTGGAGACATAAATGCTAGAACTGGTAAACAATTGAAAGGTAAATTTGATTTTGGTGATAGAAATAAAAGAAGACTTAGACTTTCAAAAAAAAAAAAAAAAATCAACTATATTATGATCTCCATTTTTGAAAAAAAAATATTCAAGACATGAAAGTATCCAAATGGGGATACAACAGAATTGAATTATATTTTGATTAACAAAAAAATATGTATTTCAAGATTTAGATGGTCTTAATAAATTCAATACAGGAAATGACCATCAATTAATGATATATAACATCTGTGTTAATATAAAACTAAAGACAAAAATTATTAAGAAAAATAGTATCCACCTTGATATTCCTAATCTTCAGAAACATTGTAATGAATTTAATTAAAACTTGAAAATTATTTACAAAAATACAGATTTTGAGCAAGATTCAGATTTGAATGAAATCTATAGGAAGATAACTGATATACTTTTTAAAAAAGTGCAATAAAAGTGACTGGCAAAAAATAGCACCAATTGATCAGGAAAATTTTTGGCTGAGATAAGACTTTTTTATGCAGAAAAAAGAGAACATGAAAATATATAATAATGATGCAATAAAAAAGTTTGAATATCTATAATTTTGTAAAATCATAAAAAAAAAAATTGATAATGATATAAAAAAGCATAGTTCTTAATTAATAAAAAAAGACAATAGAAGAGAAATTCATTCTCATGAGTGTAAAACCACATGTTTGTATTGATAGGCAATTTATTTCTGCAATTACAAAATGCAACTATGATTAAAAAGAGAGAGATGATATCATGAAAAAGGTAGAAGAATTCCATAACACTAAAAACAAGGGAAAAATATTTTCTACAACTACTAAATATTCTGAATTGCTCAGGATTCTAAATAAAGATATCAGACATATAATTAAATTTATAAAGAATAGAAAAGCTCCAGATAATAATAGAATTTAAAATCATCAATTTAAACAATAAATAAATAAAAATTAATGCTTAATAAACCCAACTTATAATGAGTTATCTATGTCACTTTTATTTTAAATTGATTGTTTTAAATTTTATATATAAAAGGTAATATTATAGACAAATTTTGATCAGTTAATATATTTAATAACAGAATTATACTCTATATCTTAAAAGAAAAATGTGAAGAAATAGAAAAAAATAGAAAAGTTATATACTAAGTGTCTAAATGAGAAAGCTGTACCAGAGAAGTGGAAGAATGTAGTATTAATATTAATTAAAATTATAGAATTATTACTTTTTTTATCAGTATTATGCAAAATTTTTATCAAGATAATTACAACTCATCTACAGTAAACATTGGATGTTAAAGTACCAAAAACAAAAAAAAAAAAAACTAAATTTAAAAGTAGTTTTAGCTCAGTGGATCATTTTCAAGTACTGAGAGAGATTATAGAAAGAACCAATAAATACAAGATGTCATTGTGCTTTAGATTTGTAGATTATGAAAAGGCATTTGATTCTATAAACATTTTTTATGATTAAAGCATTGAGTTATTAAAATATAAATCGAGTATATTGTCATATTCTGAAGAATATTTGTAAAAATTCAACAGCAACAATTATATTATATAATGAAACCAGGAAGATTAACATTGAGAAGTATGCATGAAAAGTGACTCCATAACTCCAAAAAATTTTATAGCAGTTTTGCAAGAAATGTTTTGAGGATCAGAATATTAAGTTAAGGAAGTGCAAGTCAATAGAGATTATTTAAGTCATATATATTTTTAAAATGATGTAATTGTTTTTGCAAATAATGCTTTAGAGTTTCAAGAAATGTTACCAGAGTTATTAGATAAAGGTAAGAAAGTAAGATTAACAGTAAATGTTAAAAAAAAAAAACTAAAATAATATTCAATGATTTTTTTTTTTCTAAGGAAGAAAATAAAGATTGATATTGATTAATTAGAAGAAGTTACCTACTACAAATAGGTTGTTAAGATTATTATTACAGGTGGAAACATAATGAATGAAATTAATCATAGAATTAAACTTAGTTAGCACACTTTTGATTGAAATAACTTATTATTAAAATGAAATATGCCTATCTATTTAAAAATAAAGGTTTTTAATAAATATGTTTTAGCCATTCTTCCTTATGGAACTGAGACATGGACACTTAACAGAAGACCAATATAAAGACATCACACCACTCATCAAAGTATAGACTGATGCATTTAGAAATAACAAGGAAAGATTGATAATGAAATACACGGGTGTTAATAGAACAAATAGATATTACTAAAATCATTGAAAGTGTTAGGAGATTGAAGTGGAGTTGGGATGGACATATTGCTAGAAGAGATGATAATAGATGGAGAATTGAAATATTAAACTGAATTCCAAGAGGTTGTTAAAGATCTAGATGATACTGGAAATAAAAAGTGTTCTGGAGTGATCTGGAAAAGAGAGGATAGAGATTGGAGAAGATTGATTGAACTTGGAAAGACTGTCATTCTACTGATGGAGCGATAATGGTTGAAAGTGATAATGATAATGATGGATAACCTTAAAAGTTTATCCTTCTAAAAAAGTTATTTCAATGGTATGATTTTTGTGCTTTGATACACTTGGAAGATTAGCAACTTTAATGCTTCTAATAAACTAATCATTTCTATTATGTATATAGGTGCGCGAAAGAAAACGAGTGAGTGGATGTATTGACATTGTGCGTACTAACAGTTTCAATATTAAAAATCACTGCCAATTTTACTTTTAAAAATATAAAAGTATTGTGTTCCCAATTTGACAAGCAGAAAATTGAAACGTGTTTATTATTGCTTATTAATTTACAAATAATTGAAATGCATTTCTCAGTAATTTTAAAATCCTTTTTATATAATTTATGTTTCGTAATTACTTTATTATTACTTATTACTTTTAAACAATCTATTGTGATTATTGAATAGTTTAAATTTATCTTTTAAATCTTTTTTCATTAAAAGTAAGTAATGATTTTTTTTTTCTTTGATATTTCTTTAAATGTTATTACTTAAAGAAAATAATATTATGAGAACTAATAGCCGGAGTAGCGTGCCGTCTCACATTAGCAAAGGAACAAAGAGTGAAATAAAGGAAATTGAACAGAATTATAGTATACAATAATAATGACTAGAATATATTTATAACTTAAAATGTAATAATATAACTCCCTAAAAATTGCATTCTGCAGTCATATATTAAAACTTTAGCACTTATTGAAATAAATATCAAAGTCATTATTGCATGCTAGTTTAAATTAATACTCGCACTGCTATAAATAATAACATCACATTTAAAAATAATTGGCTCAGTATTAGCAACTTTTTGATTAGCTACATTTTAATATTAATTTTAATTCCCAAAACAAAAGTCCGGTTGACCTATTTGATGGAATTGGGTATTGTCGTAATTATAATAATTATGCTATCAATAACTTAGTTATTATGATTTTCTATGTTAAGAGATAAATAAATTATCATAATTATACTATTCTTTCAATAAATACGAAAAGAATCGTAATATAAAGAAGCTACAGAGATACCATTGGCAAAGATAAAACCGTCGTTGTATCAGTAAAGAAATATAACCCATTGATTAAAAAAAAAAACATTGACTGCTTTAATATTATTTAGAAAATAGTTTTTAATACTATAATTCTTTTATATTAATTTCATTTCTTCTCTATTGATTGTGACTTTTGGTTAACATATACAGGTCACTTTGCCTTCTATTTGGATCTTTTGAGTTTGGAGTGCTATAATTAATTTTAACATCTATTTATTGCTATTATAACATTCCTAATTTTTTAAAGTTGTTAATAAGCATTTTTTTTTAAATATTATATACAATTATTCATGGTTCTAGTAAAAGTTAAACATAATCTCACAAAAGATCCACTTTTTTTATGTGTGTCATAGCATCGGCCGGGACGTGAACCCGCAACCCGGGCAACTGCCTGCAAGTGCAAGGCAGTCGCGCTGACCACTCGACCACCAATGCAAAACACAAAAGATCCACTTGATTGCGTGTTTTATCATATTTTTTCAAATTTCAAACATTGTAAACAAATTACCTATTTTTAATAAATGCATTCAGCACCAATCATATTTCATTTATATACATATATTATTGCAATTTAATCTTTGAGATTATTTACAATTTTTAGATGTTTTCATTTTGTAGCATACACACACACACAAATTATAATGAAATCAAATTAGAATGTCTGTGCATCTTATTGTGGTGCATTTTTGAATAAATATAACGAGAAGAAATATATGAGCATACACTGAATACATAACTAACAGTGATATGATAATAAAAAACATTAAGGCAGACATTGAAAAATTTATGTCTACAGTTATATATAAATAGTGGTATAATATGTTCTGCATTTAGATATAGATTTAAAGATAGAAATAGAGTTAGTTTCTATTAATTTTATAGTAAATGTAGACTTAAGTTGGAGTTGAAATATAGATTTAGGGTTATTGAATAGCTAAGATTAGGTTTAAAATTTTTGTACAATATGAGAGGTAAATTTGGAGATAAAGTTTTACTTAGGATTACATCATTCAATAATAAAATTAACAGAGATAAATTCATCACTTTGGTTTTGCATGCACACAAGGACAAAGGCCTCATCAGAGCCAATTATTATATGATTTATCCATCTGCAAGCATACAACCAAGAATATTCACAAATGCAAAGCTTCATAAACAGGGAGTGCTATTAAGACTAATGTTAGACTTCCATGGCATCTATTACTTTAATTCATCTAAACTAGTTAATGAATGGCTAATTGACTATCTAGATTTTGATTCATTTACAATTAAATAATCATTTGAATTGTAGACAGAATCAAGAATGCAGCAATTCTTCAAGAATTCAGGATCATAACTGTAGATATTACATAATTATATGGTTCTGTTGACAGACAGCTATCAATCAGAATAATTGATCATGAGCTGATTAAGAAATATGTCCAGCTCCTAAGACATGATTTATTGTAGACTTATGAAATGGCTGGATGGAAACATTTTGGCATCATGTGAAAATAACTAGTATAGAATGAACAATGGTTGGCCAATGGGTTTTCTCTGAGTGGGATTGCATCCAGCATTATTTTAAATCATTTCAAACAACAAGTGCTTCCAAAATTCCAAATAGCACTACCAGGTACAATTTCTACAGATATGTGGATGACATATTTATAGCAGCACTGGAAAATGCAACCAAAAATATTTTAAATTAACTTCACTCTTTTTCTAGCCTAATGTTTAATTGTACATATGAGAATGAGCAAAATATAGTCAATTACCTCAATTTAAAAATCAATAGAGAGAATGATGCATGCAACTATTGTATGATGATCAAGCTCTTGTGCATTACAGGCTATCTCCATCCATTCTCAAAATTCCCCAAATCACACAAACTTGCAGGGCTATCTGCTTTCTTATTTTGTAATCACTATCTATGTAAATTAGAGTCAGACAAGAAAAACAACATCACTAGCTACATCAGAGATTTAATAAGCATGGGTTTTAATTACAGAATAATATCCAACAGGATTGAAGGCTTTCATAAAAAACTTCAGAAAAATAAAAAAAGAAGACAGACAACATCTGACTGTATCATATATACCTGCAGTAGCAAAAAACTTCAGTAAAACTTTATAGAAAGAATTTAAACTATGATTTGGAACTCCTCCAAACACAATAGGTGTATTAATAATACTAAAGATAAAAGAAATATTGAAGCAATGCCCCCAGGTAGTATATAGAATTGTGTGCCCTCAAATGAGGTGTGCTGCTGTTTATTATAGTGAAACTCATGCCACAATTAGTAATAGATTAGCTCAACACAAATACATATATACATGATCAATAACCAAAAAAAGGTGGTTCCATTTTTTCTGACCATCAGCAAGAGCTCAACCACAAATCTGAACCCTCCAAGGATGATATATTATGTATAGAAAGAATGACATCAAGTGAAAAATAAAGGAAGCTTGTTTTATTACCAGTGACATCAACTCAATAAATAGAAAATACACTTGTTTTGCCATTTCCAAAAAATGGATAATATAAAAAATAGTTTTGCATACATTTGCATAAAATAGTGGTATTAATCTAAAGAGGCTATGATTATGGAACAACAAAACTCTGAAAGTGCTAATCCTACAGAAATTATGATATAGAAAAGTTTCACCACAATGCATCAGTGTATTATTAATTACAATTAGTCTAATAAATACTTGTTATAGAATTAAGATAAATTTAGGGTATAGAAATTATGAATAAACTATATTTATCCTTAAGTAATAGGTTTAAAATTATATTTTAAGAATTACTTTTAGAAAAAATTTTTACCAATAGGGTTGGAGTTAGTTTCCAGATAAGATTTGAAGAATTTTATACAGTTTTAAAAAAAAGCTTAATATGAATGATAAGATTGAGATAGAATTAAAGATCAGATTCAAGATTACAATTATCACTAGTTTTTCATTTAAATTTAATATCAGAGTTGAATTTTGAATAAGATTCTAGGTCAATGTTTGGAAATTAGGCCCTTATTTAATATTGGGAAGAGTTCTATCTAATAGTTAGGATTACATTTAGAATAATTTTAATGTTAGGATTAAGGCAAAATTTAATTTAATGGTTAAAACTTAGATTGTACAATTATCGTTATTTTTACTATAAGATTATGACTAGCTTTAGGATTGTGATTATTGTTAGGATTACAGTTTTTTGTTGAAACTGGGATTAGCATTAAGCATTGGAGTAAGTGATTAGGCTTAGAATTAAAACACATTACTTGTTAGTGTTAGAATTAATATTACATTATGTTTAGAGTTAGTCTTATAATTATATTTCAAATTAGAATTACAGTCATTGTTAGTGTAAGAAAATTTTTTATTGATCATCTTAAGATTAAGGTTAGAATGGAAATGGGATTACAATATTAAGATTAAATATAGGTTTAGCATAATATAGATTTAGTTATAGGGTATGTTAGAGTTAAGTTTAGAATTAAAAATAATGATTAGTTTTCATGAGTTTAAATAGAAATAGATATATACATATAAGATTAAACATTAGATTTGTTATAGAGATATATTTTATATTAAAATTAAAGTTTGTATTAAGCCTATGTTAAAGTTACAATTCAAGTTAATGTTAGAATATGTTTAATATTAGAAATAAAGTTAGCCTAAATTTGAATGTTAGAGTAAGATTAATATATACTTTTCAAATTAGGCATTAAAATTTTCGGTAAAGTAAAAAAGTGAATTTGAAAGAGAGCAGCCAAGTTGATGGCTGACATTTCTTAATTAAACTGTACATTAAAAGTGCATGATGTAACTTGTATTATATTCAAAACAAAAACAACTGTGATAATGAAATAAAGTTGTTTGTCATTCTGTTATGAAGTGAAAGGTGAATTTTTAATTAGAAAATTGTAACACGATGTCTGGCAATAAGAAATAAGATTTTTCAAGTAATTCTAATACTTAACAGTCTAGAAAAATAAAAACAAAAAATTGTTAAACGTGTTGAAGCCTGTAAAACCTGTAACTTAAAAGATTCAAAGAGGAACTGAATTGGAAATACATGCTGCATGCAAACATTATATATGTAATATATAGGAAGTTTGAACTCAGACTTTCACATGACTCTCAACCATCCATGCTATTTTATACTGCTGATACATTTGATCACACACATGTCGAAAATATAAATAATCACCAATATACATATTTCATGATAAATTAGCATTCATCAGTTGGTCCAGGTTATCTTCTCCACACATATATATAATCAAAGCTCAGCTTATATTAATATAGCCAATCTTCATACTTTAATGGACAGGTTTCAAACCACTCCACCCCACAACTCTTCAGCTGTCAATTCATTGAAACTCTGATGATGGAATGCTCAAAGCCTACCTTAATGCCAATCTCCTCATCATACCCATGTTTACCACAAGTCATTCTGACCCCTTATGTACAGGACATAATCTATTTACATACATATATGAGGGATGGGCAGATCTTACAGCAGAGTACATATATAATATTTAAAAGCACTTAATGTATGTTAAATGCTTGTGTAAAATGTTCTGTGTGTATTATGCAGGTATTTATTTAATATTTGCATTTATGTATCTATGATTATGTTACTTAAATCTATGTTAAAGAAAAAAAAACATTTAGCTTTAAAATTGTTAATTTCTGTGCTCCATTTATCAATTATTGGTATCCAGTTTGGGTTTCATGCTCAAAGATTTTCTTGATTTTTTTTGTGGCAATATTAGTTGCTAAGATGACATTGAACACAATAGATTTAAAAAAATAATATCTTCAGAAAAAAATTGTTTTCATTGTCCAAAAGTACAACAAAATAGACCAAGAAAGTGAAACTAAACTAGCATCTACGTATTTTTTCTGTTCTTTCGTGCAACTGTTTTTCATTGGTTAAAAAAAAAAATCCATACTGAAGTTTTTTTTTTTAAAACTTGTATTACTATATAATATTACTTATATGAAATTATTTACAATTTTAAACATGTTTACTAACAACTTATTTAATTGATCATAAAAACTGGCACTTATCATTAGAGTAAGAATATTCAAATTAGTATAGTGCACATTTGTCAAAACTACTGTGAAAACTACTTAAAAAATGCTGTCATAGTAAAAAAGAAAAAAAAAATGTTTCCAATGCATTCTGTGTTTGCCTATTGTAATCACTATTTAAAACTTTTTCCAATATGTAATATACAGATCTAAAAAAAGCATTTTATATGGTATCTAAATATATACAGTAGCAATGAATTTTTTTTTGTCATGAGGTGTCATATTTTATTAAATTTGGTAGTTATGTTTTTTAAAATATCTTAATATATTTTCAATAATGTGCTGTAGAACTATTTAAATAAATATTAAAGGTATGAATCTTTTGCAGTTTATCTGTATGCAATTTTGCATAAGTTTTTTAACAGTTGTATACTGAATAAGATTTTCTTTTTTTTTTGACTCTTCATTTTTATAAATGTGTGATAATGTTATAAAATGTTTTAAAATTGAACTAATATATTACGTTATTTTAATTTAAATTTAGTAATTTTTAATCATACACAATTCATTATTATGAAATCTTTTTTTTTTTAAAAAAAAAAAAAAAGATAAATAATTTACAATATTATTATAGCTTTAAGGAAGTACTGTTAATAATAATTTTAAACCATAAAAGTGATTAAATACAATATATAGTCTTTAAAATAATGTAAACATTGCAGAATTTAATATGATATTAATGTAATTGGTTGTTGTGCATCACTAATATACAATTTTAATTATTATATTCAATGAAACATTTTTTGGAAGCTTTGTAATCATTAATGATGAAAATTTTTACTTTGGATATATCATTATTGAACTGGTGGCCTTGCAAAGATGTAGAATGAAAATAAAATGTTGTACATTCATTAATTGTATGATAAGACTATAATCAAAATATTGTGTACAGCAGTAATATTATGTACTGTATTAAGTATTCTGAATAAACTTGCTAATGTACAGTTTCAGTCAAAAGTGACTATTTTGATTTTGCATGATTTAACATTTATAACTATTCTATGAAGTCATGAATCTTACAAAATAGCTACCAAAATATTTGTTTTAATTTTATTTATGATTGTTATAGTGAATTATCAATTGTAAATCAAAATAGTGGATACAAATTGAAGATGATCACTATTGTGAATCCTCACATAAAGACCAAGCACTAAGTGGGGTAGTTGGTACATAATATGATCATTTTTATGAGTTAATAATCATGTTAATAATTCAGTTACTGCATCTTCTGAAAATTAAATTATCTGTTGTAATTTATAGATTTCCTACTAAAGAAAATTCAACAAAATTACAAGCTTTACAATCATCAATTGTTTTTACTGATTAATTAACAATATCCCAAAAGTAGTTACTTTCACTAGAAAGTATACATAAAAATAAATAAAGTGTCATTAATAAAATATAAAAAGTTTATACTATTTTGACATTAATTTGAAAAAGGGCAAACACATTTTATCCTTCCAACATGCCCGGTATAAAATTTAAGATTGAATCACTATTACTTATCAGAAAATAATATATTTCACTACATTTGATAGATATTTTTCTTTACTACTGAAATAAATTTTAAATGTTCACATTTTTTTTCTATAAATATTTTTAAAAAAAAGATCGTAATCAAAACAAAAAGTTTATGTTATCATTTCTAAAAAGATTATTTTCATTTTACAAAATCAATAAAATCTTCATTATTTATGATTTTTTTGAAAAAAAATCTGAATGTATATACTTTTTTATATAACTAATGAAATATTCTTTAAAAGTTTAAAATATTTAAATACTTGTTGCAAAATTATGATATTTTCATAGTAATTATTTTAATTAGATTGCTTGCATAGAAAACTAAGCTTCTAAATAGCTTTAGGCTATATTTACATTATCTGCTAAGATAATGTTCTATTTTTGAAAATAAAGTACTTCCATTCAAAATAAATTATTAATATTTTATATTTTTGATATCTAATGAATATTGTGCAAATTATTGTATAAAATATCTAGAATTATATATATATATATATATATATATATATTGTGAGAGTACCATATGAGCCTCACCTAAAACAGTTTTAGTTTCTTTGTGAATTTAACTGTGCCTATATCGAATCAACAGATATAAATAACTTACACCTATCTTAAGCTTTTCATATATCAGCTATATACATAAACTAGTTAGTATTAAAAGAATAATTCTAAAAATGAATAATTCTAATTTGTTTATACACATGCATAAATAAATGTTTCTAACTAATAGTATTTTTTTTATTAACTAAAACTTGACATTTGACAAAGCCATAAGTCAACATTGCATTTTTATCAGTTGAAACAAAGGAAATAAATGTTTGGTGTTCATTACAAATTGTATATGTTAAACAATAGAGAGTGTGAGCAAGATTATGTGATATGCTTGCAGAAATTAATCCAGTATAAAAATGAACTAATATTGTTATAATAATAATCTTCTATTTAGTTATCAAGGCAAGAACTATGTCTGTGAATTTAAATGTGTTTGAATTTAGAACACATTTAAGAAAAAAAGAAGATTCACTATTTTTAAAACTGTTTTCAAGTAATTAATTTACTTACTCTTAATATTATAAAAAACTATAAAAAAAATAATCATTGAAATTGACAAGGTTATAAAAGTTATCAATGTCTTCAAAATGAGTTTACAAAATATATGTTTAAGAAGACAAAAATTTATAAAGTTGTTCTCTGGCTAGACAATTTATGCCAAGGATTTCTGCTGATGTTTTAAACCTGAACATGTAAATTTATTTCTACTTAATGCCTAAAGTGTAATCATCATAATTCCCATTTTAAAAGATGCCTTAATAATGGAATATTATATTGAAGATTTTAAATATTTTACTATGCAAATAAAAAAAAAGAATGAATATTTGGATTACCTCTTCAAAGGATGATCAATGAATTTTATCTTTCAACATTCATCATCATTTTATTTTGTCTAAGGAGGGATATACAACTGTTATTCTTTCTCATCTTGGATTACTTCATTGTGTACTTTAAGAACTCTTAAACTTTATTTCCTTTGGGGATAATTATATTTACGTGGAAAAATTACTTGCATATTAAATTGGGGAACTGATAAGATTAATGCTTTACTTTTTATTGATTTAATAAAATTTAGATGTTGATATTTTGATATATACTCTGGTGAAAATGATGGTTGACTAATTTAAAAGTTTTTAAATTATTTCAATTTGGAAGTAAGTTTTATTATATTCCAAATTGAATCTTACCTGATAATTAACATAATTTCTTTTTAAATATACATAACTAATATTAGAATATATTCTATTATTAATTTAGTGTGAATGGATGTTATCTTATATAGGCATATAACACACACTGAATCATTTTAATGACACAATATGTAGATTTATAATGTACGGTGGTATTATTTATGATACACATGATTTTAAATTATATATATGTAAATGATTACATTTTTTTTTTCTGAATGATCAATAGTTTATTATTGTATTTAAATATAAGCACAGATTATGATTCTAAATTTTAATATTTTTATTATTTATGTGATAATATTTTTGTTTCTATTTCGGATTAAAATGTGTTAAACTTGATTTTAAAATTAAACAGGTCTCGTTTGGTTATTTTATTTAGTCGTTTTATAAAACCAATAATTATAAATATACATACTCACACACACACACACACACACATCTACACACACACACATATATATATATATATATTGAATCAACTTAGTAATTTAATATTTATAAAAAAGCTATATATAGCTTATACTAAATTTATCATTACTATGGGATACTTGTGGAAATGACTGAAGAGAGTCAATTGCAATTTCTACTCTGAGCTTGAATTCTGAGAGTAACAAGGTTATTAATAGAGGAGTGGATTGGGTTATATTTTAAATCACATCACCCATGGCATTTTATAAGAAGACTCACAATCCGACTATAGTTAGATGCGACTTCCTCGAGTCCTGAAAGGATCGTCCCATTATACATGGCGCCATACTTAAGGCATGAAACAGTAGTTTTCCATTAGTTAAATCCACAGTTTTTATATATATATATATATATATATATATATATATATATATGAGTATGTTGTGAATTGGTAAAAACACTGAATAATAAATAATAGAGACCTTGAAATAAAATAAACAATAATAAACAGATAAATCAATCGCTTTAAAATAAATAAATAAATAAATATGATTATTGTTTCGGCATTAAAATATATATTATAATAACATCTTATAAAAGTAGGAAAAATAGAATTACATTTAAGGGCATAAACACAGCATGAAATCTTATGGCATATATTAAAGTATAACCTTGAAAAGAAAGTAGTTTATATATATATATATAACATCAGAAATTTTTCATTAATGATAACTAGAAGTGGGAAAAAGCTAATAATAATGGAAGTAAAAAGTTTCGAAGAATCTTTAAGTAATAAAGATAGTGAAATAGAAATTACTTCAATTAGTGATGAACAAGGGTCTTTACAAGTCCTGATGTGTGAGGGGTCTGTAGAAGAAGTTGAACATCCTTCACAAGTTCACATGACAGATCAAACATTACCACAAAACACAAAAGGTAACTGAAGCTATAATAGTACAACCTCAAGAAAGTGATAAGCATATGGCTCAATTGGTCCAAATGATAATGGAAATAAAAGCTGATATGAATAATATAAAAGCTGATATGGTAACCAAAGCTGATATGAATAATATAAATGCTGATATAAATAAAATGAATGCTGATATGAAGGGAGAAATGGCTAGAATGAGTGATAATATGGTAACTAAAGTTGATATGGATAATATGGAAGGGAAATTAAAAGAAGACATAATTTCTATAAAAGAAGAGTTAAAGAAAGATATTGATAATGTTAAGGAAAAGATGCAAGTAGAAATCAAAGATATTGAAAATAAATTGTGTGAAGAAATGAAACAATTATCATTAGATTTAAATAATGTTCAAAAAGATAATGTTGAAATGAAACAAACAGTAAATGAAGTGAGAAAAGAGATGAATGAAGGAAACTTACAATGTCAACAATGTTTTAAAGAATTTAGCTATAGTGTAACTAGTCAATTAGAAATCAAATATCAAGAGATACACCAGAGCCAGGAAACATTTAAAAATGAAATCCAAACAAACCAAGAAAAGTACCATGAAAAGATTCAAGAAAAATTTCAAGATACTTATGTGAAAGTAAATCAGTTTAATACAAGACAGAGTGGTGAAATAGAAATAAGGATGGAATTCAGTGAAACCATAAAACAAGATTTAAGGCAGCTTAGAGATAAAGTGGCTTTAAATGAAGCAGATATAATTATAACTAAAAAGGCTTTAAAAATAATTATAAAAGACACAAGTGGAACACAGAATCAAACACATCACATGAATAAAACCACTACCCAAAATTTTATCCATGTTGAATCTCAATAAGATAAAAATTCACAAAATATAAAAAGGCAATTAAGTGAACATAGCCCAAATATACAAGATGATAAAGATAAGAGAAATGTAGAAAATAATTCAGATACATTTACCCGAGATCTTAATGATGCAAAAAAATCCCTATAGGCATCTATATTTCCACATCAAATGATGCAAGAAAATGAAGAATATTTTATTCATGATAATTTTGATGAAGTTAATCCTAACATAAATCAAAGTAATTCAGATTTACCTATGCTAACACCACATATAGATTATACAGTGCTAAATAAACCATATAATCGTACAACACAAATGAATACCATTAATCAATTTGTGTGACTCAAGGTTTTTAAGGGATTACCAAGTGAAACACCCATAGAACACCTTAAGAGTCTCAATTTATATTTTTCAGTAAATAAGAATTTGATTGAAGGATAAAAACTGATTATTGCTTATAGTCATTTACAGGGGGATGCACTCCTATGGTGGGAGTCATTAGTCAAAACTCCATCCACATTTAATGATTACCAAATTATGTTGATTAAAAATTTTTGGAGTATGGATAAACAAGAAACATTACCTTATCAACTATTTCAAGAGAAATATAGGCCTTATCCAGGGGAAACATTAACTAAATTCTTCCAACGTCAAGTAACCAAACTTAAAACATTAAGTACTTATCATTTAACAGAAGGTGATATTGTTCATGTTGTAAAAATAAACTTACCATGGAAAATTAAGCAAACATTGTTATGCACACATACCAATGGTATAGAAAAAGTAACAGAATTACTTAACAGTATTGATTTAAATAATACTAACATATCATCAAGAACTACAGAAAGGAGAAAAGAAGAACTCATAGTAAATACTATTTACTATAAAAAAAAGAAAGAATAATAATGACATAAATCATTGGAAAGGGAAGTCATTACAGCTAATCTCTTCTCATATGTACTCAAATAAGAGTAATCAATCATCAAATAATAAAAACAAGATGAATCCTCTCAATAGCCCAGAAAAATCTCAACCCACAACCAGTAATCATGCACTGAAAATAATAACAAAAACCAAACTGAAAAGGTATTGGGGTCATGTTCCTCACCTCAAGAAACCGAAAAAACAATGAGGGACATAAATAAAATAGAAAACTGGGAAATCACTAATTTGATGCATTCATGGGAGGACAGAACACCTGATTTTGCTTTGCAAAGTTGCCCCATAATAGAGGTGTTTGAGGACATACCAGTTAAAGCATTATTAGATTCTGGTAGTCAAATATCAGTGGTGTCAGATCACCATGGCGAATAATAGAAAAGCAAAATTATTACAAAAACAAATTTGGATACAAATGAAAATTGGCCAAACAACCCTCTATCATGTCTTTCTTATATTAGATGGCTTAATACATGAGGCTATCTTAGGGGCAGATTTCCTTCACATGAACCATTCTATTCTTGATTTCTCAAATAAGATAGTTAGGATTAATGATGAGGTTTTGGGAATGACATTGCATCCAAGATATGGTCTTTTTGAGGTTGATTGTATGATATCTGTAATGCCACAAGCACTAATTGAAAGTAAAATCGCAGAATCTAATTTATGTGGAAGCGATGACAAAATTAAATTATGTTCTGTTATTAATGAATCTGGCCCTATTCTTCAGAAATACCAGAGATAATAAAGGGTTTCCAGCAGAGAATAAATCTTATACATGACCAACCCTTTCAATCCAAATCATATCCTACACCATACCAATATTGTGAAGAGATAACAAAACAAATCAATAAGATGCTAGATTGGGGAATTATTTCCAAATGTTTTTCACCTTATTGTAATCCAATTGTTACTGTGAAGAAGAAAGATTGTTTGATGAGATTTTGTTTGGATGCTTGTCAACTGAACAAAATTATGGTTCCTGATAGGAACATCCCACCACCCATCCATGAATTGTTCATGAAGTTTGGAAATAAGAAGGTATTCTCTACCCTTAACCTCCAGTTATTGGCAAATTGAACTCTATCCTGATGATTGCCAATATACTGCCTTCCAATATGAAGGTTTCACCTATCAGTTTAATAGGATGTCCTTTGGATTGATCAATAGTGGTGCTGGCCTTATATGATGCCTGGATAAAACCTTATACCCTAAGATCAAACAGATCATTACAATTTATGTGGATGATGTAATTATTGCATCTACCACTATTGAAGAACACCTTCAACATCTAAGATTATTTTTTAAAGAGTGCTGTGTGAAGGGAATTAAAATCAATTTCAAGAAAAGCACATTGGTATGTAACAAAGTGGTTTTCTTAGGACATATCATTGGATGCAATGGGATAAGACCTCATCCTGATAAGATCAGTGCCATACAGAACTTTCCAAAACCCATGAGTAGAAAACAAATTAGATCATTCTTGGGACTGTGCAATTTCTACAATCATTTTTATCGAAAGTTCTCTGACCACATGGAACCATTACTAAAACTTATTAGAAAGAATGAAAGGTGGAACTGGACTAGTGAACAAGATGAGGCATTTGCAAAGATTAAAACAGGGTTCTTAGAGCAAACCATCTTAGCCTTCTCTGATTTTAACAAACCATTTATTGTTCAAACGGACAGCAGTGGTTTTGGAGTAGGGGTAACATTATCCCAGATCCAGGAGGATGGTCAACCTGGTGTCCTGTATTTCATCAACTGCATCTTGAAAGGTCCAGAATTAAACTATATGGTCACTAAAAAGGAGGCACTAGCCATAGTGTAGGTCTTCCAAAAGTTTTGACAGATGCTTCTTGGATCAGAGGTGATAGTGGTCATGGATCACAAAAACCTCGAATTCTTGAATCACAGCTACTTGACTAACAGTCATTTAATCCGGTGGAGCTTGTTATTGCAGGAATTCAATTACACCACCCAATATTGCAAAGGATCCAAGAATGTTGTAGTGGATTTGCTCAGTCAAAACCCATGTAGGTCAGAACAATGTAACCTGTCAGTAGATAATGCCTACATCGCTAACATTGATTTAATTATTGATAAAAATGTAGAGAACAATTTAGAAAACTTACAAGACCCACAGTCTAATGATCCTGACTTAAATCCCATAATTAGTGCATTAAAGGGGGGGGAGTTCTACATGTGCCAAAAGATCTTATCCAATATAAGTTAGAGAAAAATGTCTTACTTTATAAACCAAATTTGGATATTGAAGAGTGGAGGGTAGTTATACCCAAATCAATAATAATGTCACTTGTAAAATATATACACTGTCTGTATGGACAATACGATGCTCATAAGACAGAACATATGATTAAAAATTGGTTTTACTGGCCAAAGATGTATCAAGACATCTTGAAATCACTGCATGATTGTTTAGTATGCCTGCAAGCAAAGCCAGTAAACCAAAGTTATGTTAATTCAATGAAATCTATTATTCCAGTAAGACCAATTGAGATCTTAGTAATTGATTATTATGGACCTTTGCCACCATTCAATAAGAAGAAATATTTATTATTTGCTTATGATCTCTTTTCAAAATATGTGTCAGCTTACCCAATACCCAAGCTAATACTAGACATACCATCAAAGTATTAGATACCCTCCAATTCATAGGGATAGGAAAGCTTAGATTAACAGATTATGGTACTCCTTTCCTATCCAAAGAATGGAAAACATCGGTAGAAAGATCTCAAATTAAACATGTGCTTACCTCCATTAGAAATCCTCAGTCCAACCTTTGCGAACATGTAATGCAGGAGCTTGGTAGGTTGTTTATGACTTATTTAGGAGATGAGCATAAGGGGTTGGATAAGCTAACCAAATGTGTAATCGATTTCATAAATCGGAAAGTGAATGAATCAACTGGATTCACACCAATTAGATTACACTTTACAAAAACTGTACCAACATTATTTGCAAGGTATAAACATATGACTACATATGCTGAAATAGATACAGAAAAAGATAGAGTAAAAGCTTATGAGCAACTTGTAAAAAAAGGCCAATCAAAAAAATAAAAATGTGAAGACAACTTCACACAAATTCAAAATTGGGGATCAAGTTTTTATAAAAAACACCTCTTATGAGTAAAACCCAAGACAGCAAATATCAAAAGTTTTACCATCAAAATGAAGGACCTTATACTATCATAAAGCACACAGGTCCCAATGCATTCCGGATAAATATAAAGGCAGACATTAAAGGCACTTACAATGCAAGAGCTTTAAAACCCTATTTTGGTCAAATGAATTAATAATGTTTTACCACATTCTACTTATATATATATAGAGTAAAATATTGAAAGACAAGATAACTTAGAATAGGTGGGGAGAGAAAAAGTTTTCATTTAAAAGTATATAGGTATATATAAGTATAAGGATGTATATAAGACAAAATAGATGTTAATTTTCTTTGATGAGGGTATGTTAAGCAATTAAAATTAATTCTTAGGATACCTGAAAACTAAAACTGTTTTAAGAGTTAATCCATGCTGAATGATGGATGTTCTTATGTTTTGGATAGTTCTCAAAAGAGTCCATAAGTCTTAAAGAAATGGCAATAAATCCATCAAAGGAAAATAAATAGAAAAGGGAAGAAAAAGAAAGAACCCTATATATATATATATATATATATATATAGGCTTCTTTATATATAGAAGGATAAGGAGGTTTATATATATATATATATATATATATATATATATATAAACCTCCTTATCCTTCTGTTTAAATTAAATTATATTTAATGTAGAGAAAGAAAAAGGTTAAAAAAATTGAGCAAATAATAAGAGTTGATAAAAGCAGGAAAGAAAAACAAGCTCCACAATTTTATAATTTAATGCAAACATTGACACACATTAAGTGTCCAAATTTTAATTGTAAATATAAAATTTGAACTTTTTAAGGGGAAGGGGGTAATGTGAGAGTACCATATAAGCCTCACCTAAAACAGTTTTAGTTTCTTTGTGAATTTAACTGTGCTTATATCAAATCAACAGATATAAATAACTTACACCTATCTTAAGCTTTTTCATATATCAGCTATATACATAAACTAGTTAGTATTAAAAGAATAATTCTAAAAATGAATAATCCTAATTTGTTTATACACACACATAAATAAATGTTTCTAACTAATAGTATTTTTTATTAACTAAAACTTGACATTTGACAAAGCCTTAAGTCAACATTGCATTTTTATCAGTTGAAACTAAGGAAATAAATGTTTGGAGTTCATTACAAATTGTATATGTTAAACAATAGAGAGCGTGAGCATGATTATGTGATATGCTTGCAGAAATTAATTCAGTATAAAAACGAACTAATATTGTTATAACAATAATTTTCTATTTAGTTATCAAGGCAAGAACTACATCTGTAAATTTAAATGTGTTCGAATTTAGAACACATTTAAGAAAAAAAGAAGATTCACTATTTTTAAAACTATTTTCAAGTAATTAATTTACTTACTCTTAATATTATAAAGAACTATAAAAAAATAATCATTGAAATTGACAAGGTTATAAAAGTTATCGTTTTCGAAATGAGTTTACAAAATATATGTTTAAGAAAACAAAAATTTATAAAAATGTTCACTGACTAGACAATTTATGCCAAGGATTTCTGCTGATGTTTTACACCTGAACATGTAAATTTATTTCTACTTAATGCCTAAAGTGTAATCATCGTAATTCTATTTAAAAAGTTGCCTTAATAATGGAGTATTATATTGAAGATTTTAAATATTTTACTCCGCAAATATTTAAAAGAATGAATATTTGGATTACCTCTTCGAAGGATGATCAATGAATTTTATCTTTCAACATTCATCATCATTTTAGTTCATCTAAGGAGGGATATACAACTGTTATTCTTTCTCATCTTGGATTACTTCTTTGTGTACTTTAAGAACTCTTAAACTATATTTCCTTTGGGGATAATTATATTTACGTGGAAAAATTAATTGCATATTAAATTGGAGAATTGATAAGATGAACATTTAATTTTTATTGATTTAATAAAATTTAGATATTGATATTTTGATATATGCTCTGGTGAAAATGATGTCTGACTAAGGTAAAAGTTTTTAAATTATTTCAATTTGGAAGTAAGTTTTATTATATTCCAAATTGAATTTTACCTGATAATTAACATAATATATTTTTAAACATACATAAATAATATCAGAATACATTCTATTATTAATCTAGTGTGAATGGATGTTATCTTATATAGGCATATAACACACACTGAATAATTTTAATGACACAATACATAGATTTATAATGTACGGTGGTATTATTTATTATACACATGATTTTAAATTATAGATAAGTAAATGATTACATTTTTTTTTCTGAATGTTAAATAGTTTATTATTGTATTTAAATATAAGCACAGATTATGATTCTAAATTTTAATATTTTTATTATTTATGTGATAATATTTTTGTTTTTATTTCGGATTAAAATGTGTTAAACTTGATTTTAAAATTAAACAGGTCTCGTTTGTTTATTTTATTTAGTCATTTTATAAAACCAAAAATTATAAATATACATACTCATGCATATATATATATATATATATATATATATATATATATATATATATATATATATATATATATATATTGAATCAACTTAGTGAATTAATATTTATAAAATAGTTATATATAGCTTATACTAAATTTATCATTACTATTGGATACTTGTGGAAATGCCTGAAGAGTCAATTGCGATTTCTACTCTGAGCTCAAATTCTGAGAGTAATGAGGTTATTAACAGAGGAGTGGATTGGGTTATATTTTAAATCACATCATCCATGGCATTCTATAAGAAGACTCAAAGTTCGAATATAGTTAGATGTGACTTCCTCGAGTCCTAAAAGGTTTGTCCTATTATATATATATATATATATATTTACAAACAAGATTATATGTGATTTAATATTTTAATTAATGGTGGCTTAAATAAATAATTAACTAAAACCCAAGATTACCATTTAGTTGATGGTGAGTATACCAAATTAACTAATAACTGGTGAACTAAAAAGAGAAAATAAAGATATTAATACATTTTAAATGAAAACTCAAAGTCATTTTTTATAAATCAAATAATATAAGCTTTATTCCAAGATTGTGATTTGATATTCCGAAAAAGCATAAATTTATATGTGGAAAACACAAAAATTAATTTGCTTTTAAAATGTTCAATTTTTTTATATAATTCAAATAAAGATTTATTGATAATAAATGCAAATTGAAGTTTATATTTTGCATAGTAATTGTATAAAACTGTTGTAAAATAAATCAATAATTAAATAAATAAATTAAGTAGAAGTAGCTTGTTAAATTAATAATTTAGGTTATCAATGTATTTCTTTAAAATCTGGATCAACATACAAGATTCTACAAAAGACAATGTAAAAAGTGCCTTTCCACTTTGCTATAAGGATTTATTTGTTTTACTTATTTTGAACCATGCCTTTTACTATGAACATCAACTACTTGGGCTTTTTATTAATATAAGGCTTATATCCTAGCCTGCAAAGTTCAATATTTATTTCATAACTTTATTAGCAAAATATGTATTTTATATATATATAATATGAGAGTTTAGGTATAGGCAAAATATCTATAAAAGACAACTTCTAAATAACAGACATGTGGGGATCTTAATCTATATCTCTAATATTCAAAACCATGAATTGATGCATACCTTTCCAAAATACATCTGGCAATACAATTAAAATAAGTGAAGAGTTAAGACAATTATTAAATAATGATAGAATTTGTAAATACAATTCTATTATATTTTAGATATTTATATATAACTCCTATGCAAATAAGTGTACTTTATTTGTTTTCCAGTTTAAGTTATACATGACATTTATATATATATATATATATATATATATATATATATATATATATAATATATATATATATATATATATATATATATATATATATATATATAAAATGTGAATCAAATACAACCATTTAATGATATTAAAAATTATATTATTACAATTATTATTTTAACTTGGCATTTACCAATCTATTGGTGCAATTACCATATACAATTTCTGACAATATAAAAAAAATTATAAGCTAGTTTTAGAGATCACATATATATATATATAATCATGTAAAAATAAATTTTAAAATTTTATTTAAAAAAAATGTTTAAATTATAATGATTGATTAATTCCAAGTCACAATTCTCACAGCTTTTATTTTTAAAATAAGTGTTATGATTAAGAAAACGAAAATAGAAAAAATAAAAATCAACAAATGAATGAATATATTGACTAATTTTAATTACCACTATAACCACAAACCTTTTCATTATTTTCAGTTTCTGATTTACTTTAAAAATATTTGATATTGGCTCCATTCCATGGTATGTGAAATAACTTTAAATATGTATACACATTAACAACACATGAATTTATAGATTTGCTGAAGCTATTAATTCCTGGAATATTTTTTATATTATTCAGATTGACAAATTAGCTGAAAAAATAAATTGATTTATTATTCAGGTTAGAATTATTAACAGAAACTTAATAGTTAAAATCATAGCTATTTTTTTATCATCATATTTCAAATGCTTGCCCAGTGATTACCATATATTTTCCTAAGCTGTAAAACAGGAATAGAATAAACAAGTGAGACAAAAATGCTCTGGAAAGTAATTGAGACCTAATCTGCCATTATGATGATGAATTTCAGTTCAATATCTTTTATAATTACACCAGAAAAAGAAAAAAAATGTAAGTAGACAAAGTACAGTTTTTACTTATTTTTTTCAATGTTTTTTAATGGCCATTTTTTTGTATTGTTTTCATAGCGAATCTCTTTCTATTGGTTAAATAATTTTCATTTTTCAAGCATTGACCTAAAATCTTTAACAATGCAATTGTTGATTTTAAATCAGTTTTTAAACACCAAAACAAAATAATATCATTAAAAAAAATATTACATTGAAAAATTTATTTTTGCAATCTACATAATAAATAAACAATCTAAATAATAACATTACATCTTAAATAATTTCCAAAAATAAAAAATACAATCTAATTATAACTAGCAATTTAAATGATACTGTTGATAATTATTTATATACATATACACTCACAAATTTATATATATCCATTGCTATTCCAATGTCTCACCATTGCACAACAAAACAAATACCACAATAAATAAATAAAAATGAACCAAATAACAATAACAACCTAGATAGAAATCCTTACATAAAAACTAAATCAAACAGATTTTTTTAAAAACCTAAATGACACTTTAATAAAAAGGGTGAATGTTTTCCATCCTTTACAATATATATAATATAAATAAAATGTCCACTAATTAAAATGAAATTGTAGTTATAATAAAAATAATCAATTGAATGATAATAAACTATTATGAACAATCCTTAAATCTGCAGAAGTACTTCAGTTTAAGAAATTAACTGAAATACTTCTGCAGATTTAATGATTGTTTATAATAGTTTATTACCATTCAATTGATTTTATATATATATATGTGTGTGTGTGTGTCAAAACTTATGTACAAATCTTAATCAAATTAATTCTTATTTAATATTTTAAAATAGAAATTATGTAAGATTATTAATATATATATATATACACAGCAGATGCAGATGTATAATAATGTCTGTTAATAATATTATAAACATTTGTATAATATATGCCATTTTCTTAAAATTGTATTTATTATTTTCAATATAAAAAAATGGGAAAGAAGATGCAACATGTCAAGACAGTTCTGGAAAGCACTCAGAAAATATAATACAATAGGCAGAATCAATCTACTATTCAAATTTTATAATAATTGTTTTGTTCATTTAAAATTATTTAGTTTCATATTTAAACCCACTAATAAAAAATTATTTGTTCCAGTTATTGGTTCAAATCTATTTCAATAATTAGAAGTAGATTTGAATATATTTTCAAGCCTTATCAACTACTTGTATCTTCTATGAACACAAGACAAAAGCATAGTTTTGTCTTATTCCATTATGTGAGGTAAACCTATACGGCCATTGCATTGGGTAAAAAGTATTAATAGCATTCATAGAATAATCTGGCAGCATATAAATAGGGTCAAAATTAATATAAAAAAGAACAGTTTTCTTTTAAGAATGTATAGCTAACTTACTCCATCCTTGACATAATTTTAATATGATGCTCGAGTGGAGAAAATCAAACCATCCCCTGATCTTACCACAATTGTTTCCTTGCCAGAATGCCATCCAACTGTCACCAATTGATAAACTGCCCCAGATTATAGGAGAAATAATGAGCCCTGAAGGAAAGCTACCTGCCACCAGGTCAGATTGCCATGTACAAGCATGGCACCGTCAATTCATTGTATTCCCAAATCATCACAAGGTAATCAAGAATTGCCACTATCAAAGACTTTATACTTTATTAAACTAGTTCATATGATTAATATTTAAACTATCTTAATTAATGTATATATGTTCTAACCTCCCAGGGTTATATAATCTAAATTATGTTAACAATTTTCTATAAACTAATTAAACTATTCTGTAATTTTTATTATACTCTATTTTATTCTCATAGTTTGGTGCTCTAAACTTATTAATTATTATTAGTATTTTCTATGTTATATTTTACTTAAATTAATATGCTAATCAAACTCAACCTCATGAGTCCGTTCTTTAATCTCCATAAAATAAAACCCTTCTTCTTTGTTGGGATTGGTAGTACCTCAGTCATATTTTATTAATTGTAAATGCATATGATCACCAGATTGAGTGATGTTTAAAGCATATATTGTACTTATGAAATTTTGATTTATTTATTAGTAAAGCTAAATGAATGAACCAGTTCACTCACTAGGATGAACTTAATATTTTTTTATTAATGCTATAAAATGATTTTTATTTATTGTTATTTCAATGATCATATGACTGCCATCTAAATAGTGTTATAATTAGTTAAACCACACCCTCATAGGTCGATCAGGATTGAATATACTTCTGACTTAATGAATGAATAGAATTTATTTGTCAGATATTATGAAGGGGAGTAGTTTAAATTACAATTGTTCTATGTTATTTATTAACTATATACATGTAGTCCTGGTTTAATGCAGGTTTAGGAACTAAATTATATCATTGCTCTAAATATCCAATTAATACAGTAATTATCTTAACATTATTAGGGATGTTCTTCTTTTGTCCTCTGTGTTATTGGCATAAGTCAGTCTTCCTAACATTCAGATGTTTCTCAAATGGTATATTTGGAATGCCAAACCCATTATTATATATGTCTCACTTCCAAGAACAGGTATTTGTACTACCCAGTAATCTTTATTTTGTTGTATGGGACATTTTTTTGGGGTGACTCCAGAATATCCAGCCCTTCACAATGTCTAGTCTACTTGCTCCTTGTTCAAAAACCACTGTGAATAAGTAGAGGGTTTTATTTCATGTTTTCTCTCAGTCTTGAAGCATTATCTCAAATAAAAGAAGAGAATAGGACTCATAGCTGTCATCATGTCTATATCATTTATTAAATGTTAAATATATGCCTGTGTAATATATTTGCATAATGCTGTGATCAATCTAAACCTATGTTCTGTCTGTGTATGTGAAATTACCAGCTTTTAAAAATTCTTGCTCATATTTTCGAGCTTTCTTTTCTATTTTATAAAAAAATCCCATATTCGCAAATAATTTGTAATAATTGTTTAAAGTTAATATTGCAACCTTGAGATCAAATAAGTCTCACTAGAAATGAATAAAATTGATTCAGTTCTTGTTGTAACTGCATATTATTATAGTCTGTATATTCCTATCTGTAAATGGGATAAATTGAACTGATAGTTTTGTGATCATCTAAGTGTGAGAACGATAATAATATAAATTTAATTAATTGAAGGACATTATATCAATATATTAAGTCGGTCATCAACTATTTCTATATATATATATATATATATATATATATATATATATATATATATATATATATATATATATTTGTATCAATAGCATTAATATGGTTATAAGGTGAAGGATTTATGACTAGCATTGGGATATTAATCACACCAGAGTTACCATGCCTCCAAATCTATAAATAAATCATTGAACTAAAATAGAATGTATTATAATCTTAAGAGTCTGACCCAAATCTGTAAAATTAAATGTTTTGATTGCAGATGTATGCTCAACCTGACAATATAATTTATGTATATATGTAATCATTTAGTATATGATCAAATTGCATTTTTTATTACTTATCCATTTCTTTAAAATCATTCTGCTATCCAGTTCAGATCCCAATTTACCAATTGTGATTTCCAGCATTGATGTATAAAGTTTAAACTCAGGTTCCAATAATAAATTTAGTACTTGTTAGTTTTTTTTTTGTTGTAGCAATGATTATACAAATAATTCTTATTAACCTTTCACTTAATTAATGTCATTATGTCATCAATCACTTATAGTTCTCTTGTTTCTTCATTGTGTCCCCAGTCCAGGAATTGAATAAATTGAACTGTGTCACCAGGGATGTTATTCATAGTGTTATATATTTGGAGAATGAGCAAATAGATTAGAATCCATGATTGTTCCTGACCTGTGTATCTTGGGCATGACTGGATTTGAGGTACTTTTGCTTGGATCCTAGGTATTGCTGTGTGAACATACAATTTTGACTGGTACAGTATTCAAATAACAGAATGCTTTGATAAAATCAAAATAGAAAATGAAAATGCCTTTCATCCTTCAAATTCTTGCCTATATGTTTGATGATTGTCATTTTACATGTATTTATAAGTCCTTGTCCATATATGTGGTGAATCCTATTTATAAATATTATTGCAAACTTTCAATAATAAGTTATATTTCATGAAATTCATTCATAAAAAACAGCAAGATAAAAAATTTATCCATTATAAAATAACCTATTTGATCATAAATATACCAGAATTTCTTCAGAGAAGTCATTTATGACTTAGATGAGCTAAATGAAATTTTCTTGAAAAATTGCACCCTTCTACCAGTTATAGACAATTGATTTAGTACAAAAAATTACCATCTGAAACAAATTCATCCATTAAGCTTGTTAAGTTTAATTGATTATAAAATCTACAATAAAGAATTTTCAAACAAAAACATTTTTTAAAAAAAAAAATAGAAACCTTTTCAGAAGTAATAAAATTTCACTTATACATTTTTTTACTATGCATGCATATTTTTCTTTGTTTTATAATTTTTGGAGATAATAGGTTAATAGTAACAAAATGATTTTAATTATATATTTAGATGCACATATAGGATTAAGGCATTAATGTATGAATGGTCAGATAATTAACACACATTTTACTGTCTATGTTTCAACTGATGAGAATAAACCAAAGATCTTATTATATATGATTTAAATTCTGAGAAATTATTATATTCTTTTGTTTGTTCCACTTACCCAATGATTTTGTATTAAACTTCATGAAAAGCTTTAAGGTAACAATATTTATTTATAAAACTATTTGTAAGAGCCATGTCATTGAATCTTATAAGATGGTTGGTTATATTTAAGCTGTTAATTGCCATTTGCTTAATAATGTTATTTATTAGTGATATGAATAAAATTGGATGAATTTTCATTTAATCAATTCATATTAAGTATTTTATTTATTCATTTATATTACATCAATTGAAATTCACATTAATATTATAATTTTAGACCCTGAAATTATTAATTATTTACTATTTTAATTTTAAATATATTTAAAGTTAATAAAATTACCCTTTGAATTTAAATAGATATTATTGTAGAACTTAGTTTTTAATTAATAATTACCAAGAATTTCACTGATCTTATATTAATAATATTGTTCAATAAAATTTAAATATAATATTAAAGAAGTCTCAACAGGTAAATCTATCCTATCTAAATGTAAAGGACATCCCTCCTGCCCATATGCTCTGTTACATTTTGATACATCTAACTAAAGGTTCAAAAGAATAAGTGTAGCCTAAACCAGTTAACCTATTGACATGTAATTAATAAGTGAATTATATATGCCATGTAAAATTTTATATTATGATAAATGTTTTTTAAAGTATATACTATCCTCACTAGGAAAAAATAAATAGTCATGCTTTTATTTTATTTTGAAATGAATAGAAATAGATAGGATTCAATTGCATATGTGTGTTATTAATTTTACTTATAGGCAATAAAAGAAAGGAAGGAAGACCCTGGATTACTATATTATGGTAATGTATTTATATTTATTAGAATATTATATGTTATTAAATAATAATATGTTTTACTAACAATTTAGTACTATCGATGGAACTAACCAAAATTTATTGGGTGGGTTCACACTCGGTTGCCTGGAAATATTGTCAATGCTCAAAGAATTGAAAGATAATGCTGAAGAATTGAAATAGAAGTTAGAAATTTGATTTATAAAAAATAAAAGTTGTGTAATGTAATTGTATTTAAGAATATGTTGTTGTTTAATATTTATCTGTTCTACTGAAACTTAAAATCGTGATTGGTGTTAAGGATGTAGGTTGGGTGACTTTCAACATTATTAGTTTAGAAATGATGAAGTTGTTTCAGTTTATAATGTATAAATTCGATACTCTGGAAAATAATCTAGATATTAATGTAAAAAACTTTGAAGCACTAGAAAATAAGATGGGTGTTAACTTAAAAAGTATGAAAACTAAAAGAAATGCTTATTCCAACAACTTAGAAAGTAAGATAAATACAAACTCAGAAAATTGAAAAAATCTCAAGCTTAAAATTGATTGTCAATTTAAGTAATCTAAAATCAAACTCCAAGCACCCAATGGTCGAATTAATGGCAAATTTGGAAGGATTGAAACTTGATATTAATATTTGGCTAGACAAAATAGAGAAAGGTAACCTACAAATTTAGGATAAATTGTAAGATAGGTTCAGCCACTTTCAGGAATTTTTAGAGTTTTGAAGTCAATCAAAAACTGAGTTTATAAAGTTTAGAAAAGCTCAGATTTAAACTGAAAATGGTCTAAAGACAATAATACAAACTGAGATAAATGTTTTGATACATTAGAAGAATGGATAAATGTATTCAATGCCCAAATTAACACAGTAAAGAATTTTGAATATAGTAACCATGAGTTGGAATGGGTAATGAATTGGAGTTGTGAAAGCATTACATTTTTCACAGAGGTTGACCTAGGACAAAGGAGGTCAGGAATTGAAGCCATAAGTACTGAACTAAATCTAACATGGAAAATCAGAGTCTCATCTAAACAATGGAGTAGATAAAATGAGAAGAAATATAAAGAAATATCATGGTGAATTAAAGATTTGGGTAAACAATTCCCAGAATGAGTTGTATGAAAGTCATATGTAATTGGAAACTAAAATGACAAAAGATATAAAAATGACTATTAATATAACTGAAGTAAAAGAAATTAAGTTGTTTTCCCTAACCATATATATAAACTGATCTAGAAAATAAAGACCATATACCATTTTGAATGATAAAATTGTAAAAAAAAAAAGCTAAAAGTAGTGCAGATTATTATTATAAACCACAATTCTTTCAGCAATTAAAATCAAGGCAGTTTAAAAATTAAATTCTATCTACAGAAAGATCTTATAGTTAGTTTGTCCAATAATAAGCCTTCCTTTTCAGATAGTAATTCTAGTTTTTAAAGTTTACTTCACAAATAAAATTTTTAAAACTTAAAAGATTTATCTCCTTGAGTCACTTGAATCTAAAGATAAAGTTTTTAATTGCAGAAGAAATTGTCAAATGGATGGGAATGTAAAACCATCACAAACCTATAAAAAGCTTATAGATAAAATTTATTTTAATAAATTAGTCATAGGGAATAAAGTTATTTTAATGTACAACCATAAAAATTTACTTGATTGGCAAATCATAATAGGGAAATTCATCCCATATTAATCTATGAGTAATGATAGTCAAACGATCACAAAATGTTTAGACTACCATAATATAAATTTCATGGTCAAGTTTTTTTTTCTGTAAATATTGCTGAATTTAATCAGGTAAAATTAGAAAGAAATATAATATCAAACCATGAGGTGAATGAATAGAACCAATGCTCATTGATAATGATTTCATTGGGTATATAAAAGCAATATTTTAAACAAATTAAAAGATATTTATTTAAATTTAGATCCATTTAATCAGACTTATCCAGAAGATGTGTATTATAAATATTTTGTAAAGATGAAATTCAACTTTGTAAAATTCCTATTAATGAATATTGTTAATTAAAGAGCTCATAATTGCATATTAAAAACATAAAGTATAAGGAAAAGTTCATATAATTCAATAAGCTCTATATTGAAGATAACATTATAAATTAATACAATTTATTTACTTTATATTTATTTGAGTTTAGTCAATGAAACATAGTGTAATAGTATTAACATATGTAATTAATGAAAGGTACCCACTAATTAAAAGTTTCACACAAAATAGAAAGAAAACAAACTATAAGAAACTAAAATGGCCAAGAAACTCACCACTAGAAAAATCGAGTAGAATAACTAAACCACTAAACATCATTTGATCACCATTTCTTATGCTTTCTCACAACTGTTATTAAAATGGGAAAAACTCTCCATACAGTAGTGCCACTTAGTGTAAGCCAGAGTAATCTGCATGCCAAAGGCTTGTGCATAAAGTTCTTATCTAGTGCCTAATCATCCAATATCCCCAGACTAGTTTCTAGCTTGTGGCCTTCATCAGTGAGGAGCATTGGATCTGAAAGCACTGCACCTAGATCTAACATCTAGTGCTCTCATAGGGGTTTTAGAACAAGCCTTCTGGCATCTGGCATTCAGATTACTCTAGTTTGCACTGAGTGGCCCTACTGTATGGAGAGTTTTGCCTGTTTTAATTTTAGAATGACTAAAGCTATAGAAAATGTATAGTAAACATTTTTTCCCTAAGTGAGGGGGTATATAATGATATTCTTTTCTTTAAGCCTATATATAAAAAATTGTTTACATTTGTTATTTGTTTTGCTTTACACAGGCAACTTATTCATTAACTAATTATCTATATTTCATTCACATACATGTTAATTAAATAATTTATAATTTTTCAAAATGTTTAGATTTCAAAACATTTCAAACTATAAATAAATGAAAAAAAAGCTTGTTATAATTTAAACTTGAATTAATAAGGATTGAATAATATTAACCATGTATGTGAATTTAGGTAGGATTATTAAGTAAAAAACCTATGTATGGAAAGCTTATTATATTTATTTTATAAAAATTAAATTATTTATATTTTATTAATCTCTGATAATTTTAAAACACTAACTTTAAATATGTGTATAAATATATCAAAATTTATGTAATGGTTTCACTAGACAATCTATTCTAGAATCCCTAAAACAATGTTATGTAAAATTATGAGATAAGACAGGATAGCAAAAAAGAATAATATAGAATAAAATTTACTTACTTGCAATCTAAATCTGCAGCTGATAGCATCAAACATATTTCCTGTAAAAATATATTAGTTGGTGTTCCAATAACAAAATGTCTTGATAACAACCAAATATAATAGAGCCAAATTTTCCTGACTACATGTTTTATGATTGGTGTTTTACATGCATATAGAAGTTTCTTCCATCATTTTTCAGAAAGCTAACTATTTATAAACTTTCTTATAAAATTTCAATAATAATTTACATTTCATGAAATTCATACTTAAGAAATGGCACGATAAGAAATTTGTTCATTATAAAATAAACCATTTGATCACAACTATTTGATTTAGTATGAAAAATCACTACCTAACCCCAATTTGTTCATTAAGCCTGTTAAGCTTAGCTGATTACAGGATCTAGACTAAGAAACTTTTAATACAAAAACTTTTTAAAAAAGAGACTTTCTCAGAAATAATAAAATGACATTTATATATTTTGTTATTATACATGAATATTTTTTTTTATTTTAGAGCTTTTGAAGATAATAGGTTTACTAGCCAGGTGAAACTACTTTAATATTATTTTATTTATATAGTTATGTGCACATACAGTACAAGGAGTGGATGTATGAATCTTTAGATAGTTAGCACACACTATATTGTTTATGTTTCAACTGATATAAATAGCCTAAAGGATTCCATTGTTATATGTAACTAAAATGCTTAGGATTAAAGTACCTTTTTGTCTGTTTTATTTAGCCAAAGATTTTATTTGAATTTTATAAATGTTTTTATTTAATAGCATTTATTTATAAAACTATTTGTAACTGCTTCATCAGTTGAATGTTATAAGTTGATTTGAGCCATTTGAACTAGTAATGTCAGTTACTTATTATTATTAGTTATTAGTGATGCAAATAAAAATGGATTTTTTATTTTATAAGTTTGTATTAGTTAATTTATTTGTTTACTCATGTCACACCAATTTACAGCCACATTAGTATTAATTAGTGTTTTAAACCCTGAGATCATTAGTCATTTATTATTTTACATTTTTATAGATAGACAACTTCTATATTTCTCCATTCTTTTTTATTTCATAAATAATTTCATACAAAGATACAATAAAAGACAAACAACCCCCAAGATGCATTTCGTGCTGAACCATCACTCATCAGTTGAGCCAGGTCATCATCTCTCATATATATTTTTACTACGTGATGATCATTTATGTAGAGCAAATTGTCTCATTTTTATTTTCAAGCGTCAATTTACTCAACACCCAACTTTTATGTTATCAACCTTTGATAAGCACGTAATGATTATTACTAATCATTTATTAGAGATTTTCTCCACCACAGATACAAACTTTGATCCTAGTTAAAGATTAATATATCTGATTTTCAGCACACACACACGGCTATTTACGTTTCTCCTCCCATGGGTAATATCTTTTTTATCGATAGACAACTTCTATATTTCTCCATTGTTTTTATTTCATAAATAATTTCATACAAAAAAAGATACAATAAAAGACAAATAACCCCCAAGATGAATTTTGTTCTGAACCAATACTCATCAGTTGGGCCAGATCATCATCTCTCATATATATATCTTTACTACATGAAGATCATTTATGTAGAGCAAATTGTGTCGTTTTTATTTTCAAGCGTCATTTTACTCAATTTCCAACTTTTACGTTATCAACTTTTTGATAAACACGTAATGATTATTACTAATCATTTATTAAACTAGAGATTTTAATTATATTTGAAGTGAATAAAAATATCCTTTAACTTTAAATATACATTATTGTAGAACTTCAGTTTCGGTTAATATTTATGAAGAATTTCACAGATCTTATAATTAGTAATTTCATTCAATAAAATGTAAATAGAATATTAAGAGTCTCAACATTTAAATCCATATTATTGAAAATTGGTAGCTGAACCTAAAAGATATCTCTATTACCTTTATGCATCATTAGAAGATATATAAAGTTATCACTAGTAATTCATCAAAATATAATAATTCAGATAATTTCTCATTTTACATTTTTTATTTAGCAATATTATCATCATCATTAAAAGCCATTCATTACTAATTATAACAATTCTATCTAAAAAAAAAAGATGGAAAGGTTAAGGGTAAAAAGAAAACAAGCAAAGATAAAAGATAAATTGTCAGGTATATAAAAATGGAAATGTGGGTTGCAGATATAAAATTCCACATTATAAGTAGTGCATAGAAATGGTTGATGGCATAAAATTGACAATGATCAGGTTCTGTATTAATCTGATTAAAGATAATAAAGTAAAATGAATGAAGAGGGTAAAAAAGTAATAATAATGATTACATTAATTTTAAATAAATAGAGATAAAACAATTTTTTATATTAAATGCTTTTTTTATTTGCCATGTATTTAAAAGCAAAAAATATAATTGTTTTTTTCAACCAACTTTGGTATTTTTAAGCTTAAATTGAAAGAAAAGTATGGAAAATCCAGAAGTTAATTATATATTTAAAAGCACTAATTAATTCAATTTTCACATATACTTTAATTGGCATTGTTTTAGTTTTAATTGTTTTAATCTAATCATAAACTTATTGTATTGTTGTCCTATTTAGTTCATCTTCACCATGTTTAGAAGTCCAACTATATCAAAGTCTCATATTAAAAGCAATATTTTGTCTCATTAATTATTTCAGAATCATCTAATGTAATTTTCCGTAATCAACAAAAACATAACAAAATAGATGCATCTTCATAAAGGAGCTACTTCTTCTATTGGAGGTGTTGAAAGTAAGAGAATATCAAACGATTTTTGTTTGGTTCATATCAACTCTTTATTAATAATTCATTTAAATAAATAATATGTATTATCAAGAGATTAAAACATAAAATAAATGCTAAAAATCTTACATGGAATTAGCAAACCTTTGTTAATAATGTATTCTTATAGTGTGTTTTCTAAAAATATTACAGTGGGCTATTTAAAGTTTGCTTCAGTTTTATCTTATATATATATATATATATATATATATATATATATATATATATATATATATATATATATATATATATATATATTACATCTTAAAGTATATTAATTTATAATTATGCTTTTATTTATAAATATATTTAAATTTTTATGAAAAATGTTTGCATTATTTTTCCATTGATATTTTTTTAAATGCTGAAGGTTGAACTTGATAATATAAAAAAAAATGGTGTAAAAAAAGGCATAATTAATTATGTAATTTGTTAAGCTTTAAACTTAATGTCTATGCAGATAATAGATAGAAGTTACAAAATATGATTTTTAAAAAAAAAAATAATAATAATGAAAAACCTTGAACTAACATCACTGAAGACCTTTCAAAAAAGTTGTCAGAGAAATTTAATGTACCTTGAAATATATTATGAAAAGATGATAAATGACTTTCTTCATTATTTTTTTAATAATTAATGATTGGCTGTAAATATAATTCATTTTTCCTATTATTTTTTGTTTTTGTTTTAAATAAAAATACATTTTTTGGTTTACATTTTACTTTAACAAATTAAATATGATTGTACAACAGTAATTTTCCTATTTTATTTTTCCTCTTTTTTTTAAAAAAAAAGTTATATTTATATTTAGTTCTGATAAAATTCATAATTCAACTCAAATGCACTTGAGTTCAACGAAGCAAGAGCAAATCACATGACCAAACAGAAGTAACATTGGTGACACAAACAATAATGGGAACTAATAGTTAAATCACATGGAAAGTGACTATAAAAAATAATAAATACTGTTCGATGCATTGATAACTCAAAGAACAAAAAAAAAAGAAACATTTTATATGAAAGATTTTTTAAATGAATAATTGATTAATGTTTTAAAAATCAAAGAGTAATTCTGACTACATTTATTTAAAAATATATATATTTTGAAATTAAAGAATTAAATTTTAATTTAAATTTTAGCTCATAAATCGTTAATCTCAAATACAAATTTGAGATTACATTATTTATACATAATTATAATGACAAAATATTCTACCTATTTATTATTGACAATCATGGAAAATATATTATGAAGCAATTGAAAACAAGATTTTACGTTTCTTCAGTACATATTTCATAAATAAAAATAATAATGAAAAGAGTAGTTAGTGCAAACTGACATCAATGTTTCAAGAAAAATATTATTTAAATATAAATCTCTTTCAAAGAAATGATAATTGAATCGTTAGTCACTCGCTGCATCGTGAGAATACCAAAAATGATGGGTTTAATTTCAGACTAGTGGATTTAGTTGCCATGTATATTATTTTACCCTGAAATAACTCTGCAAAGCAAAAAAAAATCGAATAGTTTGTTGCTCTGTATGTCATATAATAATAAAGCATCGGAAAAGATAGTCTTAACATTAATCCAAAATACTTTTAATTTCAAACCCATTATTGTATTAATGACTTAAAGCAGAATGTTACATTAATAAGATAATGAACACATATTTAAATTATATATATATATATATTTAATTAATAAATTAAATTTAAATAAAAAAGTTTCAAATTTTGTAATTAAGTAAGTATTAATTTTAATTTAAAAAATGATTGTTTTATATATTTTTTCACATAAATATTTATTTATATTGAAATTATAATAAAAATATGTTTTGTTTGGGAAATTATAACAAGTTTGATTACTGGAATGACAGAACTGAGCCAAATTTCTTGGACCTTTAGGTATAAATATCATAGCACAAAACAACTCATGGGATAGACATTATTATCATGTAAAAAGATTTATTTTTTTTACAGTTTTATTTTGTTATAGATACTACTCATTCTTGCAAATGTGAAAAGATTTGGAAGAATAGATTTTGTAAATTTGAACATGTTCAGAAGTCATGTTAAAGATAAATATTTCTATTAGTGAATGTTGTTAGAAACCTAAGTGTAAATATATTTTGTGACTTATTTTTAACATACAGAGAAATTTGAATACTAGTACTAGTGCTATTACTACTAAACGTGAGTGCAATCAACTGGCAAATTGTTATTTTTTTTAGAATTTCTTTAATACAGATTTATAAATAAAGATACTAAAAGAAGAAAATATTAATCACTTTATTACAATATGTATTTTGACTTTATATAACTAAACTAACTGAAATTGCTTAATTAATGTTAAAAAGTATTTTCCCTAAGCAAAAATGCAGTCATACTAGTAAAAAATGATGTATTGTGACTGTCTTAAGAAGCAATTTCATTTATGAAATTTTACTGATTAAAATTTGTAAACTATGTTTATTATAACTTAAGATCAAAATTTATTTTCTGTAAAGTAGGCCAGTTTTTGTTTATCTTCTATGAAGTAGAAAAATAAACATTAAAGATAAAATTATGGAACATGTCCTCGTAATATCAGTTATTTAGTAATTCTAAGTATGTACTACATAATTTTATATTAGATTACTCCATATTAAACAAACTTGAACATTATTACATATTTGACATAATATTGCATATCTGTCATAAATTAAAGTAAAAAAAATCAAAACATGTTCATTATTATTATTGAATATAAACATGATATCAATATTAACTATTTTTAAAATATAATGAAATTATTTATTCTAATAAGATTATATATTAAATTCTTATTAATAGTTTTTTTACTAATTATATCTGTATTCAAGAAACAATTTTTCCTTTGTTTTTTAACATTTTACCATATATATTGTAAGGAATCAGAAAATATTGCATCTGGTAATCTCAATCAAAATTCAGTTTAGGTAGTGCCCAAACATTTAGGTACTGATATATATTTTTCAAGTGTGAACCTGGCAGTCAATAGATCCAATAAAGAATAGCATACAATTACTTCCACAATTACAAAAAGCTGATGATAAACTTAAAAAAATAATTTACCTTCTGGAAGAAAGATGAAATATGGCATGTGACATTTCATATCAAATTAGGAAGATTTTGAAGTATGCAAGTTAAAGAAGATGTGTGGAGAATTGCATTAACTTATGAAATAAAATAAAAAATTAATGATGGGCACTGCTTATATGAATATTTTGATCCTCTAAAGATGGAATATTTATTATGTAAACTGTTTCATTGGCTAAAAATATACTGTAATATTTTTGTTTTGTTAACTCTTCAAAAGACTAGGCATTAAATTGGATGATATTGTCTTTCATCCAAAAATGCTGAAGAGAAATTATGAACTATTATATATATATATATATATATATATATATATATATATATATATATATATATATATATATATATATATATATATATATATATATATATATATATATATATATATATATATTACAAGAAACTTTTGTTTGATGAGCCAGACCAAGTAACTTTTTGTCACAACATTATACTGAACTGTATGCATAAGACCATCAGATCTGACTATGGTCTTGTTAGGATTAACCAGAATATTTCATATTTTGACAGTAATCTTCACTCTAACACTGTTATCAATAATGAGGCTCAAAAAATTATTCAAATAATTGACATAATGCTTTTTTTTGAGAACTACTATAAAGCCTTCACTAGCATCAGATGTGAAAAGCCATTAAAATACAAAAGTATTACAAATTTTTAAATATGTCATAGGTATAATTTTTTAGATACATTCATTGTGCTCTTGGTGCATGGGACAACTCATAATGCAAGAGTGATAACCACTTTGAGGATTGACAGGCATTACTGCAATATAATGTCTAGACTGATTGTTTTCAGACACCATCTGCACATCAAACAAATCAAAAATTTCTGCCATTGTGCCAAAACTGGTTAAAAACCAGCTATTTACATTCTTTTTTTTTTATTTTTATTTTGCATGTTGTCTATCATTATTGTACTTTTTATGTATTTTTTCTTACTAGTAGTCAAACAAAATAAATTTTTTTTTAAAAAATTTTTTTAATGTTTGAGTTAGGCAATTCTGGAGTATGCCACCAGAATAAACACTGTAACAAATCTTATGCAGGTGCATTATAATTAAGATTACCTAAGAAACCTAACAAAATTCTTTGGTCCATTGCCAACATTTCAAAGAATGAGATATCTGATAGACAGTTATATTTTTTGAACTATGTCGCTGCTTATCCTATTTCACAATCTAACACAAAGTACACTATCAAATTAATAAAAAATAGCACATCCCAGTTATAGCAAATCTTAAAAGTGTACTAACAGATCATGGAACACCATTTATATCACATAATGGCAATGTTTGGTATTGAAACAGAAATTAAAGACATATTGACTACCAAATGTAATCCCAAATATTACTTAGTGTATATGACCATAAAAACATGGTGCTAGGTTAAATCAAGTAAAACATGAATTATATTAATAGAATGTAGAATATGTCCATGGGATTTGATACTATTCACTTTCCTTTCGGGACAGCAACATCAAACCTCATATATAACCACTACTTGTAATATCAGAAAATATTACTTAAGAATCTCATCAAAAATACTTATAGTCAAATGTGCAGTAAATGAAGAATAAGCAAAGTCACCCCACCCATATTCTTTCAAGATAATTGACAAAGTTTTTGGAAAAGCATCAAATTTCAGCATGCCTTAACAATACATTTTAAAGAAATATATTTTTTTCTTCAGGATCATATAAAATTAAAAAGAAACATGATGAAAAGGCTTTTTTCACTCTGAGATGATAGTAATATAAAAAAAACCATACAATGCTCTTATCTTAAATTTATGTTGAGCTCTGAATTAAAATATAAATGATACCTGAAATTACAAAAAGAGAAATTACAGCTTGCTAAAAAGCAAAAGTGATGTTTATTGATATTTAAAAATAATAACAATACTAACAATAACAATAATAAACCATTAAAACTTCACAATAGCACTATTTTGCTTGTTTTAATAACAATAATAATTATTTAGATGATGACAATAGCTGTAAAATATATCAAAATAAATAAATTGATTTCTGCAGTGAATGAAAAAAAGCTTCTTATTAAAATTTGGTCTTGATATATTCTATTTCTAATGATGTATTAGAATTTGGTCATGTACATGAGATACTATGTTTTTGTGTGACAATTTAAAGTTTAGTGTCTCAAATGCTGCCAAAAATTTATTCAAGAGATTTACTTACATACTTATATGGTTCAGAGATGTGATGATATGGTTTGCATGATTTTTTAATGTTTCAGCTTTAAGACTAAAAAGAGACCAAGGTTTTATTTTAAAATGTTATGTTCATCAGCCTCTAAGACTCAAAGACAGCAATAATTATAATTTATTTTTGATATGCTGTGAGTAGCATAACAAAAGACAAACTGAGAAGATTTTTCTAGTGTTAATAATTTATTGAACAATCTTAATGATATATGGTTTTATAAATCCTAGAATAAAAATTCTACTCATTCTTTATATAGTTTAACATCAAGCAAATATCTGAGCAGTGAAATTTTGAACATATATATTCTGTTGTTCACAAAACACTATTTATGAAAAGATCTGAAATACAACAATAATTAGGAAATAAAGTTGAAATTATTATAGTAAGCTTAAAAATTGAGAAATGAAAAGTTACACTGTTTGATTGTTTCATTAAAGGCAGGGTATTTGTATATTAAAACAAATCTTATAGCAGCTTAAATTAGTTATATTAAAATCTGCATAAAAATTGTTCAATTTCAGAAAATTAAAAAAATATATATTTTAATCCATTTAATCATATCATTAAATATTTGTAAAGTTACTTTATATTGAAGAAGTAACAATAAAATAAATTGCACTGTAAAGGAAGAAAGGAAAATTGTTTTGATATGTAACAAATTTAATTATGTAGTTTACAAAATTCTAAAGCATTTTGTACCTTTTTAATTATCTTGATTTTGAATGGATTTTAATTAAACTATGGTTCATAAATACATCATTTGAAATTATGGATGAATAAAAATAAGTAAGTTATCAATTAAATTTTAAAAGCAGATAATATATGTATGGAATCATATAATATCTGTAAATGTGTTTTACATGTTGTGATGGAAATAAAAAACTGTTTCAAAAATATGTTGTAAAGAAACAGAAATCAAATCCTCTAACTAGTTGATGATGGATACATTGTTTGGAAAATATGTTGTTGAATAACATCAAATATATCTGAAGCAAATTACCCAAGCTAGTCCCATTTAAGTTCAGTAAAGAAGTCTCATTTACTCTAGTTTTTTTTCTGAAGACTCAAGTTAAGAAACAGTGTTGCAGTGATTCTATACAAAAGAGAGAAAATTTGTGGTTAAACTATTTTTCATGGTAATTTGGATAGCCATATATTGTTGTTTTATAGTATTTATCAATACTCCATTTAAAACCATAGGTATGATGACTATCTAATAAAAACATATAGTATGTATTGATATTATTCTTCATGTATAAAGTGTGAAAAACAGAGTAGCTAAAATTCAAAAAACAATCACAAAAACTTTGTCAAACACTTTTGGTACTGTGTATCAGAATCATGGCAACATATTTGCCAAATTCTTTTGGTACCATGTACTACAATGATGATGGCATATTGGTTCCAATATGTTACCAAGATTCTGGTACATGGTACCAAAAATGTGTGGCAAATAGTTTTTGTGATTAATGTTTTTAGAATTTTAGCTACTAAATATGGTACCAAAAGTACTTGGCAAATAGTTTTTGTGATTAATGTTTTTTGAATTTTAGTTACTCTGTTTATTATACTCTATATGTGAAGAATATTTTTTTATTATCTGACAAAGTTTTTGTTTTATTTATAGTATGTGTGGCTAGACAACCAAAAACTGCATGATCCAAAATACCTGGGCATGTAATTAAATACAGGAAAAAATGATAAAATTTGCTAAAATCAGTTATTGTCTGCTTTAATAATGTCATGAAGAAAAAAAAATGTCATAATAATTATGCAACATGAATGATATTAAACCCTATGTAATGTCACCAATGTTGCTGTATTTCCTATTTAACATCACCAGTGTACTGGGAGGATACATACTATCTTTTCAGGAACTAATACAGACAACTGGAAATATATTTAAAAAATGGTATCTGCAGAAAATAATGGTTTCAACCTATTCAAATATTCAACATGGTAACATTTTATCATTATATAAAATATAAGACCTTATATTTAAAATATTTGTTTATTATTTTATTATGTTTAATATTTTGTAAATCTAGTGATATTTGGAAATATATAAACAACAGTTTTATTTATATATTCATTGTTAATATTAATTCTTATTAAGCATGATTGTCAGCATGTAATACTTATATCAGGCTAAAACCTTAGTGCATGCACATGTACTAAGGTTTTAGCCTTATATAAATATTTATTGCTAATAAATTGATGATTTTTTATTAATCCATATAGTTTCTATTTGTTTATCAATTTCAATACACACACAGTATTATTTTAACATCAGTATGTTAGTAATATCCAGGAACCCCGAGAAACCATGCAATCCACTAGGAGTTAATAAGTTCTTCAAAAGTAAACTTTCTTTTCAGAATGTTTGCTGCCTTAAAGTTTCACTCTTTTATTATTGAACTAGAAAAACATTAAAAATACTTTTGGAGAACTTGTAGTTAGATTGTAAATCATCATCATCAACAGTACATTGATTATTTTTTTTTTATATATATATATATATATATATATATATATATATATATATATATATATATATATATATATATATATATATATATATATAGGATCCATCAATGTATATATTTGATTATTGTTAATAATAGCATTCTATTGTTGATTTACTTGTATTTCCAATTACTTCATTATTAATAAAAATAATTTATGAACAATCCTGAATGACATTTTTTACCTGGAAGGTGAATGAGATAATTCAATCAAAAATTTAATATTATTAACAAACAAATGTGGATGAAGCAAAAATATATATTCACATCTTTTATCAAAAAAAAAAAATTTGCTGTAATATAAATAAAAATGCTGAATAATCTTAAACAGTAACAAAATATTAATTAGAAAAATTGAAAATCTGGAAAAAATATGCCATTCACTTAAAATCGTACTATCATAATTAATAATAAAAAATAATAGTAATGTTGTTATAAAAGTAACTGTAACGTTATTTGTTGTTTGTTTGTTTTGCATATTCAAATGCAAGAAAAAAAACCTATTGTCATTAAAATTCCCATTTTTAATAACTTATTTTAGATGTTTTTAATTTTTAGATTAGTTTTAGATTTTATTATTTATAATTAAAGTTTTTCTAATATTTTTATAACTTTTTTGCTCTGCACAGTTTTCTGATAAAACTTATAATTGATTTATGATTAATTAAGTCAAAACACAGATAAATATTTTTTTTTTCCAAATGACTTCAAATTAATGAATCCATGTTTCTTCTATTCAAAGTTTAGTTTTACTCCAATATTTTTTTGCATATTATTTTAACAATATCTAAACATCACAAATATTCAGGTAAAGTTTAAAAAAATAAAAGGATTATATCAACTCTTTTTTGTTTTCTGTTAAAAAAATAACCTTTATATATTTATTAAAAATTTAAAATGTAGATTTTTTTTTTTTGTAATTAACAATGTGGATTAAAAAGTTTTTCATTATTTCTAAAAATATTAAAAATAAATTAGTTATTTTTATGAAGAAACAATTAATTATTGCCTTTCACATATCAAATAATTCTCAGTTTGAAATTTTATTCTATATGTATCATTATTATTTTTCATCGAGTTTGATAGATTTAACTTGACTTGAAAAAAAATCGCAATTATTTATTTAGCTAAAAACTTATAAATAAACAAAGAATTTGGATATTCATTAATACTCCAATAGATAAATCATTGTAATAAATATATTTGGTATATTGTAAATCTATTTTATTAGTAAAATGTTTGTCTTAAATACTTTTTTATAATTTTGTGTTTCAAAATATATGCATATTAGATTACGTAAATATTTTGTTTTAAGCATTAATTGTTTTTTATAAATAAATTATTTTGTATGCATGTCTTGACTTTACGAAATTATGTATATGATTTAATTTTTCATCATCTTCAATAATTTCACAACTATGCATAATATAAATATTTACTTATTTATTCATATTTAAATAATCATTTCCTTCAATTAAGACAGGATTATTTTAAAGTTTTTTTAAGCTTAATATTCAATAACTGTCTATTTAGTTTTTTTTTTTTTAATTATCCATGACTTTTATATAATAATGCGTCTTTTGAAAATAAACCATAATATTCATTAAATTAAAATGGCCTCTCTGATTTGTTTCAGTGATAGAATGACAATCTCTGGACCTCAAGATCATTTTATTGTGTCCCATCTCTGTCATTTTCAGTGCTCAAATTTCTTATAAAATTTTAAGTTATAATTGATAATAAAAAATCTTCAGCAAACCAATTTATATAATTTAATACTGCCATTTGTATCAATTTAAAAAATCCAAAACTTAAAAGTTATAAAATAAACTCCTACCAACATTGATATCATAATCAAATAACCAAACCAATCATCTCTTTCAAATCAATTCTTTTATGGCTTACAGTGCTATTTTTCAAGTATATGCAGAGCTATCAATCAGTATCAGAATGTAATGTAGAAATACCAATAATAAGTGTAACTAGAATTTAAAATGTGAACTATGATATGATTTTTTATTATAATTATGAATGTGCTGTATGAATTAGTGATGTAATAGAATGTCAGATTTTGGAGTATAAAGTTCTCAACTCAGTTTAAATTTGGTACTCCTTGCACTCAAATATATTATGAATTCTGAAGCAATAAAGCCATTTATTTTTTTTAACATTTAATTATGAATTAATCTAAAACAGAAATAAAAACTACAATAAATAATAATTAACAATAATTATACTCCCATCAATGTTCATGTCATTATACTAATAATGAAGTAAATGAATTATTTTTAATAAAGTTTAAAACTGTAATAACCATGCAATCCATTGGTAACAAATTATTATCAATATCACACTAAATCAATTAGCCACTCAGCTTTCAACAACAATTAACAATAAATTAACACCATTTTTCAGCTGACTTCAGAATTTATGTAGTATACAAAAGTAGTGAAAATAGATATTTTCTTTTTAAAATTCAGCTTTAGGAATATTCACATTTACTTTAAAATGTAGTTATTATAAATTAATATTAAATAGTGTTTAAAGTTATAATAAATAATGAAAAATATTTTATGCCTTAAAATATAATTGGTCTTAAGTATGGTATTTGTAAAAAAAATATACATTACATTTGGGATATTACCGATAAATTCTGCTGCAACTGAGAAGTGGTAATACAATTTGTGAAACAATCTTTCTGAAATAGGTGATTTGCTTATTATTTTAATGGGATTTAAAATTTGATAAGTGTTTGTTACTACTTGATTGATTAGCTAATGTAGTTTAAACATTATTATGAAGTAATTAAATTATTGCATTTGACTTACATGTTTACATATACATATATCCATGATGATTATGATAAAAATTATGAATATAATACTAAAATGCAGCATAACTGCTAAAGATGACTTGTGAAATGGGACCAAATATTATTTTTATCAATGCATAAAATATGTTTAAAATAATATACATTTAAATAAAATTTTATACACTATGTTATTATTAATCATCATAATCTTGTAAAGCTATACTTCACTCATCTTAATTTAGTCAAATAACATTCTTATAAAATTCTGACAACAGTGTAAATGTATAACGTAAAGCATTTACAACTCTATGCTCTTATAGTTATTACATGTATTTAATTGAAAAAATAGAAAAGCTTGTAAAATGTGGGAAAGAAAAGATAAATTTCAATAAAATAAATGGAATAAAGTCACAAAATCTTAAAATAATTTTGAGTACAATTTGTGGTCAGCTTAGAACAACTCTTGAAAATAATGGAATTGTGTTTCAGTTTTTTTTAAGATTTTCTGAAAGTTTATCAATTACGATAATTATCAATACTGATTAAACATCACATGATCACTATTTCCTAGGCTTATACAAGTTACAACAGAAACAAAACTCTCCATACAGTATTATCATCTAGTGCAAGACAGAATAATTAATAGATACTAGATAGTTTGTACATAAAATTCTTATCAAGTGCCTATGCATCCAATATCCCCAGAATAGTTTCTAGTTTGTGGCTTTTATCAGTGGGGACCATTGAATATGAAAGCACTGAAAATAGATCTTAGAATCTAATGCAACTTTATAGTAGCCATCTTTTCTTGTTAACCATAAAAACCTTAGCCCAAAATGAATACACAATAATGTGTTCAATCCAAGGTCATTCCTTTGTATAATTGTATAGATATAAAACCCATTCAGAATATATATATATATATATATATTCTGAATATATTAAATATGGGTTTTATATATATATATATATATATATATATATATATATATTACAAGCATAATTTTAATTATTTTAATGTTTGTGGTTCTTTAATAAGCATAGCCACAATCTTCCTATGGAAAGGACTGTTATTAAACAATCAAACATAAAGAACATTATTTATTATGTTTACACAAGCTGTTAAAACAGAGACAAGAGTTTCTATACAATAGTGCTATCCAGTGCAAGCCATTGTAAACATTATTGAGTTTTTATTTTGGAGTAATAGCTTTATATTTAACTAAAAAGTAAAATCTGGCTGATGGATGGTTGTATTACAACCTAAGATCCAAGTGCAGTGCTCTCATATCCAAAGCTCTACACTCATGAATGCCACAAGCTAGAAATTAGTCTGGGGATATTGGATGAGTAGGCACTAGATATGGATTATATTCACAAACCTTCTAGAAATCATTGAGCATTTGAGCTTGGATTGGTTGTGAATACTGTACAAAGAGTTTTCCGATTGTTATAACAGCTTGTATAAGCTTAAGAAATTATATTTACTGGTTTAATACCAGTCATTCCTGTAGGATAATAGTGAATATGGATATTAAAAACCACCAACACCAAAATGTATAGATTCTAAACTGTTTCAGATCTACATCACTATATAAGCAACAGATTACAGATTGAAAACATTATTATGTTTTTTATTTTGGACATGGTAGAAGATTGCATTGGATCCTAAGATCTAGTTTCATTGTTTTTAGATCCAATACTTCCCACTTATAAAAGCCACAAGCTAGAAACAAATCTGGTAATATTCAATGGGTAGGCATGCACAAATCTTCCAGCATCCAATAAAATCCTCCAATAATTGTGGATTAATTGAAATGAACAATCTATTTCCACCATCATGTCTCTCAGATTTTGAGTAATTTTCATTCAAAAATAAGTATAATAAAATATATCTAATTCCAGCCACTGAATATGAATTACAATAAATCAGGTTATGAGGTTTAACTTTATTTGAACACATTACTAATTTATAAAGTTACAGATAATAAATTATCTACACTATAGAAAATATATTACACATGAGTGAATGTGCTTTAATCACTACTTACATTGTTACTTTGGCTAGCTATACAAAATAAACCTAAATATTACAGAGCATTGACTAAGGCATGTTAACTGGTTAATTCTCAGGGTTAACTTAACTAACAATTTGATTAGTTACTAAATATAAATTGGAACAAAGGGAATTTTATTGAATTAAATATATATATTATAATGGGATGCTAGTTTTCATCAGAAAGAGGATATGCATTTCACTACAATCAGACTTTAGGTCTTCAGGTAGAATGCTAGAAATGAATCGAAATACTAAGTCCATAATTACATCCATCTTTATTATGCTAGCTCAATAATTTTTAAATAAATTTTGATATAATTTAGACTAGTTCAGCCATCTCTCATCCCTCTTTTAGTCACCATTATGCCACAATATTCAAACTCATGGAGAATTTGCAATTAGCTCTTTTCAGGAATATTTTCAAAATAAGTCATTATCTAATATGCCTTTATATAAGCATTAACTAATAATTAATATTCATATGATATTTATAATACTAACATATATAATTTATTAATGATTAGACAAAGAGATCAAGTTAATAACTCAATATTTAATAAACAATAAAATATATAATGTAAAAGATAAATAAAATATTAATAAATAAATAAGGATGAATTTTACCATTTAAAAATATTAATAAATAATATTCCCATTTAATAACCTAAGATAAAATTCTATGTTATAATAAACTATTTAAAAGTAAAGAATATAATTTAAATTGACAGATATATAAAACAATATCTATAAATTTTAAAATTAATAATTTAACTAACTTATTAATTTATTTACAATCTTTATTCAATTGTTTTATAATTTATATATATATATATATATATATATATATATATATATATATATATATATATATATATATATATATATATATACTATTTACAATTATATAACTTATATATTATATGCATTTATAATAAAATAAATATATTAAATGTGCATTATATTATATAGTAAATATAATATAATCCTATTTTAAATATCTGTTAAATAATAACCTTTTTTTTTATCCTTCATCTAATTTTGATAAATTATGTCAAAATTTCAATTTATGTTTATAAAATTAAATTTGGATATTCCTATTTAAAATGAAATGATGCCAAATTTGAAATAATAATAATAATAATAATAATAATAATAATAATAATAATAATAATAATAATAATAATAATAATAATAATAATAATAATAATAATAATAAACATATTAAAATAATATAAATATTATTATAATATATATAAATAAAGAAAGAAAAAAATATTTTCCTGAGTTAAGAATAGACCTTTAAGTTCATAGTTTATAATCCTAATGGAGTTTTCTAGCGAAGTATATTAATCCATTTGTATAGCAATTATTTATCCTAAATTGATAAATCATTAATATTATCCAATGATTTAGTTTACAAAAAATGAAATATATTTCCTTTGAAGATTGATGTTTTTATTCTCCATTTTTCTATTATTATTAGACATTCTATACAACAAATATTTCAAAATAGCATGTAAGTTGGTTTCAAAACCTTTATGACACAAATTTATTCTACTCACTGCACATTGAAAGATTTCTTTATATATATAATTATTTTAAATTTATATATATTTGTAGAATAACGAAGTGTTAAAATAACATAGTTTCCAAAAACTCAAACAGATGTTCTTTTCTTTTACATTGCTATTCTGTCTTTATATTTAATAGAAAATTAAAATATTTTCCTTGTAATCTTTTAATCCATAGGTTTTTAAACCATTGATTTTAATTTGGAACCGTTAATAATATATTCCAACATTGAATAGTAATATTTATATAAAAGAAAAAGTTATTTAAAAAAAAATCATTTGCTTTTCTTCTCTTCAATAACAAGAGACAGTATGAATCTCCTCATGTTTTGTTTCATTTTCATGCTTAATTTAAATATTAATTGTTATCAATAAATATTAAGGTCTACTAATAATATATATATATATATATATATATTATTAGTAGACCTTAATATTTATATATATATATATATATAACTATTTATTTTTCAACTTCAAATCTGGCAATTACTTAAAAGCTTGACATTAAGTATGTATTATTTAAAGTTCACATGTATATATAAATATTATATATGTGTATATATATATTCACAAATAAGTTTATATGTGATCTAATATTTCAATTACTGATGGCTTATAAAAACAATCCACTAATATACAAGATTATCATTTAGTCGAATGGGTGAATTTATTAACCAATTAATAACTGATGTGCTAAAAAGAGAAAAGACAAATATTAATAAATTTCAAATGAAAAGTCAAAATCATTCTTTTTATATAAAACAAATGATATAAGCTTTATTTCAAGATTGTGATTTTATATTTTTATAATAGCACAAATATATATGGAAAACATAAAAACTGTTTTGTTCATCAAATGTTCATTTTTTAAAAAAATATAAATCAAATAAAAAAATTATCAATAATAAATATAACTTACAGATGTGAAATTAAATAAACAAATAAATTGATAATATATTAAATTAATAATTTAGGTTGTAGATGTATTTTTTTAAAGTTGGATCAACAAAAACGATGATACAGAAGACAATATCAGGAGCTCCTTCCCACTATGCTATAAGAATTTATTCACTTTATTTTAAATCACATCTTTTATTAGGAACATCAACTACTTGGGATTCTTATTAATTTAAGGCTTATATTCTAGCCTGAAGGGTCAACATTTTTCCATAACTTTATTAACTTAGGTTTTATTAAACTTAGCACAATATATATATATATATGTGTGTGTGTGTGTGTGTGTGTTTAATAAACCCTAAGTTAATAAAGTTATGGAATAAATGTTGATCTTTCAGGCTAGGATAAAAGCCTTATATATATATATATATATATATATCATCTGAGCCCTTATATATAAGCAAAACACATATATAACAAGACAACTTCTAAATACAAATGGGCAATATTAATATACTATACATTGATCCAATCCTTTCAAAATACATCTAATAATAGTACAATTAAAATAATTGAAGACTTAAGATAATTATTAAATAATGATATAATTTGTAAATACAATTCTATAAAAATTTATATTTTTATATATAACTCCTATGCAATTAAGTGTAATTTATTGTTTTCCAATCTAAATTGATACATGGTATTTATTAATTAATATATATATATATATATATGTATGTAAAACATGAATCTAATACTATATATATATATATATATATATATATATATATATATATATATATATATATATATATATTAAAATATTCAACTAGATTTTATATTTATAAATAGTTTCATTAAAGATAAAAGTATTTTAAAGTATTAAGTTAATAATAACTATAAGTTATATATATATATATATATAAATATATATATATATATATATATATATATATATATATATATATTATTATTATTATTACAATCATTATTTTACCTTAGATTTAACAATATGTTCATGCCATTTATGATATAAAATATCTTAAAAATAAATAAATGAATATATATATACATATATATATATATTAAAAATTGATTTTCCGTATTATTAATAAATTTAAACATTCAAAAAAAAACTTATAGGTCAGTTTTATATATCACAAATGTATATACTTTTATAAAGATCTATTTTAAAATGTTATAAAAAAATAATAGACTTATAAAACAAAAAAAAATATGACAAATTTTAATTAACATTTAATTTCTTTTAATATCTCTTTATTTTCCAGTCCACTAATTATTTCAGGTATTTTTATTTTGTTTTGTCCATCCCAGAATAGATTAAAATAACTTTAAATATATGTATACATATTATTAATGAATTTATAGAATTTTCTGTTATTGGGGTGATTGATTCCAGACATTCTCTTTATATTCATCTATAAAAATAATAATATTTGTCTATTACTTAGGATCATTAAAAGAAACTTAATGTTATATATAAATTTTTTTTCTCTGAAGTCTATTTATAAACACAAGTTTAGTTTCAGGCTGTATATTTTACTGGACTTCAATAATGAAATAAGACAGGCAAAAGTGTGAAATTTCCCCAGATGATAAAATGTACTTAGCCGACCATTTTTAATATTATATCTTGATCCAGGAATTATTATAGTGAGATCCACAAGATGATTATGGGAATAGACAAAATAATACTATGACATCTTTCTTCCTCTGTTTTATTAATTAATGGTGATTCTGTTTTTCATTTTCATAATAATCTTTGTTCTATTGTTATAACTCATGTGCTAAGTTAAAAATCTTTAACACTGTTGATTGTTGATTTTCAAATATTTTTTTAAACACTAAAACAAAAATAATGTTAATAATATATATATATATATATTACATTGAAAAATTTCTTTTTATAATCTACAAAATAAATAAATAAATAAATAAACAACCCAAAATAATACCATTACATCTTTTATAATTTACAAAAAAAAGTACAATTAATAATTACTTATATACGTACACACTCACAAATTTATATATATATATCCATTGCTATTAAAATCTCACCATTATAAAACAAAGCTCATATCACAATAAGTAAATAAAAATGAACTAAATAATAAAAACAATTAACAACAATAACAACATATTTACAAATCTTTAAGTAAAAACTAAAATAGATTTTTTTAAAACTACACTGGCACTTCAAAAGAAAGGGTGGATTTTCCATTCCTTACACTAGATTTTTAATCCAACTTGCACATTTATTGTAAATTAACATTGAAAATATATGGTACACAATTGTCTTTCATAAATATTATTCTGCTAAATTTTTCTAATTATGGTTTTAATTTCAATTCTGAAAATATAACAGATATAGTGAACATGTAATCCTAGTAATTATTGGAATAAAAATAAACAGCAGAATTCTAACAATCTAAGCTGTATCATCTACTTAGGCTCCGTTATTTCTCTATTATTTCTATGGTCACATTATCCCAATATATATAATTATAATTCTTCTAAAATTTTGAATTAAAATATTATAAGTTTAAAAAAATTAAATACGTACATAATTGTAGTACATTTGAAATAAAATGTCTGTTTTCTCCAGATTTATAATACTCAGAACAATATTGTATTGGTGGTTTTTTTTTTAAACAGTAAAATAAACAGAAAGTAGTGTAATATAATTTTTTTAAATTATTAAATACATTCTATTTAAATTATTTTTTTTATAATTTTGCAAAAGTAATCCAATGTTTTGCTGCTTGAGAATTTATAACAAGTGCAAGACCTGGAGGTAACAGAATTGTAACTGTCACCCATATATCTTGAGCTCTAGGGTCTGATACTCTCCTTCTACATGAAGAAACAGAAAGAAGTTTCAGCATTTATTGCATTCTAAATACAAAGCATAAAGAGAAGTTCTTAATTTTTTAGAACTTATAATTGTTTAATAAATATCACTGAGTATTTATAGGAGTAAGAGTTATTAAAATTTAAAACAGTTTTATTTGTTTAATTAATGCCAAATCTTATTATGTCATCATAAAATTAATCTTATATTTATGTAAAGATAAAGGCAGTAATGATCCCTGAATGCATAAGGGCATAACCCTTGTCTCACTAGTGATGCATACCATAGATTTTTTGTTGGTATTGTTAGTGTACTGAAATTTATTTAATCACTTCATATTAACCTCATATTTTTATTCTCTAAGACACCCGCTTAAAGATTACTTCATGATGTCTGGCTAGATTGACTATTGTCTAGCTATTAGAAAAATATCCAAAGTCTGTAATTATTTGAAAATATTTCATAACCTTTTTAGCCCATACTGAAAACTGAAGTTTAAAAATTGAAGTCAGTAGTGTTTAACATTTTATCATGAAATTATTTTTATCAATTTTATATAAACATCATGCATTATATAAAATATATTATGTAATAACAGCATTTTATTTAAGAAGAAAATATCTGTGAACTTAAGTTATTTAAAACTTAAAAACATTAATTTAATACTATATACTTAAACAGAAAAATAAAAGTATTTCCAATTGACATGTATATGACGTTTAAATATTATTTAAAAACTTTATCGTTTGCTTTATTTCAAATTTTACTGCTTGTTTTTCTGTAAATATAAAATTAATCATAAGTTCAGTTCTTTTATATGAAAAATATTAACTTGAGTTTTATGTAGAGTAATATTATTTTCACTTAGCGCCAGATATTGACCATCTGATCTATCTGTTAGATTGCTTTATCAGCTGTTGAAATGTTTTCACACAAACTAAACTTTCATTTCGTGTATACGTATATTAGCATTTAGGAAAATAACTATCGGTAGCATGTGTCAGCTCATTTCACTCCTTCCCATCACTCATTTATCACAATAGAACAAACCTTGCTTTTTTATTATCTAAACTAAAATATTGTAATCATGATCAGTTTTAGATCATTTAATGCAATGTCTTTTTTTTTTTTTTTTTTGGAATTTAAAAAATAGATCGATTTTTACAAATTTGATATTTGATAAATATTACATAGGTAATAAATTATGAACCTAAGATAATCTTTAAATCTATTATTAATTCTGTTATGTTTCTAAATTAAGTAATATTGAAAACTTATATTGAAATATAATGTTTTGCTTATATTTTGAAAATTCTCAGTTTATGAGAGTTTTCTATTTTAAAAAATTTGATTAACTCTATAGCATAAAATTAAATATTATGCTTTCAGTATTAATTTTATTTTTCTATGTAAAATAGCAGATAGCAAAAAAATATTATGTGATCAGTTTTAAATGATAACAATAATAATACATAAATAAAATTAAAAAAAACTTTTTTTTTTTTTTTTTGTTATCAAGTGCTACCAGAATCTATCTGAAAAGAATCATGTTTATAGCCCCATCTGCCTCAAATCTGATTATATAAACAAAACGAAGTAATTTGAATTACAATTTTTCCTATTTAAAGTTCATTAATAATTATGACCCAATTTCAAATTATTTTATTTCTTTTAATTTTTCTTTAATGTTATTTAAGCAATGCAGATTAAATAATAGAGATATTATAAAAACAATAAACCGCATAAAAAATCGTACATTTGTTTCTAATACAAAACTATTAATAAACATAAAAAAAATACAAAACTATTATATTATAAAGTAATGGTGTACAAGTTTGAATAATCGTAAGTACCAAATTAGCAATAGATAAAATTATTGTAATTATTTTCAGATTTTCGCCAAAAAATAAATAATGAAAAAAAATGTGTTACTCATTATACATATTAACTGACTCTTCTTGAGCATTACCTAATTAATGATAAATAATGATATAGAAATCTTAATGAATTACGGGAGACTATTTAAATATTATTCATATAATCTTGCTTTAAAAAATATTTCACTATATAAAAATAAAACAAGCAAACTCTCCATACAGTAGTTCCGCTCATGCCAACAGAGTAATCAATGGAGGCCAGAAGGCTTGTGTATAAAATCCTTATCTAGTACCTACTCATCAAATATCTCCAGACTAGTGTCTGGCTTGGCCACCACTGATTATTCTAGTTAGCACTGAGTGACACTACTGTATAGAGAGTTTTGCCTGTTTTAATAAGAGTAATGTGCTAGCATAAGAAATAGTGATTATGTGATATATAAAAATAAATACAATTTATATTGAGACTGAATCTATAATTTGGACATAATAGAAACAAACTCTAACAACAGCATAACAAGACTGCATAACATGCAATTAAATTTATGAAGAAAGGAAAGGCTCCAGGTAATGATGGAATAATAATTGATATATTAAAAAAAGCAGGTAAAGAAATATAATTTTTTTTAGCAAAGTTATATATCAAATGTCTAAATGAAAAAGATGTACCAGATGATTGAAAAAATGCAGTATTAATATTAATATTTAAAAAAGATGATAAAGAAAATGTAAGAATTTACAGACCTATAAGCCTTTTATCAGTTTTATACAAATTTTTTACTAAGATAATTACAACTCATCCACAGAGAACATTGGATTTCACTAACAAAGAAAACAAGCTGCATTTAAAAGAGATTTTAGTAAAGTAGATCATATCCAAGTATTGAGAGAAGTTATAGGAAGGACAAATGAATATGAGTTGCCATTATGCTTTGGATTTGTAGATTATGAAAAGGCATTTGATTCTATAAATATTTCTTCAGTAACTAAAGCATTTGATGAAGGTATAGATCCAGAATATTGCCATGTTTTAAAGACTATTTATAATAATGCAACAGCAATAATTAGATTACATAATGATACTAGGAAAATCAACATTGAGATGGTAAACAGGTGAATCCATACCTCCAAAACTTTTTACAGCAGTGCTGCAAGAAGTATTTTGTGGATTAAAATGGGAAACTAAAGGAGTGAAAGTAAATGAAGATTATTTAAGTCATTTAGATTTTGCCAATGATGTAGTCATTTTTGAAAATAATGCTTTAGAGCTGCAGAAAATGTTGCAAGAGTTATCAGATGAAAATAGGAAAGGAAAACTAAAAATAAATGTGAAAAAGACTAAGTAATATTTAATGGATTTTCTTAAAATATGAAAATAAAGATTGATTATGATGAATTAGAAGAAGTTTCAGGTACAAATTCCTTGTTCAGATTATTTATATGAATGTAAACATAATGGATGAAATTAATCATAAAATTAAATTTGGTTGAAGTGCTTTTGGTAAAAATAACTTGATACCAAAATGAAATATGCCTATGTGTTTGAAAAGGAAGGTTCTTAATAAGTGTGTTTTACCAGTTCTTACTTAGGGGTCTGAGACTTGGACACTTAATAGAAGACCAATACAGTGACTTCAGACCACTGAAAGAAGTATGGAGAGATGCAAACTGGGAATAACAAAAGAGATTGAAAACACAATATATGGGTAAGAGAACAAAAAGATGTTACTGACCTCATTGATAAAATTAAAAGTCTGAAGTGGAGTTGGACTAGATGTATTGCTAGAAGAGGTGATAGCAGACAGACAATTAAAATCTTAAATTGGATTCCAAAAAATTGTAAAAGACCCAGAAAGAGATAACTTGTGAGATGGATGGATGAAATAAGAAAACTCAAAGAAGATGGATTGAGGTTGAAAAGACCTTCATGCTGCAGTGGTTTCATAATGGTTGCTGCAGATGATGAAAAGTTTCGTAATAAAAAGATTAAAATATTCATCTGACTGGTTTGTATAATTTGAGAATTAAATCCAAATTAAATACGAAAATTTTTTACTTAAGGAATCTTAGGATTTTGTTTAAGCAATAATTAGTCAGGATTAAAAGTAAATATAAATTAATTTTTAAATACCATACTGCAAGTAAAAATTCCAGACCCCCCCCCTTATACTCAGAGAAACCCAATAAAATAGCATGTTCTTACTAACTGGTGAATATTTTAATAATTCTCTATCTTTTTTAGTTTTAGTAATTAATCATTAACTACAAAATTTCCAATTGTTCGCAATAATTTGATGTGTTAGTTTGGTAAGTAATATACTGGTCAAAATCGTGTGTTCATTCAACAAGACCTAGAATTCAAGCAAATGCATATCCATCTAGTATGCGCAAAACACATAAGTCAAGAACGATACCAAATATCAACCTATTTACCTGTGCTCCAGTGTCTATGACTATATAAGCAACGCTTTTGATGACACTAATAAGTTTTTCATTACTCCAGACTCAGCAATGAGAACAAGGAGAGCAAGAGAATTGAAACTATATATATATATAATGATGTAATTAATAATTTCTATGAACTATAACCAACATTTGATTCAAATAAAAAAATATATGTCTCATAAAATAGCAAATAATAGAGAATCAAGCAATAGATGATAAACGCAAGAATATTGATAAATGATCTAGAGTAAATTTATTAAGTGATTATATATATATATATATATATATATATATATATATATATATATATATATATATATATATATATATATATTGATAAAACAACATAAGCTTTAGGATGTCTATACAATCAAGGTTATATATCAGATAATAATTTAATTTGCAATTATGCACTTCTGAATTAAATAAATAGGTCATTTGAGACCATACACAATTAGATACATGCTTGTTTCAACAGATAAATTTAGTGCATGTAATTGCTATACAATTTAACATATATAAATAAGATTGCAGGTGCAGCTAAACATATGGTGGTTGGTGCAATTGTATATATATATATATATATATATATATATATATATATATATATATATATATATATATATATATATATATATATATATATATATATATTAACATTAATATATGCTACTAAATCATAAAGCTCGACTGGATGAATGGGAGTAAGATGGTTCAGCCTAATATAAGTCACAATTATATAAATTAACCAAAGTGTTTAAATAGAATGTGTTGCAAATGGCATGTGATTATGGCTGACAGAGAGCATTGCAAGTCTACAAAGAAATGGATAATAATGAAGCAGTATTTGTTATAGTTTCCACATTGCTTATAAGAATGAGATCATTTATGATACCCTGGGTGACTTTGTCATGTTTGTATAAAAGAAAGATATGCTGGCCCAACAACCAAAACATATCTTTTGAAAAATAGTGGTACCGGATAGTGCATTGGGATGGTTCATCAGTTTGTTCCCATACACTGGTTAATAGAAGTACTTTTTTAACATAATATACTACTCTCTTGAAAATATACTTTATTATTGGAAGAACCATTTATTACGCTTTCTTTCTTAGTAATGATAATAGAGCTATACTTATAAGAATAAATAATAAACAATTATTGCATAATTACAAGTTTGGTTCACTTAAATTCAAATTCTATGGGTTTCTTTGAAACATAAACATACAATTACTTTCATCTTTACAGATTAACAAATATAGTATCCAATGTTCTAATATTAATGATACATGGAAGCTATGCAATAAAAAGACTGAAACTCAATCACAAAATTTTACTTATATTTAATAATATTCGCTTGGCAATGTCCAAATTATTTAGCAATAAATAGGATGAATTTACATGCATTCATAAAAGAATATTCACCTTATTAGGAGTATAAAGTACCAGATGCATGTTTATGAACATTTGTATTACAAGACAACACTCAAACATGTTTTGGAACAAACTAGAAGTAATAAAAAGTGCGAGAATCTCACCTCAAAATTTGTACAGATTCACATGATCACTCACGTGATAATGCTTGAGCTTATATCATGATTCAATTCACTAAACAGTAAGAAGAGTCAATGTTTAAAAATATAAAGCAGGTGCTATTAAAGACTAATGAAAATCAATAGAAATAAATAAAAAGAATAAATTTGGATAATTATGCTTAACATTTCTACAACATTACATTATCCACAAAGGTAAAAAAAAAGTGTTTTCATTATGTAATGTCAAATATGAAACATTGTACTTATATTTATTTTGTATTATTTTATAATTTCTAATAAAGTTTTTTTATAAAAAAAAAAAAGATGTATAATGTGGCTTTTATATTAATAGTAGCCCCAATCACTGAACCACATTGTATCATTAATGACAAAAATTTCTAATAAAAAATATAAGTTATTAAAAAACAAAATGTTTATTACACTGTTATTTATATTATATATTTTTCATTGTTTTTTCATAAATTTTTTACACTTACACAAAAAGTGTGTGAAAATATAAAATATAATTTTAATAGCACTGTACAGGTAACTAATTATATCTAAAGTCTGAATATATATATATATATATATATATATATATATATATATATATATATATATATATATATATATATATATATATATATATATATATATATATATATATATATATATATATAGAGAGAGAGAGAGAGAGAGAGAGAGAGAGAGATCCCAATGAATAATGATTAATTCTCTATATTGCCTGCAAATTTATCTTTGAATCAATACATGTGTTATATTATTATATAGTTGAGCTATTCACCACAAAAAGGTTTATGGAATTGGTGTGTCTGGACCAATTTTATTTTATAAAATGTGATAGGTGTTCTGAACCTTCACGGATCTTATTCAATAATTTTTTTCTGTTATCACAAAATCTCACAAACTATTTGAAAATTTTTGAAACTAATTTCTTCTTTAATGCCATCTGAATTATTTCCAAATGTTTCAATAGTAGTATTATTTAATTTAAATCAAAATTTAATATTGGCATGAAGTTCTATTATGAATTTTGTAAGGAACATACATCTAGAATTATTAGTATGTTATTATTTTTATGGCAAATATCTACACGATTGCTATGTGACACATGTTGATAAATATGGTGTAAGAAGTACTTTGAAAACTTTTTTTTGTCTTTTGAAAATTGCTTTAGCTTAATATTTTCTTAAATTATTAGAAAGTTTATTTAGATATCCATTTTTTTTTTTAAAAAAATTAGATAATTTTTGTTATTGTAACTTCTTTTGAGAAAAAAAAAATATTTCTATTTTTTTAAAAAATTGTTTTAAAAATGATTTTTTAAATTTTGAATTATAACCATAATATTAATTGAAATTTTCTATTAGCAATAAAAAAAAGATGCTTAGAATATTCTCTATGATTTTTCATTAGTTATTTTGTTTTAATTCATTAAAATATTTTATAATTATATGAGGATATATTTAGCTTCATTATTCTCTTTCTATATGCATTTTTGTGCATGTGTTAAAATGTTTTTATCTTCACTGTTTTCTTTTTTTTAAATGTTCCTGGGTGCCTTTGCCCAATAGTAGAATATTTGAAAATAACTTCTACACACACACACACACACACACACACATATATATATATATATTAATAGATATATTTAGGAAATATATATATATATATATATTAAAGAAATAGTTTAGGAAATAGTAAAAAAAGCATTAACTCATTTATCCATTCTTTGTCTTACAAATCATATCTGATATAAGCATCAGTAATTATGATTGACTTACTCTTTTGCATTATTAATTTTAATTTAATAATTTATCACTGAATTTTAAATTTTCATATGTACGTAATTTCATTTGTTTGTTTTGACAAGTTATCTTTCTATTCTGCTTTATCAATCTCTCAACTTAGTGGCAATGTGTATCTACTTTAAATATTCATAATCAATTTGCTGAAGAGACCTAAGGCAATAAATATTATTATTTGTAAACTTTCATGTCATTTAACAAATTATAAAATATGAAAAAATCATATTTGATAACAAAAATAATAAAGAAAAGAACTATGTCATTTTATTATGGAAAATCAATTGAAAATATGGAAATGAATGAGTTAGCATTCATCTTAATAACTTATTTTTATAAAATATTTTACAAATTGAATGTGACTTTTACATTTTTTCCCTTTTACAATAAAATTAATTAAACAATGTTTTATTTTTTGCTTTTTTATTAGTTTTTTTTTTTTTTTAAAAAAAAAAAAAAAAAAAAAAACTATATTAATTATTTGCAAGGAATCAACTTTACAGTTTTATGATGCTAGGAAACTTGTTATAACATATATTTTTATTTAATTTTTTATCTATTAATATTCATATATGCTTTATGTGTTAATTAATAATAGACAACTTATACAAATAATTACTATATATATATATTAATATGTGTATAAATAATTTAAATAATCACCAAACACATATAATGTTTTTTTAATAATTTGTTAATCTCTTTCTACATATAATGTGATCAAATTATATTAATTGGATTAATAAATAAAATAGTTTATAATTAAAATTTCAAAAGAAAAAATTATAAGTAAAAAAATAAAAATATACTAAGATATCCTGAAAATCATATGATAGTTCACTTGCAAACCATGAGGAACAAATAGCATGTATGCACCCACAAATACACAAACGTTTTGCATTGTAAACACACAATATTGTCATCACAAAAGAAACAATCTTAAAATAGTCCATTTTAGATACTATTGAACATTACATAAGCAGCTAAATCTTTTTCTGTTGGTGGATTTTTTTAGAAAAAAAATTTAAAAAATGGGACATAGGATGACTTCAAAATTAATGATGAAGATAAAAGAATAATTGTTGAAAAAATTACCATCTTAGATCATTCTTCATGGAGTTATTGATAAATGATTAGTTATCAAATAGCACATGTTTAATTATTAAAATATAGAAAAGATATTTACATATAGGAATATAATAAAAAGAGTTTTGATCTTTTTTAGAACGTCCTGAGAAGATATTGGAGAAAAATAATAAGTATTTATATTTTTAACTATGGTCATGGATGTCACATTTTACAATACCTTGGACAGAAAAAAAAAGCAGATGCTCATTCAGATTATACCTGAGTTTTAACTTGAACTGCAGGTGATCATTGTAATATTCATTGACTTAATCATAGTAAAAAAATTAATATAGTTGATTAGAGAACTATATTATACTTGAAAAATCTGACACAGAAAAAAGAACTACGACCAATAAGACAGAGGGACAGTTTCATCACAATAACAAATATGCATTTAAATAATCTAAAAAGGGTGTTTGTCTTATAGATAAAGATGCTGTTGGATGGCATCATTTTCACACTAAAACTATAAAATATGAACATTCACAGGTCGTTGATTTTAATAATTTTTCTGTGCTTTTTTGTAATGCGAAAATAAAAACAAAACAAAATCGTCTTTTTTAAATATTATTTTTTATTAACGTATACAATTTAAATGATAATAATAAATGTAAAATAAAATAAACAAATTACTATTTGATACATCTTTTTTATGTTTCTTAATTAGAAAAATTAATTTTCTATCGTATATTTTTTTACTTGTGTTACAGTTTTTTTTTATCAATTTTTTATCGGATATTTTTTTACTTGTGTTAGGACTTTTTTTTTCTTGTTGTTTAAAAAATAATAATCGTAATAAAAATTAAAATTTCTTAGTCTATTTTTTATTTTCTTAGTCTTTGTTTTACTTTTTTTTTTTATTAACATATATTATAGCTATTTTGTAATTCAAATAAAAAGTAACAGTTGTTAGTGTTAGTTTTAGGGTTAGTTTTAGGGTTAGGTTTAGGGTTAGGTTTGGAATTAGTTTTAGGGTTAGGTTTAGTAATATATAAGTCGTAAAGCTTGAACAAATGAAATTCTGTAGCCATTGAACCAAGTATGCTTTTGAATGGAACACGTTTGTCTGCATGAACGTAACGGACAGCGAAATTGAGTGACTCCTTTATAACAAAATATTTTCATGTATGATCCACAATTACATTTTTTCAAATGTAGAAGCACATTCATTGCTTGCAAATAGGACACAGCATTATATTCTGTTGTTGGTAAATCACCGAATCTAACAACATGTGTGATTTCCTGCACCATATTGTTTATCTCTTGGAGTGTTATGAATAGTATGTTACTTGACGCGTTACCGAATTGCAACTCACTAAAAACATAGATCTTTAACATTTTCCCAATTAAAACTTAAATACAGTATGTTTTAGAAAGTCTTAGAATTATTACTTTAAAAAATCTGAACATTTTAATCCTTTAAAATTAAAAAAAAAAAACAAATAAAACTACATTTCCATTAAATTCAAATACACACTCTTTCATCAAGTCGTAACTGTTTAATAAACTGTGTGAATTTGGGAAATATATTTGCTTCCATGCAACATACATGCTGTGCTGTGATGCGACATAGCGACCTGCATTCTGTAGCACAACAAAAAAGTTGTATTATAGAAAATGCAGATTTGAATGTGTCGGCTGCGGAAACAGCATTTTTATTACTTTTAGCACAAAAACGGCACCATAGAACAATGTCTTTAGCTATAAGATGAGTACCCTAAAAAGTTAAATACTAAGCCTTCATGAGAAATGTTTCTATATTATCACAGAAGCCAGTGTTGTCTTAATAAAATCTAATAGTAATAACATGAAGAAAAACAAGCAGAAAGAGATTCTCTTAATTTATGGTATCATTAATATAGAACAAATTCAAACAAAATAAAGAGATTAGTTTTTTTGTTTTTTAAATCATACTTTTTTTTATATTTTAAGGCGTCACTTACTAAGATGCTAATTATTACAAAATAAAATTTAGTATAGAAAGTCAAGCAATTAACAATTCTTAATACTCTCTATTCATGGTAAATATATATCCAAATTACTTGTTTTATAATAAGCATATAATTAAATATTGAATAAATAAAATTAAATTTTACATTCCAAATTTCATGTGCAAATATTCCCATATATAATCACTTCTATAACACAATTTCTGATTTTCAATATTTTTTTTGAAATATAAATAAATAATTCAACATTTTTTCTTTATTTTTAAAAATAATATTTAGTCTATTGTAATTTTCAAAACAAATAATTTTAATACAACAATAAATTTAGAAACAAATAGTAAATTGCAATAAGTATTTACAATTATTTCCTCCACTTTACATATATTTGATTAATGAGTATATATTATCTAAGTATAACTAAATAATTTGATTGTTTGAAAAATGCATCTTATTGCTACCCTATTATGTAAGTTTAAAATGTTTTATAAATATCAAAAGAAGTTTTGAAAAGTTATTAAGTAAAATGTGTAATAGGTTAATAGTGATTACTGCTTAAATATATTGAGTACTAAATGAGTAATGTGTGTGTGTGAGAGAGGGCTACCATTTTCTTGATATTAGTGTTTTTTACTACACAGATTAGAAACCATGTATAAATGTAGAATAAAATGATAAACACTTTAAAGAGATGTAAAGGTCTAATGTAATCTTCAAGTAATCAGTTCATAATATATATATATATAATCTATGAATCTGCCCCTATAACTTCAATAACAATAATTATACAATGAGGCAAACATACATTCTTCATTATATGCATCTTCATTCTTCTTGTTGTTTAATAATCATTTAGAATATATTAGGTGAATATAAAAAGAAATGCTTTAATTTTTTTCACAGGTGGCTTTAATCATTTTTAATAGCCAAATAATACTACATAATTTGGCTATTATAAGCATTTAAAGCATCAGTGAAAAAGATTAAAATCCTTCTCTCATTATAATTACATACTGCCTGTGTGCTCAATAAATATTGAGAACAACATGTTAGGGAATAATTTAGCAACATATTTGGATTTAAAACATTATTTAGCCATGCAGAATCTTTCTAAAATTTCATCGATTTATGATATAATACTTTGAAATTAATGTTTATATTGTATTTTTATATTAGTCCTAGCATGCCTTTTCGCATCTATGATGAATGTTTAACATTTGAATCCCATCAAACAAAATATGTGATCTCTTTCTAACTCATCCAATAATGTATATTTCAAAACTTCTGACAAAGTTAAGTGATAAATTTACACTTTCAAAATTTTGATCAATTTTTGCTTATTAAACATGTATATTTATTGACCAGATTTTGTTGGGACAAGTCTTCTGAAATGTTTTGTCTTTTTTGTGTGGATATTATTTCATAGTGCTGTCAATTGCATTTTTTTTCATTTCCTAGTATATTATTTTTGATCTGGAGTAAGTGCATATATGTAGTTTTCATTATGATTTACTTTCTGATTATCTGATTCATACTATTTTTTGTTAGATTACAAAATGATGAACATTTTGAATCTACACACTACTGAGATGAATGTGATCCAGTACTTTCAAGACAATGGAATTCTGCCATCTGAAATAGTATATCCAAATGGACATACTATGGACCTATATATGCACAATTTGTACAAGCAATGGCAAGGATGCAATAGTAAAATAGGTATTTGTAGGAGAACATAATTGGAGAATTCCAGAATCCCATTTCTGGTGGTGATCTGATTTATTTACAGTTAGCCTTGCAAATTAACATCCATAGAATGGGGAAAAGTGGGACTTGATTTTGGAAACAAAACCATAGTAGACTGGATTAACTATATGCTGAAAGCTTGTGCCATTGTTATGTTATCCAACAAAAAATGTAAACTTGGAGGCCTTAACAAAATCAGTGAAATTGACAAAAACTTTTCACAAAGTGAAAAACACCATGCAGGAAAAATACTTCCTGAATAGTAGATGCTTGGTGACTTAATCAGGAAAATTAATGAGTGTTTTTCCATCATAATTGATGACAAAACAGTGGCACCTCTTATGGAAGCCATCAAACAAAATATGGAAGAGGGTCTAACAATTTATTTGGATGCTAGGAAAGCATATAAAATTGATAAATTACAAACTTCCAGCTATGATCATTTTCATGTGAACTATAAATATAATTTTGTAAATCCAGAAACCAAGTTCACATTAAAAACATTGAAAGATTTTGGGAGTCAGTGAAATGCCATAATAAACTTCACCAAGAAATAGCATGGCAATACCTAGATTTCTATTTGGCAGAATTTATGTAATGGAGACTGCATAAAGATAATGACAGGTTCATTTGCATAATGGATGAGATAAAACAATCAGTACATGATATTGGTTACATTAAAATAAAATAAAATATTAATTTAATTTTTTTGTATGTTTTAATTTTAAGAGTACTAATTTAATTTCTCATATTTCTTATTTTTAACAAAATACATTTTATTAAGATTTCTCGATCAAGATCTCATGCAGATGTTATATCACAGAAAGTCAACTTCTTTAGGTCTTCATTTTGGAAAAAAAAGTTTGATATAGATGTAAAAAAGGAAGATCGCTTAAAATAAAGTAGAAAGGTCCTTCAGAGAACTTCTGAAGATAGATAAATGGTTGCTTTATTGTGACAATTTCTGGTTTATATATATATATATATATATATATATATATATATATATATATATATATATATATATATATATATATATATATATATATATATATTCATGATATGTTTTCATTTTAACTGATTTAATTTGCCTATTATATAGAATTATTTTGTTTTTGCCAATTTTGGTTTAGTGTCCATTTTATAATTTCAGGCCAGATATAATAGACATATTAGATTTTAATTTTGAATGAATTTAATTTGCTTATGTAGATTATTTTTTCACCAATTTCGGTTTAGTGTCTGTATTGTTAATTTTACGCCAACCTTAATAAATGTGCTTTTTTTTTTTTACATTTACAATCAATTTAATTTGCTTATGTAGTTTTTATTATTATTATTATTATTATTATTATTATTATTATTATTATTATTATTATTATTATTATTATTATTATTATTATTATTATTATTATTATTATTATTATTATTATTATTATTATTATTATTATTATTATTATTATTATTTTATTATTGATGATGATGATGATGATGATGATGATGATGTTCAAAGCAAAACTTTATTGAGTCTAAAAAGTTACAGAGTCACATCTAGTACTATATTGATTTGTTATGAATGCAAAACAATTACAACAACTTTCAGTATATAAGTCTTTATCATATCTGCATACTTTCTTTCTTGGTTTTAATTTGGTCCTCTATTTAGTTCAGTTTATGCTTGCATCTCTTTGAAGTTGGAAAAAATGCTAATGTTGAAAATGTCATCATCTATCATATTGATTTATATTTTATAGACTGGATCTTTATTTCAAGTGTGACCATGTGGCTGATCTGGTTGAGCTAGGATGCTGTCAGTTCTAGTTTTATTGAAAATGTTGCTGGGTGGCATCGAGAATTATTAGCAAGTGCATCTGGTACACCAGTAGGCATAAAGGCTATATGTTGCTGCATGAATAGCAGGGATGTAGCCTTTTTTTCATTTATTTATTATTTCATCAAATGAAATGATAGCCTTTCTATATGTGGTAAACATTGTGCAATGTATTGTTTCTAGGGCACTGCAGGAATGAAGAAAATGATCTTGTGTCTTTTTTTCTCTATGACATATCCTACACATGGGATCTATATTTTGTATAGAATCTACAAAATCTAAGGAAATGTGTTGTGGGTATAGCATTAAGATTAAGCTTAAGTAAACAACCAAATATTTGGGTTCTAATGACCATTTTCTGAATTGTTGCAGTAGTTGCCTGTTGTCTATCCCAAGAACTGATGGATGTAGATTATGTGTCTGGTTTGGGTATAGTATATTATAAATGTCCCAATATATATACTTGTTGTCATTATTGAGTGATATTTTGTTATATATTGTCTTGAGTTCTTCAATCAGTGTGGATAGATATCTATAAGAAGGGGGTAGTCTGTCTGTGGATATTATATTGATTACCCACTCCAGGTATGGAAATCTTTTTATGGTTGCTGTTATAGATTTACTGATTTCTGGGTGTTAAAAACTTTGATTGTATGGGGTCCAAGTCCATTGCTATGTGGTGGTCTGCTCAGATTTTTTAAAAAGATTGCCACTGTCTTCCTCTTCAATATTAGTTTGTTACAGATTGATGAGATTTTAGATATGAATGTTGTTGCAAATTTGATTATAGGTGTGTAGTAGGTAATTTTTATAATTATAAGTTTATAACAGGTATAACTTTTTAAGTGAGGCTGCGATTTTTTCAGAACCTTTTTTAATTTATTTTGAAATTTTTTACCTCATTCCATTGGTTCCAAGGTAGAATGTGAAACCAAGGGAAACAGATAGTTTACCATTAAACATCTCTGTACAGTGCTTGCCTGTGTATATTGACCATGCAGCAGTTTTATTTGTGTTAATTTTTAAATTAAAATTTGAGGTATAATTCTTGATTATCTCTTGTAATATGGGGAGGTTCTTTTTAGAGGGGAGGAAAATGGTTACATCATCCATATAGGCAATGCATGATATATTGAAAGTAGTGTTTGGGATTTGAATGCCTTTTATTTTTTTCTGTATCTCTATTAATAGAGTATTTATCTATATTGTAAAGAGCAAGGCAATGAGGGGGGATCCTTGTGGGATGGATTAACTCGGTCTGAAGACTGGTGAATTTTTCCCATTCAATGTGATGTAAATTTTATGGCTGAGTAGCAGATTGGCTATTATACACAGTAGGAATGGAGGTATTGTTGTTTGTTTCAGCACATCTATAATTTGGCTATAGGCACTGAGTCAAATGCTGCCTCAAGGTGCATATTTCTTTCTTTTTTTACTACTTCGATTATTGTTTTGTACATTAAGGCACCCTGGCCAATGGATGGTCCTTTTTTGGCATCATAAAAGACTCATTGAAATTGGTTGTAGATTAGATAAAGATGATATTGCTGTTGGTTTTTTGTTAAATGGAAACATTACAATTGGGTATAGACTTTGTATGTTGCAATTTTTGGGGGATATGTAATTGGCTAGATTGCACAGGTATTTGTATGTGAAGTGACTAAGATGTTTGAACACAAATTTGGGAATTCCTTGTGGTCCTGGGTGACATGCGTTTGTTATTGTTTCTAGTTTAAATACAATGTCAGTTGTTTTTATTGGTGTGTCTGTTTCAGGGTCTCCAATTATGTCTTCATTTGGTATGTACACTTTGTTTTTGCAGTTTTTTTAAAGTGTTGATAAATTGGGTTTATCATGTTATGTCCAGCTGTTATAGAGCCATCTATTTCAAGTGCCACAGGCACTCTGACTGTGGATGGGTATCCCAGTGCCCACTGTTCATATGCTCTGGTCCAAGTGTGTTGTTGTGTAAGATATATTTTTTTCTTTTTTATTGCTACATATTGCTTTAGTGTGTTGCATGTATTGTTGTACATTTCTGTAAGTTTTTTAATTTGTGTTTGATTATTATTAGTTGGTCTGGAAATGATAATTCTTTTATGTAGTTCATCTTCCAAAGCTAATAATCTGGTGGGGGTGTTGAATTGCAAGTAATATGTTTGATGTTGAAAGAAAGTATATTGGTGAATGCTATATACTTTTATACCGGGTCGAGTGACATGTTTTGAAGTTTTTAGAGCATTATATATGTTTCTGAATATAGGAATTTAGTTGTTTGTGCTGGAAGAAGTATTCACATAGTCTTCTGAAAAGCTATTGTGTATTCTGTATTTTTGTTAGGTCAAGAGTGATGAACTGGGCAGCATGATCTGAGATTATAGATGGGCAGAGAACAAGATTAAAATAATGATTTAACATTGGTGAGTAGAAACACAAATCAATAAGTGACTTATATCTATTGTTATTAAAAGATATTGAGTTTGATGGAAGAAAACCTTCAGGACTAATAAGTGGGATTGTTATTTCATGGATCCATTTGGTGACAAAAGTTTGGTAGGCGATGTTGAAATCTCCCATGAGTATTATGGGATTTGGTGTTGCTGTAAGCATTGAATTTATTGCAGCTATTATTCTGGAGATGATGACAGGGACTGGTGGTATATAAACAAAAACTAGGTTAAGTGTGATATTTTTATGATGGAGTGTTATTATGATAAGATTAGAGTCAAAAATATATATATATAATATATATATATATATATATATATATATATATATATATATATATATATATATATATATATATATATATATATATATATATATATATATTTAAAAAGAATCAAAAGGGCAGTTGTGGGATATAATTATACCTAAGACACCTGATGGTGATGATTATTGCCTTGAGCATGCACAAAACCCTTGGCTGACTAAATATTTTGAAGGATCAATTTGAAAGTTGCTGTATATTTTTGTTTCCAACAGCCCCAGTATATGTGGTTATGTTGTATGTAACCATTTTTTGAGTTCAAAAAGTTTTTTGATGGCATTAAACTTTCTAATGTTGAGAGATCCAATTTTTATCTTCATGTTTCAGGATAATTTTATAAAAGGGTATTGATATTTTTTTTTATTTTTTAATTCTAAATTTTTGTTTATATTGCAGTAGATGGATGCTGATATATATTTAAGACTTGGTCGGGTTTATTATCAGTTTTTCTTTCATTTAATATTGGTTCAGACTCTATACAGGCAATTTGTGATGAAACTGAAAAGTTGTCCATTTGTTGTTGGCTTAAATCCATTTCTATTTCATCATTTTCTATGTTGTATATGTCTAATGAGTTGTGATTTTGGTCTGTTTTTTTGCCTTTTTGGGTTCATGGTTTTTAGGTGGTCTACCTGGCTTTTTTTTTGAATGGGTGGAAGAGGAGGTTCTATTGCATCCATTATGTTTGATGCAGTTTTGTTTATTATTGTGGTTTGTTTTATTATTGGTGTCCTTATATTATCTTGATTTATATTTTCATTATATAGCTATGTGTGTTTATTTTCTGTTTGTTGATTTTTACTTGGTACACCTTTTGTTTTATTGAGATGCTGATCCTGTCATGTAATTACTGCATTTTGTGTTGTGGTTTCTTGAGAGTTATTTTCGTTTGAATCTTGGGTGTCTATGTTAGTTTTTGTGTTATTATTTTTTGGTTAGTCTTTGGGATTGGCAATTCTGCTCAATATCATTTTGTTTGTGGGTGTTTGAACCTGTTTTTTTCCAGTTTCTATTATTGGGTTGTCAATAGATGTAGTGTTATTAGAAATTTTATTTTCATCATCAGTGGGTTGTTCTGGGGAGAGGATTTTGGTTTGTTCACAGTGATTGCCTTTTGTGTTATCGCACTGAGTTGCTAGGTGGCCTCTCTGTCCACAGCCAAAACAATGTGGCTTTAAACCTTTTATGTGAAGAGAGAGTGTTGCTTCTTGATCTGCAATTTGTGTTGGGATCGTGGCAGCATCTACATTTTTATAAAGTTTTATTTTAAATTCAAAACAATTACTACATATCGGTATAGGTGTGTCTTTTAAATATATTGGCTGTAGGACAATTACTTTCCCAAACGGGTTTATCATTTTTTGAAAATCTTGTAAGTTGTATTTAAGATGAGTATTTTTTAGCACTCCAGTAATAATATTTTTTCCGATTTTCATCTATAATTATGAGTGCGTAATTATTGAGTGCTAAAATAGTGGATTAAAAACATGCTTTTAGCTGCTGAGTATAAAAATCAATGGTTATATATCGTGAATCTGGATGGTCTGCGATACAAGAGATTGTTTCCCATAGTGCATTTTGCATGATTTCTTCATATAATAAAGCTTTTGGAAAACGATATAATGAGCATTGATTATCTGTTACTGCGAGTACTATCGATATTGGTGAAAAAAACCTGCAAAAAGTTTCAAACAACATACGAGGCACCGTATTATTGAAACGGTCCATCACATTTTCAAGCGTTTCTTTTGTCCAGATTGCAGTTGGGGGTTGACGTTCCTTTTGAGTATATAGATCTAGATGTTTTATATCATTTGTATTTTTTTTCTGAAATACAGTATTTGGATTGGTGCTGTAATATTGCTGTTGCTTTTAAGTATTTTTGCATATGAAATAGGCGATGTTGAAACTAATGATGTTGTTAATTTTGTATTGGTGCTTAACACACTCAGGCTTGACTGGGCAGTAGCCATGATTTATTATTCTGACTCAAGTCTGTTTTTTTTTAAAGATATGAATACACACCGATATCTTTTTAAAAAAATACTTTATTAATCTATTATATGATTTGATTTGTCCTGTATTACGTTTGTTTTGCAAATAACAAGTTGAAACAAAAGAAAAATATAAATACTTACATCGGAGAGCTTAAAAATTGCTTCTTACCTCAGCAAAAATTTGCTGCAGGATTATTGTTGTTGTTACTACTATTATTATTATTATTATTATTATTATTATTATTATTATTATTATTATTATTATTATTATTATTATTATTATTATTATTATTATTATTATTATTATTATTATTATTATTATTATTATTATTATTATTATTATTATTATTATTATTATTATTATTATTATTATTATTATTATTATTATTATTATTATTGTTGTTGTTGTTGTTGTTGCTGTTGTTGTTGTTGTTGTTGTTATTATTATTATTATTATTATTATTATTATTATTATTATTATTATTATTATTATTATTATTATTATTATTTCAAAAGGACTTTATTGCATACAACAAAAAAAAGGTTATATTTATAACTATTTTACCATATGTACATAAATTGAAGTTAATACAAACAAATTGAAAATTGTAATTTGGGGGGGGGTGCAACAAAAACAAAGGATATGCATGTTGTTTACAAATCTGAGTTTACATTTTTCTATATATACATCCAATCAGTTTTGTGCACTGACAAGGCTCTTATTTCTATCTTTTATTAGTCGTTTTTATGCTATAATTTTGTGAGTTGTTGCAATATGGACCAAGTGGCTATGTACATATCTTGGGATACAATGTTTTCATCCCTTAAGTGGAGCAGTTCCATTTTGTTCCAGAATATATTTGGATGTCTTCTTGGATTATTGTTGTTCATGAAGGAGCATATGAAGGAGCATCTTGTACACTATAGTAAAAATAATAAAAAAGTATTTGTTTGAATATGTGAGTAGCTACTTTAACAAATGATTGTAAAAGTGTTTGAATGTCACAATTTCTTTGTTTATACAATATTGGTATAGATGAGTGAATATTATCAAATGCAGGGTAAAAAAAATTTCTTGTGTCTCAATTGTTATATGACATAACCAGCATATATATGTCTTTCTGCATTTATGTAATGCCTTCTGTATCTATAAACGTAAAATGTTGGTACTGCTTCAAGATTTCATTTGAGCAGAAAATCATAATATTTGGGTTCTAATGATCAGAATTTTATTTTTCAGGTTAGTTGACTATTGCTAATGTTTAGAATTGGTCTTTTATCATTTAAGGGAGAGTAAATTATCTGGTATATATCCCTATATTTAAATTCATTTTGAGGTGGTGAATAAGTAAAGTTTGGAATGTTGAGAATTAGTGTAAGCAAGATTTTTCAATATCCACTGACTGGTGGTGGTTTATCTGTTGGGGTAATCTTGAAGAACACTTTCATGTATAAAATAAATGAGCACAAGCAGAAATAACGTTTAATGTCTTTTGAATATTAAAAATGTTTATTGAATATAGTACCAAACCATTATGTAATAGAGGAACTTAAATACGTTTTAGTGAAAGATTTAGTGTATAGTATTATTGGAGAATTAAACAGAGATTCTTTTGAATACAATGATAGGTAAGATTTTGAAAGTGAATTAATTATATTTTCAATTTTATTTTTAATTTTGTCTTGTATTTATTCACACATTTTAGGTTGCTCAAGTAGAAGGAGACTCTCACAAATGATATGGGTTTTTCTTTAAAATGTTGTGTGTGAAATTCTCCTGTATTATTGACTAAACAAAAGATTTATCTATGTTAAACTCTAGCTTGCATTTGTTGGTGTATGAATTAAGAATTTTTAATAGAGTTGGAAATTGTTTTTTAGAAGTTAAAAAATCCAATCATCATCCATGTAGCAATACAGGGCTATTTGCTTTCAGACCAGGTATGTATATGCCTGATAATTATTTTTTCTATCATATTCAGTAGCGGATTGATATAGACAGTAAAAAAGAGCACTTAGCTGAGAATCTTGTAAAATTGAACAGTAAGGTACAAAAGAGGATGAATTCTTACCATTAAGTGTAATATATATTTCTCAACTTAATAGAAGATTGGCGATTAAATATATTAAGAATGTCAATATTGCTGTGTCTGTTAATGCTTCAACAAAGAGTTCTATTGGAATCATATCAAATGTTGATTTTATATCAGTTGGATCACAACTGGATTATATATATATTATTTTTGACACAATCAATCACTGTTTTGAATAGAAAGTTTGCTTGTATTGTAGATGAGCCTTTCTTAGTGAACAACATTTTATATAGTATAAGATAGGGTTCTATTGTGTCTTTAATGATTGATTCCAGCAGTTTGATATCCAGTGGGCTCATTGATATTGGTATTAGATTGTTTAATGTGGTTATTTTTTTATGTATTTTGGTAAATAGATACTAGTAAAATAGCGTATAATCCATGTATATGGTAGACTTTTTTTTGTTAGAAAGTTAGCCAGAATACATAGCTACTGTTCAGTAAATTTTTCTAAATGCTTAAATACAAAGCAATGTATACCATACATTTCTGGATGACAAGAGTATGGTGTTGATGCTAATTTTTGAATAAAGTTCTTGGGAGTAAATATGTATTATCTGTTGGCTCACTGAGAAAAAAAATGTTGCAGGATTATTTTTTTTATTTTCTTGAAGTTTGGATTTGAAATGTGCATAGAGAGGTAGCAGTATGTTGTAACGAGAGATTATATCTACTTGTATTTTAATTGCTGTTGGTACATGAGTTGATGGCTTTTGTTTCAGAGCCCAGTGAATATAGTGTCTGGACCATGTGTGTATCTATCTCAAAAATATTTTTTTCTTTTTGCTAGGTATTTTCTATGTTCTTCAGAGATTGATTGATAAAGTCTCTACAGGGCAGTCAAATTTGAACAGCCTTGTTTATTTGTTGTATGTTTGGGATTCTCTTGTGTGATTGATCTACAAAAGCTAGAAGTCTTGAGAGGGCCAGTGTAGCCTTTGTTATAATATCAATTGTACATAAAATAATGTTAACAAAGGCAATCTATGTTTGCACTGGATTCATAAAATATTTCAAAGTTTGAAGAGAGAAATATATTTCTGAGAATAAGTATTCTGGGATTTGACATGGAAGGGATACTCTAATCAATGTTATTGATCTGTGTGTAAAATCATTTTTCACTGAAAAAAAAATTACAGAATGATCTGATAATGATGAGTTTTTTGTTGTTAGGTTGATCATGTTATGTAACACTGGTGATTAAAAATACAGGTCAATTAATGATGAAAACCTGCCATTATTAAATAGGACTGAATTCTGTGGGAGATACTTTGGGAGATAGATAGTCTTCTTTAATCATGAGGGAAATAGCTAGTAGTTGCAACTATTTTGTGATAAACCCATTATATGACATGTTGAAATTATCAAGTAAAATTAATGGATGTAATGAGGATGCTATTTTGGTATTTATAGTTTGAATAACTTTATGGAGGTAAATAGATGAATGCTATACTCAATGTAAATGTTTTATGATATAGGTATATATATATATATATATATATATATATATATATATATATATATATATATATATATATATATATATATATATATATATATATATATATATATATAATGAATAGAAGGGGCAGGTTTTCATTACTACTACTCTTGTTCCTGCTGAGGGTAAGAATGAAGCTTGGGAAAATGCTGAGTATCCTTGTTTATTAAGATAGTTAGATGGATTAATCTGAGATTTATTATAATTTTTTTTCAAGTGGCCCTAGCAAATGAGGCTGTACAATTTCAAGCCATTTTACTAACTGATGGTTTTCTTACAGTGAGTTTAATCCTCAGATATTCAATGACCCTATTTTAATCTCATTACAGTATCACTCAAAAGCAAAATACACCTATTGCAGTAACTAGATTGTAATTCAATGTACTTTAAACAAATTACACAAACTATGATAAAGAATTTTTTATTGTACAGATTCAACCTTCTCCCTCCCATGATAGTTCTCATACATTTGCTTTTTTATTAGTGATAAGGTCTTCATCTTAAGTGCATTCAAACTCAGTATTCATTGAACTCATATTTGCTTGCTTATATTTTTTTAATCTAAGGCCTGGGGCATATCAACTTCACTGAGTTGAATAGAAAGTGCTGCATTTTTCTGCTTTGTTTGTTTCATGGTCTGCCTGGTTTTTGGTTGTCAGTGACATTTATTTTCAAATCTATAAGGGGAAGGCAAGGGACTAGGTACTCTATAATATCTTGTGAAGTTTTATTGAAGGGTGTTTTGGATTGTTCACAATTCTGGCAATCACTTTTTAATATTTCTTGTTGATGTGAACTATTTTCTTGTAATACTGATTTATCCTCATCATTCATTGATTGACATTCTTGTAAGACTGATTCACTTTTGTTGTTTATTGATTGCCCCCTTGAGATGTTTTGACTTTCTATTATGCAAACATTAATTGGATTATTTTGATTACATATTGTAAATGATTCACTTGTCAGTTGAGCAGCGAATTTTGTGTTAATTACTGGCTTCTTTCAACATTGATGATGAAGTAGCTCTCATATCACATTGATTACATTTGGTTTACTATAATATTATTTGAGCCCATATATATATATTTATGTATTGCAAATGCTAGGGGAGTATGATGGATGAAAGGATTTACAAGATATAGTTATGTTAAAAATTTAAATTAATATTGTCACGTTTATTTAATTTTTCATATTTCCTATTTTATTGCTATGCTCAGAAGTGTGAGAATTATTTAAAATGCGTATTTAAAATGAAATGATGCTTATTTCTTAGCCTAGAGAATTAGTTTTAAGTAAATTTATTCTTAGTTGTAATAGACTAATCAGTTCATGCATCAATAATATGATACCCTTTTTTTATGCTACGTGAGAGTGCAAATGACCTCTGTTTGTTAAGGTGAGAGTAGTTTTACTGCCTCAGAGGATTGGGATGAATCATAGCTCTCTCACGATAAATAATTTTATTTGAAAGTATATTTAGGAAATCGAGGACTTGATCCCAGCTCCAATATTTGTTTTATTGCTTTGCAAAAGAAATATTTATGGTTGTAGTTTGTGGTGTTCTTAGCATGCCTCTTATATATGTGCAGCGACAAGTTCCTCACATACTTTAGTCTCAGGATAAAGGCATTTTTTAGGTCTATGCTAGCACTAAGAAGTTGTTATTATTAACTTATTCTCTTTTACGAACGCAACATTTTATCATTAGCAAGGAGTGTATGATAATTTTGGGTTTCTTGCTTGTGAGGTCATTGCATACTAGTGAAAGTAATTCCTTGTTTGGGGACTAAATATATCATATTCATAAAATGATGTATTGTGTAGCTAAGCTTTGCTCCAGCTTGGTGGAGAACGGATCTTTATTCTAAATTTATGTTCGTAAATTTGAATTCAGGCAAGCAGTGTGCATCATACCAAGTTCGTTCAGAAGCAAGTCATCGCTGGACTGGTAAGAAAGGAATCGGGAACTCATGTTGGGCTATAGCAATAGATACATGCAAGTGTGTGCATTAATATAGTTATTAAAACATACTACTTGATTATTAGATTGACTTTGAATATTAAATTATGGGAATAATAGTTTGCGAAATGCGTATAAACTTAAAAAGTAGAAAGTTAAAGTAATTTTTATTGTATTTAAGATATGAGTTTCTTAAAAGACATAACTTTAGTATTTTGAAAATATAAATGTCTTACTAAACTGAATAAATAGTACATTAAATTTTATGGGCTTTCCACGATTTCTATGATCATTTTGCACAGTTCATTTTCAGTTATTACTTGATATAATAATGAGCATGGAAAATAATACAGTGATATATTTACATCTGTAGAAAATATTAATATTGAATGTGAGGGAAAAAATTTTTGAACAATGTATATAGTCCCTTTGGGATCATGTTATTAAAAGTGTCCATTTATTTTTTTCTAGTGCCCATCAGTCCAGTGTGCAAGGGGGAAGTCTTGGTTCACATGAATCTTTAAATTTAGTTGTTTTATGTCAAATGGATTTGTTTTTCTAAATCTCTGAACTGTTTTATTTATTGTAGTCAGATTATTTTTTAAACTAGTTGCTTGCATGTTAGCATTTGTGACAGCTGCATATGATTTAACTGTGTCTGAAATTTATGCATTGTAGTAACAATATTGATGCCAACTCTTCGATCATGCGGTACTATTGTCTCCATTTTTTCCTTCATAACATAAGTGTTTTTTCTTTGATAATATTCTCTAGTTAGTTTATGATTTTCTTTATCTATTGCTTCAAAAAGGTTTATTTTTGTTTTCTCAAACTATATATATATATATGTTGGTTTACTTTTATATTGTGGCATTATTATTACTTTTAGGGGTTTGAACCCCAACTAATTTAGCATTACTTACCAGCAATATCAAGATGATGATGATGATCATTATTTAAATTAATGAATGATAAAATATCACAGAATATTTGATAAATAAGATTTATCTCAGAATTTCAACTTTTAAATCTAAAAATAAAGATTTATTTTATTTACAAACATTAAAAAGAATAACTTACTCATCAATTTACAGGCTACAGATGGAATATAACAACAACTTTAAGGAGGTGGGTATTCTTTATTTAAATAAAAGACAATTTAAGAATAAAATTAAAGACATATTATACAAGGAACACCTATAAATAAATAAATATATATATATATATATATATATATATATTTATTGTATATATACAGATATATATATATATATATATATATATATATATATTATTGTATTACTTCTGTAAATACTTGTGTCTATTAAGCTGTTATTTACAAATAGTTGAATTGAATTATTATTATTATTTTTCTGCAGACCTATGGATGGAACACCATATGTTAGTTATAGTAATCTAATTTTTGGAAAACAACAAAGAATTAATTGCAGAATGTATGGAAATAAGTTTCATATAACATGTATTAATGTGATAATGGATTAATTGATTTTACATGTGATAAATGTTAAAAAATATTTCCTATTTTAAAAAACAAAATGGCAGATCAAGTCAGACAGGATAATGAATGTCATAGTATAAAACAAATAACTATAAAACAAAGTAAAAATAAAAATTTGAATATGTTCTTAGTAATAATAATAATACTAATTGCAATGGAATATATCAGTTTTTTTTTTTTTTGATATTACTATAACTTGCTCTGGAATTTGTTCATGGAAAATATCTAAACTTGATTTCAATAGATTTAAATATGCTTAGATTGAATGAGAATAATTGTTATCTATTTCCTGATTATAATGGAATAGATTTGAACTGTTTATTTATGAAGAAATTGAATTACTACTACTACTACTACTACTACCTACCACTACTACTACTACTACTACTACTACTACTACTACTACTACTACTACTATTACTACTACTATTATTATTATTATTATTATTATTATTATTATTATTATTATTATTATTATTATTATTATTATTATTATTATTTATTATTATTATTATTATGATCATGATGATGATGATGATAATATTTCAAACAAAATTTCATTGAGTCTAAGAGGTTACAGAATCACATCTAGTAATATATTGATTTTTGTTACAATTGCAAAACAAATTACAACTATGCAAGAAGACCAATTAAGATAACTTTTCAGTACATAAGTCTTTATCATTTCTGCATACTTTTCTGTTTGGTTTAGAAGCTGGTTTTCTATTTGGTTCAGTTTATGCTTGCATCTCTTTAAAGTTAAAAATTGCTGATATTCAAACTGTCACCATCTATTATATTGGACTTATATTTCATAGACTGATCTTTGTTTCAAGTGTGACCAAATGACTGCAAGCATATCTGGTTAAGCTAGGATTCTGTCTTTTTTTCTGAACAATTCTAGTTTTATGGAGTATATTTCTGGGTGGGATTGAGGGTTATTAGCACCATAATAGGCATATAGGCTGTATGTTGCTGTATGAATAGAATAGATGTTGCCTTTTTCAAATGCATTTATTATTTTATCAATTGAAATATTAGCCTTTCTGTATGAGGTAAACATTGTATGATGTGTTGTTTCTAGTGCAGTGCAGGAATGAAGAAAATGATCCCGTGTCTCTTCTTCTCTATATTATATCCACAAAGGGGGTCTATATTTGTATAGAATCTACGAAATCTAAGAAAATATGTTATAGAAAGAGCATTTAGATTAAATTTAAGCAAAAAATCAAATAATTTTCATTCTAGTGACCACTTTCTGAATTGTTGCAGTCATTCACTCTTGTCTATCCCAAAAGCCGATGGATATCGATGAAGTGTCTGGTTTGGGATATTATTAATTTTCTAGTATGTATACTTGTTATCATTATTGAGTCATATTTTGCTATATATTGGTTTGAGTTTTTCAATCAGTATGGATAGATATCAGTATGACAGGATGGTCTGTCTGTGGGTGTTATATTAATCACATGCTCCAGGTCTGGAAATATTTGAATGGTGGCTGTTAATAGATTTATTGATTTTTGTGTGTAAAACCATTGATTGTATGGAGTCCAAGTCCATTGCTAAATGACAGTCTGCTCAGATTGTTTAAAGAGATCACCACTGCCTTTCTCTTCCATATTAATTTGTTACAGATTGATGAGATTTTAGATATGAATGTTTTAGAAAATTTGATTATAGGTGTTTAGTAAGTAATTATTGCAATTATAAGTTGATTATATAGTGCTACCCCTGCATATATTGATAGATATGACTTTTTATATAAGGTTGTGATTTTTTCAGCATCTTTTTTTAATTTATGTTGAATTTTTTGCCTCATTTTCTTGGTACCAAGGTAGGATGGAAGTTGGTTTGCCATTAAACATCTCTGTACAATGCTCGCTTGTGTATATTGACCATGCAGCAATTTTATTTGTGTTAATTTTTAAGTTAAAATTTGAGGTATAATTCTTGATTATCTCTTGTAATATGGGGAGATTCTTTTTAGAGGGGAGAAAAACAGTTTCATCATCCATATAGACTATGCATGATATATTTAAACCAGAGTTTTAGATCTGAATACCTTTTATTTTTTCTGTATCTCTATTAATAGAGGGTTTATATATAGTGTGAAGAGCAAAGCACTGAGGGGAGATTCTTGTGGGATGGATTAACTCAGTCGGAAAGCTGGTGATTTTTTTACATTCAGTGTGAGATGAATTTCATGGCTTAGTAGTAGATTGGTTATTATATATAGTAGGGAGGAGGTGGTGGTATTTTTTTAATGTATCTAATAATTTGGCAATGGGCATCAAGTCAAAAGTTGTCTGAATGTCTATCTGAACTATAATCAGTGCATATTTCTTTTTTTTTACTGTTTCAATAATTGTCTTATACAATAGGGTACCCTAGCTAATGGATCAGACTTTTTTGGTATACTGAGCTGATGATAACACAGGGAGTATGTATTGTTCTATTTTCTCCTTTATTATTTCTTTCAATAATTTTTATTCCTAACGGTCCTATTGAGTTTGGTTATGATTAGATAAAAATGATATTGCTGTTGGTTTTTGTTAAAAGGAACCACTACAATTGGATCTAGACTTTGCATGTTGTAAATTTTTTGGGATGTGTAATTGGCAAGATTTCATAGTTATTTGGCTGTGAAGTAGCTCAGATCTTTCAACATAAATTTGGGAATTGTGGCACTGGGTGACATGTGTTTGCTATTATTGCAAGTTGAAAAACAGTGTCATCTGTTATTATTGGTGTGTCTGTTTCGGGATCACTGAATATGTCTTCATTTGGTATGTATGTTTTTTGTTTTTGTTTTTTTTTAAATATTAATATATTGGATTTATCATGCCATGCACATCTGTTATAGAGCTATCTATTCAATTGTCATAGGCACTCTGACTGTGAAAGGGTATCCCAATTCCCACCATATGTATCCCTTGTTCAGGTGTGTTGTTGTGTGAGGTATATACTTTTTATTGCAACATGTTGTTCTATTGAGTTGCATGTATTGTTGTATATTTCTGTAAGTTTTCTAATTTGTGCTTAATTGTCTGGACTTGGTCTGGAGATGATTATTCTTTTATGAAATTCATCTGACAAAGATAATAATCTGGTGGGGAGTGTTGAATTGCAAGTAATTTGATTAATGTTGAAAGAAAGTATATTGGTGAATGCTATATATTTTTGTACTGGATTGAGTGACATGTTTGAAGTTTTTGGAGCACTACGTATGTTTCTGAACATACAAAAACAGTTGTTTGTGCTGGAAAAAGTATTTACATAGTCTTTTGAAGGGTTATTGTTGTATTCTGTATTTTTGTTATATCAAGAGTGGTGAATTGGGCAGCATGATCTGAATTTATAGATTATTATTATTATTATTATTATTATTATTATTATTATTATTATTATTATTATTATTATTATTATTATTATTATTATTATTATTATTATTATTATTATTATTATTATTATTATTATTATTATTATTATTATTATTATTATTATTATTATTATTATTATTATTATTATTATTAGTAGTAGTAGTAGTAGTAGTAGTAGTAGTAGTAGTAGTAGTAGTAGTAATAGTAATAGTATTACTACTACTACTACTACTACTATTACTACTATTATTATTATTATTATTATTATTATTGTTGTTGTTGTTGTTGTTTCACATATAACTCTTAACCATTTCTTCTTTCTCCCTCTATATTTTGCTTCTTTTTATATTTCACTATAAACTCATCAACACTCCTTTAACACTTTAAGCAAATTATTTTATTTTATTATAACAGTTTCAACTGTGCTAGAAGTCTTCATCAGATCTACAACATTAGCCCATCCTTCTAAGGTTAAACAATTTTTAAAAGATTTGAAAAAAAAAATTTGTTTGAAAAGTTTTTGGATTGAGTTGTTTTTGCTTTATATTATTTTGTTTTATTATAATTTTATATGAGAATATGAAGAACAAGAATTTTGGTTGTATTGATATAATATTTGTTTATTTTTTTATGTTGTAGATCTGACAAAGACTGCTAGTACAGTTGAAACTGTTATAATAAATAAAATTATTTGCTTAAAGTGTTAAAGGAGTGTTGATAGTCTATAGTGAAATGTTGTTATTATTATTATTATTATTATTATTATTATTATTATTATTATTATTATTATTATTATTATTATTATTATTATTATTATTATTATTATTATTATTATTATTATTATTATTATTATTATTATTATTATTATTATTATTATTATTATTATTATTATTATTATTATTATTATTATTATTATTATTATTATTATTATTATTATTATTATTATTATTATTATTATTATTATTATTATTATTATTATTATTATTATTATTATTATTATTATTATTATTATTATTATTATTATTATTATTATTATTACTGGTGATTTAAATATTCCGGATTTATATCAGGGTAGAATTGCTACACACTTTTCTCTTTTGTCTTCTAAGGCTTCTAGAATGTTAAAGTTCTGTAAATTTTTAGGACTTAAGCAATATAACCCATTTGTTAATTCCTCTCATCGTACTTTGGATTATATTTTATGTAATTCAACAGTAGTTAGTAATTTTCAAGTTGTCTCTGTTAATTTTCCTATTGATGCTCATCATCCGACTTTTGAGTTTTATATTAACGTTTGTCACTCAAAGATTAATTTTTCTAATATTTCAAGAAAGGATTATGGGAAGGGTAATTATTTTGATTTTTGTAGAAACTTTTCTAAAGTTAATTGGAATTTTTTGTATTCTTTTAATGATGTAAATCATTGCTTGGATGAGTTTTTAAAGATTCTTAATGGTTTTATTGATTTGTATATTCCCAATAAGCGACCTTTTTATAAGGGTTTTCCTCGTTGGTTTTCATGCGATCTTATTAAAATTATTAAAAGGAAGTCTTATCATCGTAGACTTTATTTTAAAACACAGAATATCTTTTTTTATAATAATTTTATTAATTTCAGAAGATTGGTGAAGCATGTTTATAAAAGAGATTTTGAAGAATTATATTAGAAGAATTGAGGTTAATATTTCATCTAACCCTAAAGAATTTTGGGATTTCATTAAAAAGTCTGGTTTGGGTAGAAAAAAGGTTCAAGCTACTCATGGTTTCACTTTAAGTGCAAATGACTTTTCAAAACATTTTGCTGATGTATATTCATCACATGATGCAATATCTTCAAATATTGCATTATTTTGTAATTCTTCAACTGTTCATTGTATGATTGACCATATTTCTAAGGATGATGTTGTTATGGCTATTAAGACATTAAAATTTATTTTTATTTTGGAAAAGATAATATCCTTCATTTATTTACAAGGGCTAGCTGAATTTATTGAATTGCCTCTTGATTTATTTTAATTTATCACTGAATTCTTGTGTTTTTCCTAATGTGCTTAAGTGTGCCAAAATGGTCCCAATTTTAAGAATGGTTCACGTGATTATCTTAATAACTATAGACCTATTTCTGTTTTACATACTATTGCTAGAATTTTGAGGGGAGGGTGTGTTTATAATAAAATTATTTTAGATGATAGTAAACTCATTTTTTTCACAGCATGGTTTTATACCTAATAGATCCGTAGAAACTAATTTGTTAACAATTTATGATCATATAGTACAGTTGAGAAAATTATTTTTTTATTTTATTTATAAAATTTTTTAATACCAATTTTTTTTTTTAATTTTAAATGGGTTTTTTTTTATTTTTTTTTTTTTTTTTTTTTTTTTAAAAACTGTTATAATAAATTAAAATTATTTGCTTAAAGTGTTAAAGGATTGTGTTGATAGTCTATAGTGAAATGTTGTTGTTGTTGTTATTATTATTATTATTATTATTATTATTATTATTATTATTATTATTATTATTATTATTATTATTATTATTATTATTATTATTATTATTATTATTATTATTATTATTATTATTATTATTATTATTATTATTATTATTATTATTATTATTATTATTATTATTATTATTATTATTATTATTATTATTATTATTATTATTATTATTATTATTATTATTATTATTTTGGCTAGTAATTTTGCTTTAGTTTCCATTTTGTAATTTCATGATGACATTAAATATACATTAATACCTTTTTTGTTAGTTTTAAGTAACATTTTGGAATTGTTGACCATATGTATAATTTTGTTTTGGTGCCTGTTTTGGCAATTTTATGTGAGAGTTTGTATTTATAGTATTTTAGTTAATTTTAAATAAAATTGTGAGAATTACTGGTCATATGAGTGCTATGCCATAATGTTGTACCTTGTGTGAATGGAAGGTAGTAGTGGTATTTTTAATTAGTATCTTATGTGATGTCTATCTTTATTACTTTTATATTGTTAAAAATGCACTTTTCCAGATTTTCTGTTGTGATTAGTTTATGTATTACAGCTGTTAACGATTTCACATACATATCAGTTTGCCCATAGCTTTTTAAATCTTGAAAATATATCCAAAAATAGCATGCACATGTGATCCTTTTTGACAAATGTTTCACTTATGTTTTTCTGAAGTTTGAGTATGTATCTTGTTTGACAACATCACAAAATTAGAATGTTATCAGCAGATTGATATGGATGTTAAAAAGTGTAGCAGGTCTAATATGTAATTACTGTTTATATTCTCATCTACATTTTAACAATAGTCTTTACATAATACTAAATGAAGCCTTAAAATATTAACTCCAGGGAGATTTATTTTTTACTTCTTAATTCAATATATTCATTGAACAAAATATGTTTGTTTCTAAATGAAAATTCCAAGTCATTTTAAACCACCAAAATAACTTCATTGCATTCTAGAATAAATACTAAAAAGTTCAATATGTCTATATAAAATAAATATAGAGTATTTTCTGTATGCAACTTATGGCATTTTATGCCATCTTGAGTAGCAATCAACCATTAAAATTTAAATCTCATTAAAATCATATAACAATAACATTCCCACATGAATTTCAATTTTCCACAAATTATGAATACTCACTCAAATAACTTGTTCATTAAACACATTAAAGAGTCAAATTTTATAAATATTACAGACAATATGTTGAATAAACAATGTAATTGTGTGAGTATTCAAAATTTGTGGAAAATTGGCCATTCTCATGCAAAGTACAGTTATGCGATTTTAATGAGATTTAAATTTTAACAGTTAATTGCTACTCAAGATGGCATAAAATGCCATAAGCTGGCTATAGCAAAGATTTTATTTTTGTTTTATAAAGCCGTATTTGTTTTTTTAGTATTTATTCTAGAATATTTTGATTGTTATATTTATTTCATTTGATATATCTATATATAACTTATAAATCAATATCTGTATTACAATTATAATGAAAATGTATATAATTCCATGAATCAATACAATAATTAATACAGTAAACAATTTTTTTTTTAAAAATATCAACTATTATTTAAATAGAAGATCTTTTGGAAATCTAAGTTGTCATTATCAACTATATTCAAATTCTATTACAAATTTGTTATAAATGTATACAAAAACAATTACATCATAATCAATTTTTCCACAATTCATTAATTTGTATATTAGTAGCTCATCTATTTATTAAATGCTGCTTTCCATATTTTATAACCATAGCTCCCCTAATTTTATGTTTATTAATATTTCTATCAATACATATAATCTTAATGGTATTAATATCAAAACTATAATTACATGTAAGATTATGATCATAAAATAATGAAGGTAGATACATCATCATTTTTAACACTTACTTGTTTTGATTTTTGTACTCATTTATACAACAATAAATGCTTCTTTGATCTTTTCTCCAATGTACACCGATATTCAACTATATATGCTTTTCCACAAACACAAATCCATTTATACATCACACAACTTTGATTTAAACTACTACACCTGTTTTGTGAATTGTTTATCAATCTATTTAAATTTGGAGTAGTATAACAAGAACTTAGATTGTTGAAAGTACTTCTATTTGAATTATAGTTGATATTTTTTTAAAAAAAATTGTTTACTGTATTAATTATTGTATTGATTTGTGGAATTGGATTTTATATATATATATATTGATTTGTGGATATGGATTTTATATATTGGTACAATATATATATATATATATATATATATATATATATATATATATATATTGTACCAATCCAATGAAAAGACCCAACCTACTTCGAACAACAAACAACGAAAAAGTGACTAACTACTACTACTTCTATTTATATTATTTAACATTGGTTTACTACTTACTACCTTCACAACTCTTAATGCTATAAAACTTACTATTTAAAAATTATTACCTAAACTTACGGGAAATAACAAACACTAAGCATCGACAAATAAAATATTAACTAATATTTTATATTTTGTCCTCCTAAATTTCCCTTTCAGAAAATGGTTAGTTTTCAGGCAGAGTGTCAACTATTATCAATAGCAAACTATTAATAACATTCCACACTTGACTACCAAATATGTACCGATCAAACAAACACTTTATTATTATTTTTTTAAAGAAGAAAGAAAATCCTTTAGGTGCCAGTTAATTACTATAGAATTAGCATTTCCATCTGATCAGTACAATTCAGTGCCTGAATGTCCACTAGCTCAGTCTGTTCCAAAAACAAAACAAAGGTATATCTGAAATGCCCGCCTGTTCTAAACTGCTACTATTTTCTAAAACTAAAATAATTTCCCCTGAACCATTCTAAATAATATTTTCCTCTTTCAAAACTAATAATAAAAACATTATACTGAATGCTAAACATTTATAGATTTAACTTGTTAATCTTTTCTAAAATACTATTATTAATGATTGGATTTTTTCCCTCCTATTCTTATTAAGAAAATAAATGTTTATACTTACCCGCACATATCAGAATAAACATAAATATTTTAAGAAAAATAATTTAAATGTTTTACTTTATTATTTTAAAATAAATGTATCGTTTTACCTTATAATGAAACACACATACACTTCTTTTTTTAAAGATTAAAATAAGCATTTTAATATATTACTTAAGCAAATAAATTATACACATTACATCATATTTTATTATTATTATGTTTTTAAGTTAAATCAAATCACACATATGTACATGTCAAAAACATTATTTCATAGAAATTGCTTTTATTTATTTTATTATTGAAAACATTATCTTCTGAAGTTTAAAGTTTATTCTTTTTTTTTAAAAGTTTAATTCAAAAAGCTCAATGTTTTTTTTTTTTACATAAAGTCTATCTTTTTTTTAAAGGAAATCGGAATGTTTATATATCAAAGTCAAATAATTACCTAGGTTTTTGTATATGACAGAAACAGTATAATGGAATTATTTCTTAAATCATCAATGTCCAGGTAAATTGATTCCTTCGTGGATCCTGTGACTTGTTATGATTTCCGTGGCAGGTTTGGCATTCCCTGCACTCCGCTGTCCATTTAATCTATTTCAACATAATTACTTTCTGAACTAATCGCAGATCTTAGATGCATAGAGAGCAGCTTTCAGTCAACTGCAAATACGTTGGTTTTTTAACAGTGCAATATTTTTGGAAATATTACTTCAAAATATTTTATTAAAATACAAAAGTCAGAACCAGAATGAACAAAATTTGAGCTGTTTATACTTTTTTAAACAATGGAAAACTATTTTTAGCAGCAGCATTTCTCTTGTGAAAATAAAATCAGCTTCTAGCATCTACTTTTTATTAAAAATTGCATACACACATGCACATATATTTATTTATTTATTTATTATAAGATAAAATGAAATTTCTTTATTATTTTATTAAAATTCATTTAAAGAATATTAAATCATTTATTTATTACAAGATTTTTTCTTCTTTTAAACACAAAAAAAATCTTTTATTTTAAACAGCTTGTTATTTTAAACAACTTATTATTTTAAACGGCATTTACAGTTTATTTTTTTCAATACAAAATCCCCCTACTCTTTAGTTTTTACATTTTATTCTCTTAATTTTAAACTTTTATATTTTTAAACATGGAATCATAATAAATTAATTACATATCAATGTACTTTGGTACAATATATATATATATATATATATATATATGTCTGTCCGTATCTGTATGATATATATATATATATATATATATATATATCAACCATTATAAATCCGCTGCAGGATGAAGGTCTCTCCATGTTCAATCGATCTTTTCTGATCTTTAGCTTCTCTTCTCCACATCATCCCTGCACACTTTCTTATTTCATCCATCCATCTCATATGTTGTCTCTTTCTGGGTCTTTTATAATCTCTTGGAATCAGTTTAAAATTTCAATTGTCCATCTATTATCATTTCTTCTAGCAATATTTCTAGCCCAACTCCACAGCAGTCTTTTAATTTTTTCAAGGAGATAGTAACACCTGTTTGTTCTCTTACCCATACATTGAATTTTTAATATTTTCTTGTTACTCCCAACATGCATCTCTCCATACTTCTTTAAGAGGTTTGAAGTCTCTGTATTGCTCTTCTTTTAAGTGTCCAAGTCTCAGATCCATAAGTAAGAACTGGCAAAACATATTTATTAAAAACGTTCCTTTTGAAATACAGGCATATTTTCTTTTAGTATCAAGTTATTTATACTAAAAGCACTCCAACCAAGTTTAATTCTATGATTAATTTCATCCATTATGTTTCCATCTATATTAATAATCTGACCAAGGTATTTATAATTATTAACTTCTTCTAATTTATCATAATCAATCTTTATTTTCATATTTTGAGAAAATCTATTAAACATTACTTTAGTCTTTTTAACATTTATCTTTAGTCCTACTTTCCTCTGATAACTCCTGCAACATTTCCTGTAATTCTAAAGCATTATCTGTAAAAACAAAGACATCATCTGAAAAATCTAAATGACTTAAATAATCTCCATTTACTTTCACTTCTTTAGCTTTTCATTTTAATTCACAAAATACTTCTTGCAGCACTGCTGTAAAAAGTTTTGGAGATATGGAGTCACACTGTCTTACACCCTTCTCAGTGTTGACTTTCCTACTATCATTATGTAATCTAATTGTTGCTGTTGCATTTTTATAAATATTCTTTAAAATATGACAATATCCTGAATCAATCAATACCTTGATGATCCAATGCTTTAATCACTGAAGAAATGTTTATAGAATCAAATGCCTTTTCATAATCTACAAACCCTAAGCATAATGGCAATTCACATTCATTTTTCCTTTCTATAACTTCTCTCAATACCTGGATATGATCTACAGTATTAAAATCACTTTTGAATCCAGTTTGTTCTTTTGGTTAGTGATAATCCAGTGTTCTCTGTAGATGAGTTGTAATTATCTTAGTAAAAATTTTGTATAAAACTGATAAAAGACTGAGGTCTGTAATTTCTAATATCTTCTTTATCACCTTTTTTAAATATTAATGTTAATATTGCATTCTTCCAATCATCTGGTACATCTTTATCATTTAGACATTTGGAATATAACTTTGCTATTTTTTTTTCTATTTCTTCACCTGCTATATATAACACCGATAACCCACAAATTATGTGTTTTATATATGCAACCCGTGAAAATCTTCGTATCAAAGCAAGTTTGTCAATCCTATTTATTAAAGTTCAAGAAGCATGGAAGCTAGATTATGATTTAATTTTAGAAAACTTTTCTGAGAAAAAAGCTAGAAAATATTTTTAAACATTGTTTTATATTGCTTCAATTTTCTGATATATTCTTTGTTTAAATGATATTATTAATTTATTAATTGTTTATAATAAAAAAAATTATAATCACTTATAAAAGTTGGAGTCATGTTTTAAAGGATCCCATCAAAAAGTATCCAATTGTGCCAGTCACTAACTAAATACAGCCTTGCCCAGTACTATATATTCACTATTTAATGTACGGCTATAAATAGATTTTAAAAAAGGTAAAAATATTCAGTCTTAATTTAAAATTTTAATAGAAGAAAAAATCTATGAAAGTAATTACATTATAGCATATGAACAAACGTATAAATATATACAAAATATCTATATAATTAAATTATAGTCTTTTAGACAATAATGCCATAATGCATTTCCATGTTCATTGATTTGCAGATTGTTCTATATGTATACAGATGCTTGAATATTTCAGCACATTATAATTACTATACTTTATTTATAAATATATGTGGGATTATAATAAATAATAATATAATAAATAAAAAAGTTCTTTTAGATTGTCTATATGATTATAAAACTATAGCATTATTAATATGATTAGCAGTGTGTAAAAGAAAGAAATGAAAAAAAGATAAAAAAAACTGATAGTTTTAGAATAATCTAAATATTTACTAAATACAATGTTTTTTAACATGTACAATAATGTATAATTTTTTTTTTCATGTGTCATGGCATCGGCCGGGAGGCGAACCCACAACCGTCTGCAACCAACTACTTGATTGCAAGACGCTGCGATAACCTCTCGGCTAAAAATGCTTGACATAATGTATAAGTTACTTTGAATAGGATAATAAAACATAATTAAAAGTAGCTTTTTGATAAAATCATATGCACATTATTGTTGCAAATTTTTTTATTTTAATTTATTTGCAAAAAAAATTAGTATAATGTATTATATTTATTTACATTTAATGATATTTATTACTGTATGAAATTCTATCTTATACATGCTCTTTTGTTAAGGATCCATGTTTCAGAACCATAAGTAGGAACTGATAAAAACATTTATTGAAAACCTTTCTTTTTAAACACATAGCCATATTATCTTTTAATATTAAGTTAATTCTACCAAAACACTCCATAAGTTTAATTGTATAGTGACTAGATATTACTTTAATATTATTAATTTCAATGTCAATTACTCATATGTTTTGGTACAAAAATTTTGAAAGAAATATTCAGCTCATTTATACATTATTTAGTAATGAGATATTATTTATATAGCGCTATGTTTTTATACTGTAATAGTGATATTAGCGATTAAGCCAATGCACATGCGCTTTAAAGATAAATTATGAATGAATACTCTCACTTTTCCAGACACAAGTGTAAAATCCCCCAAAAAAATTATCAGCAGTAATTTATAGACAGGGTAGGAGCACAGACTTTCACATGACCCACCACTCTCCATACTATCTCATAACATATTTAATTAATTTTTAAACATTCTTAATTACTTTGTAATATAGACAGATAAGAGAAACCTTTGACTCTATGTGATTTAATGAAAACTTAAGTAGTCTGTAATTAACAGATATATATATATATATATATATATATGTGTGTGTGTGTGTAATTAACAGATATATATATATATATATATATATATGTGTGTGTGTGTGTGTCTATGCTTAAGCTGTAAAAATTGTCATCTATTTTTGCTTCACCTAATACTAATATTAGCAGCACTAATATGGATTTGAACCCAATTTTATATATGTTAACTGACACCCATCTTGCTAGAGTTGGTAATATATGTATAGTTTATCATCAGTATTTGACTATTTACGTTGTAAATTTATTATTAAAACCTTATTAAATGTAAGTGTTAAAAGCCATCCTATTTTTAAATTTCTTATTTTTAAAATGTAATAAATTCCTCAAATTTTTGTAAATAATGTTTTTTTTTTTATTGTTTTTTTACAAATCTCAATCCCAATTAAATAGGCTTTGTTTAATATGATGACATCTAAAATATTATCAGGTTTGTAATATTTTATTTTTTGTTTAATGCTTTCTTTAATTAGCAAATAAACCCTTGGGGCATGTTCAATGTTGGTAGGAGACTTCCTATTCAGAGGTAAACTGACAAAAAGAAAGGACCACTGGGAAAACACAGACCACAGAGAGGAACCATGAGTGAATGTCATGTATATTGAATCCAAATAAAGCAGGGCTGGATCATATAAATAGCTAAATTTTGACTATTAAAGTTAATTAGAGTCATATTCTCAGATTTAGCATACATTAAGCCAGTTACATTGTAATCTAAATCATGTTGGAATAAGAAGAAGATCATTTGCTTCCCCAGACCTCTGATACCTCATCTCACCTGCAATGCCAGAGTCTGAAACATCTACTTCGAAAATGTGAACTGTTCCAAAAAATGCCCTCCTCAATGAAGATCTACCGATTTACCAATGCCTATTGCCAACCCAGGTCTATATAAGTGTGTTCAATCCCAAAGTAAAATATCTAAATTGTGGCCAGCTGACAAATTTTAATTAATTAGTTTGCTTCTAATTCTAAATTATATTGTAAGCCTTTAATACCTGTTATTTAATTCTCAACATTGTTATATATATATATATATATATATATATATATAACAATTTTGAGAATTAACATGGCATATATATATATATATATATATATATATATATATATATATATGTTAATTTGCCAAGTTTGTATCAAACTCAGTGCATAAATTTAAATCTTATTGCTCATAGTTTCTCCTATTATACAAGAAAAACATAAATTTCTTTGAAATTAATTGTTCAGCTCCCTTAGTTTTATACAAATTGTTTCATTGTTTCTAAAAATTTTACTCTTCACCTTCATCTCAGTATTAAGTTGTTTTACCTGTCTAGTAGTTAAATCTCACCAGAAGTGAGTTTAATATTTAATTGAAATAATATTATAAGTGATAACAAGTATGAGGACACTTTGGAGTATGTGGGTGAAAGCCATTTAGTCCATCTTAGTTTTAAAATCTTGCCCAAATATTTTTATCTTTATTAATTGATTGCTTGGGGTGAATTGTGATGAACATTTTATTATGCTGAAGAGCAAATTGTTTAATTCAGATATTGATTAATTTATTATAGTCGTTAGTGAATGATTTATTTATGCTTAGGCATTATAAATATATAGTTGCCATCATTTATTTATCAATTTTCTTGCTTTGACATATATCTTTGGGATCTTCCAAAAAGATCAATCCCACTCCTCATTATCCCCCACAAAGTAGATGCTTTTCCTACTAGTGATTCAATTTCAGGCACTTCTAATAAATCAATGTATGAGAACAAATAGATGAACCATCCCAACATGCTATCCGGTGCCACTAGTTTTCAAGGATATGTTTTGGTTATCAGGCCAGTGTATCTTTTTTTTATGCAAACAGGACAAACTACCCAAAGTATCTTAAGTTATCTCATTTTTTACAAGTGATGGAAAACTATAACAAATACCACTTTCCATTTTTTATAGACCTGCAATGCCCTCTGTCAGCTGTAAGCACATGCCATTTGCCACCCATTCTATTTAATGCTTGGTTAAATTATATAATTATGGCTTATGTTAAGCTGAACCATCTTACTCCTTCCTGTTAATCCAGTTGGACTTCATGACTTAGTAACACATATCCACATACATGATTAGAATCATGCATTATAAAATCTTAATTATATATATATGATCAATTGATTGCATTTTACCAAAACCACCAAACAAGCTATTGATCATAAATACAAGTGATAGCAGATTCCGTGATTATAACTTGTTTTTGTTTTTCATAAATGTCTTTTAAAGGTTTTTGCAGTGATATATATTGCAGAGGCTTTGACTATGTGGTGAAACTGAACTGATATCAGTCCCATGTAGCTATCTGGCTTGTTAGGCTGGGTTTAAAGACATAACGTGTCTGAAAAATTCATGCTTGCAAACTGATAGAAACTTGTTGCATAAACGCTTGGAGTCAGTGTTTAGATCTAGGTTCTAACCCTATACTTCACTGATGATATCAAATTAGCTTGAAATCAGCTGATCTAAAGGTGGAGCAAATGAAAGAGATACTGAATTCTGACTCTTTTGACATTTATGTAAACAAATATACCCTTGTTCGGTGGTTTTGGTAAAATGCCATCTATTGATCATAAATACAAGTGATAGCAGGTTATGTAATTATAACTTGTTATATATATATATATATATATTCTAATGATGGTTGGTATATTTTATATATATATATATATATAGATATATATATATATTCTAGTATAATAAATCAATTATTGTACCTTTGTAATCTTTTAGATGCGGATAAGCCATTATATATTATCAATGATTTAATTTTCTTCCATGACTTTGGCATGTTAACCAAACCAATCTTTTTTATATTCATACATTGTACCTTTGTAATCTTTTAGATGCGGATAAGCCATTATGTATTATCAATGATTTAATTAAGTTCTTCCATGACTTTGGCATGTTAACCAAACCAATCTTTTTTATATTCATACATTAATTACACCAACTACCATATGTTTGCCTGCACCTATAATCTTATTTTATAAGTTAAATTGTATTGCAATTGCACTCATTAATGTCATATTAAAACAAATATGTATCTAATTATATAAGGTCTCAAACGACCTATTTATTAATTCAGAAATGCATAATTGCAAATTAAATTATTATCAGATATGTAATATCAATAGTATAGACATCCAGAGCTTATATTGTTTTATTAATATATATATATATATTGTAAGCAATTGGATTACATAGAACATACTAATATAGTGTGTGTGTGTGTAAATATATATATAAAGTTGAAAGGAAAACTAGAAATAAACATTAACAAAAATTATAGTAGATATTTTCTACATTCATTGATATAAAAAAAAGTAGTAAATAAAGGGTTAAATAACTCTGGGCTTAAAGTAATATTTTATTGTAAAATTAAATATTTAAAAAGGTCTGATAAATAATATTTGTAATTCTGATTTTGAAATTAACAAAAAAAAAACAAGCATAATTTATTTTTTAAAGTCTTTTAATTAATACTTGTGTAAAATATAATTAATGCTTGTTTGCATATCTATTATGTAGTTAAAAATCTTTGTAGATTAAAAATTCTAGAGGATTATCATACCTTTGGTCAAATTCCAAAGATTAAAGTAAAAACATGAAAATCACCCTTTGATAAAAATTTCCAGCTTGTTTTCAAATGGATTAATGTAGATTGAAAACAGCCATGTGTTTTTGTCACCTGACCTACCCAAGGTTATAAAAGACTGATAATAATTATATCAGTTAGTTTTTGCTTGTAGTTTGTAAGAGTTGACCAGAGGAGTCTGGTTGTAGTATTTTAAGCAGTGGCCAACTGGGCCACTGCAAAGTCTGGTTAATGATTTTTGAAGAGAGCAGTCTGGTTAATAGTTTTTTTGTAAGAAGGCCAGCTGAAAAGTTGGTTGCAATATTTTGTTGCAACTTGATGAAGTTTGCAGCAGTTGTTTTTAGCTGACCAGAGAGTTGGCAAAATAGCTACTGTGTAGTAGTATGGCTGAAGACAGAACAGTAAATTCAGGAACCGCTATTTTCCTGGCAGGAGTTTGAATTTACTTGGAGAAATATGTCCCACTTCTTTGTGCTGAAATTCATAGCCTTAAACATGGAAGATGGTAACTTGCCTGAGATTTATCAAACCAAGACAGCTGCTTGCCTGGAACAATCCTAGACTGAAGGAGACCAAATATAGAGCAAGATTTTAACATGAATTATGTACTTTTACCTGATAGTGACAACAAACTTGGATTATATTTTTATGATGGATCAAAAGAACCAGCTTGCCCAAGAGAAACCATCGGTGGATGAAGAATTAATTATATGTACGCTATTTCAGCTATATGCAGAGAATCACATGTAGATGTATATATAGCTGGAAAGTTATTTTGAAATAACTCATATAAAATAGACATATATAGAACAATATTATTTTTAAGTCGGTTAAAAATCTATATATTTTAAAAGAATATGAAGTAATTTTGCTTGAATTATAATTAAGAGTCAAGAATAATTCATTGACCATCTGGTTTTAAAAGCAAAAGAGACGTTTTTAAACAATAATCCTCTTGGACATTATTTTGAAAAATTTAAATATATATATATATATAAAAGTAAAGAATCGATGATTCAATAAATTTTAATTTAAAAGCTGTTGATAATTAATCAACAAATACCTGTCAAAAATTGACTATTCTTTTTTTTAAGAAAAAAAATGAGAACTTATAAATTGAAACTAATTTTATCTATATTTTGTTTATACACATGTATAGTATGAAATTTATGTATTTTCCAAAGAAATTAATTATGAAAAAAAATATAATATTATTGTAACAAGTTGAAATAGATAAAAGTCAGTGTGTGTATGTACACACACACTCATATATGAAAAGTTTTAATATTTTTTTATTATTAAATGTCAATTCATTTATTGAATATTCATTATATATTATAAATCACGCATCTGTGCGCACATATATGTAAGTAAATCTTTGTTACAATTTAAATTTTGAATAGTAATTATGCAAATCACAAATGTAATAATTAATTTCTGTTTAATTGAAATGTCTTCATCATGTATTATAAAATGCATGTCTGTGTATGAATATATAATGCGTTTATAGATACCCATTAAGAAATAATGCAATTAATGTGATAATTTGAGGTTTGTAGTAATATTCTAAATAACAGTGTAATGACTTTTATTATTGTATACTTTTCAAAATCAGAACCCTTATAAGACCTTAAATACCATTTACTTTTTTGTTATTAATAAACTTGTATTTAAATTGTTAGAAATTGTTTCCATCATCTCTTGTTCACATACAGTAATAGAGCTTGTGTTCCTGAGCCAGATTCGGACATGGATAAATGAGGACATGTATTTAATGCTTTGGGGCATCCAGAGATGGACAATCATCATGCTGGTTGGCGCAAAAGAGAATAATCTTTAAAGTCCATGCATTATTATCTTTTATTTTAGTTTAGCCTTATTAGAAGTTAAGTTTATAATTGGCCAATACAAATGGCCTGAGCATAGATGATGATCAGCATGTTTTAAATGTCCCAGCATTATTGATTTGATTTCTGATTATTGTGTATTTTAATGGATGGGAAATAAGCTGGTGCATCCAAGTTATGTTTACATAATAGCCCAAGCTAGCAAAGGCTCAATAGTTAGCCTGTTCTAAAGAAGACCCATTTTCTGATCCAGTCCCAAGGTTGACTGTTGATTTATATTTTTTATAGTTTAATTTCAGCCACAAAATGGACTGTTGATATATTGTACTGATTTGTTTATTCCCATTAATGATGATGATGGATGGTTCTCTTAATATTTACTTATACTTACTTTGACTTATATTAATGCTGGTTGAATTTATAATTATGCTTTTACTTGCTCTTGAGATAGCTGGTTGATCTCTCAATGATCTCAGAGATGCTTTAATCTCATACTCTTATATCCTTAAATATCATACTTTTGTAAATTTATTCATATTTCATTTTTGGATTAACTGGGGGTAATGATGATTTGCCAACACCCAGTTTCAGTCCATTTCCTCCCTCTGTTTATACCCCATCCCATTACAATATATATATATATTAAAAAAAAAACAAGTAAAAAACTTGCTAATGCTTGTATTTATGTCAACAGATGGCGTTCTACCAAGAACACCATCAAGCATATGTTTACATAAATGTCAGAGCATGCATTCACTATTTCTAACTTTAATTCCACTTTCAGATCATGATTTCAAGCAATTTGCTATCATCAGTGAAAGACAGAAATTTTAGAAACTAGATCTAAACACAAACTCTGAGCATTTATGAAACAGTTTCTATTCAGCTTGCAAGCGTGAATCTTTTAGACATGTAATGTTTTCAAACTCAGCATAGCAAGCCAGATAGTTATATGGGTCTGATGTCAGTTCAGCATCACCACATAGTAGAAGCCTCTGCGATATATATCATTGCTAGAAAGACCTCAAAGGGACATTTATGAAAAACAAATTAAAAACTTGCTAATGCTTGTATTTATGTCAACTGATGGCGTTCTACCAAAAACACCATCAAGCATATGTTTACATAAACATCAGAGCATGCATTCACTATCTCTAACTTTAATTCCACTTTCAGATCATGATTTCAAGCTATTTGCTATCATCAGTGAAAGACAGGAATTTTAGAAACTAGATCTAAAAACAAACTCTGAGCGTTTATGAAACAGTTTCTATTCAGCTTGTAAGCATGAATCTTTTAGACATGTAATGTCTTCAAATCTGAAAGTGGAATTAAAGTTAGAGATAGTGAATGCATGCTCTGACATTTATGTAAACATACGCTTGATGGTGTTTTTGGTAGAATACCATCTGTTGACATAAATACAAGCGTTAGCAAGTTTTTAATTTGTTTTTCATAAATGTACCTTTGAGGTCTTTCTAGCAATGATATATATTTCAGAGGCTTCTACTATGTGGTGATGCTGAACTGAGATCAGACCCATATAGCTATCTGGCTTGCTATGCTGTGTTTGAAGACATTACGTGTCTAAAAGATTCATGCTTGCAAGCTGAATAGAAACTGTTTCATAAATGCTCAGAGTTTGTGTTTAGATCTAGTTCCTAAAATTCCTGTCTTTCACTGATGATAGCCAATAGCTTGAAATCATGATCTGAAAGTGGAATTAAAGTTAGAGATAGTGAATGCATGCTCTGATGTTTATGTAAACATACATTTGATGGTGTTTTTGGTAGAACGCCATCTGTGATATATATCTGTTTCAATATATATATATATATATATATATATATATATATATATATATATTCACCTAATAAATTTTGTCTAGATCATTTATCTGTATTCTTGTGTTCATCATTTATTAAACAAGGCAAAAACTCTCCATAGATTAGTGCCACCCTGTGTCAACCAGAATAATCAATGGATGCTAGAAGATGTGCATAAAATCCTTATCTAGTGCCTATTTATTCAATATCCCCAGACTAGTTTCTGGCTTGTGGCCATTGTCAGGGAGGAGCCTTGAATCTGAGAGCACTGCACCTAGATCTTATAATCTAATGCAACTTTCCAAAAGCCACTTTTTATCTCTACTTAACTACAAAACTATGAGAATGTAATTGCAAACACAATAATATCAATCTAAGCTCAACAGCTTATATAGTCATATGGGTCTGAACTCAGTTCAGCACCCAAACATTTCTGTCTTTGGCTCTTTAACAACCATAGCCATGACTATCATATTAGGCAGGATTGGTGTTTAACCTTTAAACATCACATGATCACCATCTCTTATACTATCACATAATTGGTATTTAACAAGGCAAAACTCTCCATATAATAGTGCCACCCGCTACCAACCAGAATAATCAATGGATGCCAGAGAGATCATGCCTAATAGAATAGTGGTGGCAATGGTTGTTAGAGAGTCAAGGTCACCAAAATGTATGGGTGCTGAACTGAGTTCAGACCCATATGACTATATGTTATTGAGTTTAAATGTGAAAATATTATTGTGTTTTCAGTTTCATTCTCATAGTTCTGTAGTTAATTAGAGATAAAAGGTGACTGCTGGAGGGTTGCATTAAATCCTAAGATCTAAGTGCAGTGCTCTCAGATCCAAGGCTTCTCACTGACAAAGGCCACAAGCCAGGAAATAGTCTGGGATATTGGATGAGTAGACACTAGATGGGGATTTTATGCACAAGTCTTTTGGCATTCATTGATTAATCAGGATGGCACTACTGTATGGAGAGTTTTGCTTTGTTTAATAATAATTATATGCTAGTATAAAAGATGGTGATCATGTGATGTTTAGTGGCTTAACACCAATCCTGCCTAATAGAATAGTGGTGGCTATGGTTGTTAAAGAGCCAAAGTCACCAAAATGTATGGATGCTGAACTGAGTACAGATCCATATGACTATGTTATTGTGATTAAAATTTTATTCTCATAGTTTTGTAGTTAAGTAGAGATAAAAGTTGTCTGCTGGAAGATTGCATTAGATCCTAAGATCTAAGTGCAGTGCTCTCAGATCCAAGTCCCCTCACTTATGAAGGCCATAAGCCAGAAACTATTCTGAGGATATTGGATGAGTAGGCATTAGATAGGGATTTTATGCAAAAGCCTTCTGGAATCCCTTGATTACTCTGGTTGGTTCTTGGTGGCACTACTGTTTGAATAGTTTTGTCTTGTTTAATAACAATTATGTGCAAGTATAAGAGATGGTGATCATGTGATGTTTGGTGGTTCATCATTTATTACTTGAATCTCTATTAATTTCTATTTTGTGAGACATATAATTCTTTATTTAAATTTAATTTGTTAATGTAGCTTTGAATATTATTAAGACTTGAATCATTAATCAATGTCAAACAACTGTCTGTACCATTTTTGAATGGTTATAATTTATGAAAATTATTAATTACACCATTAAATATATACCTTGTTTTAAGTCTTTTGCTCTCCCTGTTCTTTTTGCTGGGTCTGGAGTAATGAAAAGCTTGTTAGTATCATCAAAGTGTTGGTCACATTGTCATAGGCCCTGGAGCACAGTTAAATTTGTTGATATTTGGTATTGTTCATGACTTATATATCTTGCACATACTAGATGATATACATTTTCTTGGATTCTAGGTCTTGTTGAATAAACACATGATTTTGACCAGTACAGAGGTTTTTTTTCAGGTTTGACATGCCAACATGAGACTTTGATATATAAACCCACATATCTGAGTCATGATATAAAGTTTTTTTTATTTATCTTGTTAAACAAATATATTTATAGAGATTTTTTCCCCACAGTCTTGACTGGAGATAAAAGTGATTTAAGTTGTATATATGGATTGTATAAAATTGAACATTGTTGTTCAACCAGAAAGCTTTCATGGGTATAGTTTTAATAAGTTAGAAATAAATACCTTGTTCTCACATCATAGTTGAGGTTTTATGCTAATCAATCATTCTGTTTAAACCATAAATGAATTTTTTTTTGTTGTGTTTAATACCTGGTTTTACATCCATATCAAATTTTGTTTTCCTGTTTTATTACCACAAAAATGAAAATCTTGGTTTTAAAATGAAAATCCATGCTTTACAATCGTAAGTGGAATTTTTTTTTGTGTGTATCTAGTTTTACAACCATATCAAATTTTGTTTTCCTGTTTTATAACCATGAAAGTGAAAAATTTGTTTTAAAATTAAAATCCATGCTTTACAACCATAAATGTAATTTTTTTTGTGTGTGTATCTTGTTTTACAACCGTATAAAAATTTTGTTTTCTTGTTTTATAACCACAAAAACAAAAACCTTGTTCTAAAATTAAAATCTATACTTTGCTTCACAACCATAAAATATTTTGTTTTCCTGTTTTATAAGCACAAAATGAATTTTTTAAAAAAAATTAAAACCCATGTGGTGTATCTTGTTTTACAACCGTATAAAATTTTTGTTTTCCTGTTTTATAACCACAAAAACAAAAACCTTGTTCTAAAATTAAAATCTATACTTTACAACCATAAGTGCAATTTTTTTTTTATTTGGCTTCGCAACCATAAAATATTTTGTTTTCCTGTTTTATAACCACAAAATGATTTTTTTTTTAAATTAAAACCCATGTGCTACCCCATAAATTCTAAGGTTTGTAATAATAAGGTATATTTCCTGTTTATTTTATTTTGTGCTTTTTTGTTGACTAGTAATATCTTGTACAGTGAGCTAGCTATAGAAGTATTGTATTATTGTCATTCCTGATACATGGCACCTGGGTGAATGAAATAAATTATCAGTCACCATTATAAATTGTTTTATCAAGTTCAAAAGAAGGGAAAACATAATAATAATTCTTGGCAACCAGCTAGTTTTACTTGAAATTCAGATTAAAAAGGAAAAGAAAATGATGGTAAAATATGTATTAAATATTTGAAATAATGTATTTTTTTGTCTATTTCAGGGTTGAGGAAAAGACCAAGGTGGACAACTCAGAAGCAAAGGATGGATCAATCATGTTTTATTGTAAATAAAAAAAAAGAATTTTTAAATAGATATCTTCTACAAGTATATAGTTATAGAGTCAGGCTTGGGAACAGGTAGGGACATAGTTAAAGACTAGGTCAGAATAGGAACAGTGAAAAAAATTAGTGAAAGATGTGTAAACAGGGGTGATGATGTAAATTATTCTAGTTGTTGTTAGTATTATAGAAAATCACAGTTATTATTATTGAAAATTACAGTTACTGCTTTTGTTATTATCATTTAGAGAAAAGCAAACATTCCAGTTATTTTATTATTATTAGAGAAAATCAAAAAGATAATGAGAACACTGGTTATTGCTACTGTTATTATGACTTAGAGAGAAGTAAATGTTCTAATTGTTATTATTATAAAAAATCAAAGAGAATTTAGGGACATAGTTATTACTTTTGTTATTATCATTTAGAGGGAAGTAAACATCCTAGTTATTGTTATATATAATCAAAAAAGGGTTTGAAGCCAAACTATTACTACTATTGTATAGGTTGATAGAAAATTTGGAAATATGGTTGACATATAAGATGGATGACACCAGAAAAGAGGAAACTGGAAACAAAGTGCTTGAGGCCAATATCCCTATGGAAAAAGAAAATATGGATGAACAATTGTCCAAGGTTCTGATAATGGACCCATTTAAACTTGTTCATGAAAGCAAACATCTTTGACAAGATGAGAATTTGATTGCAATAGCAATCCAAAAGAGTTTTGAAGATTCAAGAGAAATGTTTGAAGTGAATAAAAAACAAACACAAGTTTTGCTAGAAATTATTAAAAGAAATACAGAAGAATACCAAAATTGGAATGAAAACCTTAAAGTAACAGTGGAGAAAACATGAGAGCAGTCAAATAAAAAATCCAAGAGCTAAAGGTAGAATACATGTCAACAATGACAGAAGTACCGGAAAGTACAAAATAGGACCGATGAAAATATATTACACTATCTATAAGTAGTCAATGTCAGGAAGATGTACATCAGATAAAAGGTGATTGCTATGACCTTTGGCATCAGTGGGACAGAATCTGGGACCTAATCTAGGCAGACCTTCTCTGGATAGAGATATCAATCACTTCCCTAGTGGTCAAGCCAACTCTACCAGCACATCCCATTCATCCATTAGAAAATCCAGAGCTAGGAACGCTACTATGCCCAGCCAAATTCATACAATTGAAAGTGTTCAGAGGATATCCAGATGAGAATTCTCAAACCCACTTAGACAGTTTAAAAGAATTGTTTTATTTTTATCATCAAATGATGAGAATCAGTTGGCAATTGCCAACCATTCATTACAAGTTTCTGCTCAAAATTGATGGGATCTATTCAGAATATACTGACAACATTACAAGAATACCAAAATGCATTATTAGGAGAGTGAATCACACCAAGAAGGGATGCTCCAGAAGATCTATAAAAATATAGCAGGAAGAAAACACATACTCAGTTTTTTCTTAGACAAGTAGCTGAGCTCAGGTCACTAACAGCCTTCCAATTCTTAGAAGCTCATATTGTTAAAATGGTGACAGAGAACTTGCTTCAGTCAGTCCAATGAGTTGTGATGGTCAGCCGAATTATCAAAGTAGAAGAAATAGCCCAATGTTTAACCATAATGTATCTTGGAAATTTTCACAATGAACCTCTCTCAAGAGTCCAATATATGATCATACAAGACTGGAATAGTCAGCCCATTTCAATCCATAATCAAAATCAGACTACCCTAAAAAGAGTGTTTGGGGGCTGGCAGTCAGAAAAATTTCAAGGACCCCATTAGGCAGTTCCTTCCAGCAGGGGCCCATCAAAAAAAAATAACAACATGATCAAATATCAACCAAACCCAATATCAACTATAATCAATAAAACAGCCACCTACACTCCCATTGACCCATGTGCAACTGTTGAGATTAAAGTTGAGAATATTACCATGCTTGTATTATTGAACTCATGGAGTCAAATTTTGTTAATGAACTCATGGAGTCAAATTTTGTTAATGTCCAAATGCTGGTAAGATGAAGTAAAAATAGAAAAAAAGCATCATTTGAAGCTGCTTACATGCCCTATCCAAGTCACTCTCACAAATGGAAAAAACTAAGGACAAAGTTACCATATCTGGTTAGAAATCACATTCGGCCAATCAGCAGTAGGACATACTTTTGCAATTTTAGTCAGTTTAATACAGTACCTTGTGATTGGATCAGATTTTTTTAAATTAACATCAAAGCACATTAAATTACCATCAACATGTTTTTTATATTCAGAGGCCTAAGGATCCCTTTTAAAGGCAAAGAGGATAATGTACCAGTTAATGTGTGATTTGTAGCCCAAACTATGCACAAGATTGTTTTAAAAAAATCAGTGAAGCTGTAATGGAAGACCCTGAGGGCTGAGATTAGTTGCATCAATTCCTGGATCATAGTGCAAGGTTTTCTCTAACACACTGGGAGAGAACAAAAAATACATAAACAGAAAAAGGGTAAAAAAATTAGTTTCTGATCAAGCCCTTTCCAATCCCATTCCAGTATCAGGAGGAAGATAACAACCAAATCCAACAGATGATCGAATGAAAAATTGTGGAAAAGAGTCATTTCCATACAATAAGCCCTGTTTAGTAGTAAAAAAGAAAAGTGGTGCTATTTGACTCTACTTAGATGCCCATAAACTTAACACCATCACACACTAGAATGGGATATACCACCACCCATCCAGAAGATATTTATCCACCTCTGCAATAAGACAATGTTTTCTTCCTTGGACCTTACAGCCAGTTACTGGTGGATGACTTTGGATCTTAGAGACCAAAAGTGTATGGCTTTTAGGTATAACGAGTTGACCCACCAATTTAATAAGAGTCCCATTCGGATTAATTAATAGTGGGGCCAGGTTGATGAGATGCCTTGATCAAGTCTTGTCAGAAAAAATAAAAAGGCACATTATTTGTTATGTGGATGACACAATGATGGTATTTAAGGATCCAAAGGAGCACCTTGAGATTTTTAGGAAATTTTTCAAAGAGTGTGCCACTAAAAATATTACTGTGAACTTTTTAAAGTTACTTTGCTTTCACTGAGATATCTTTCTTAGGACATATTATTAATGGTGATGGTCAAAAAACCCACCCATATAAAGTGGAAACCATTGAAAGATTTCCAAAATGTACCACCCATAAACAGATTTGGTCTTTCCTGGGATTATGTAACTACTATTATAAATTTTATCACCAGTTGGCCCAAAATACTACTTGTTTGATAAACTTATTTAAAAAGGGGCACAGAAGTGAGTGGATCACCTAACATGATGAAGAGTTTATCTTGATAAAGGCAAAGATTTTGAAAACTGTCAAGCTTTGCCATCCTGATTTACTTGTCCCTTTTACATCCAGATGGACAGTAGTAAAAAAAGATTGGGTGTAGTCATATTTCAGATTGATGAGAAAGAAAACACCATGTGGTGAGCTTTAGCAGCTGGATACTTAAAGGATCAGGAGTTAATTACATTGTTACAGAGCAAGAGACTCTGACAATAGTATGGGCCTGCAATAAATTTTAAAGATACTCCTGGGTTCTGAAGTCATCATCATCATGAACTACAAATACCTGGAGTTTCTCAGCCATAGACTATTTCACTAATGAGCACCTTCTTCTGTAGAGCCTTTCCCTTCAAAACTTTTTGTACAAGGTTATTTATTGTAAGGGATCACAAATTGTTGTTGCAGATATATTAAGTTGCCATCCTGTGAGGTGACTCCAAATAACTCGGTAATTGGAAAATCAGCTGATAGTTGTTATAATATATTTCACAATGAATGACATTGCGGCAGAACAAGTAAAATTGCCACACTAGCAGAATAAAGAGCTGTAGTACAAAGAGATAATTGACAGTCTCCACTGACAGTAACCTGATATTACCACTACCTGTCAGTATCGAATGAATAATGGAATCCTACAAATACAAACATGAGGTTATGACAGCCCATGAAAACTACTGGTGCTTCAAAACCTACAAACATGATTAATTAATCATATACATCAATTAATTGGGCACTATGGCCCAAGAAAAACTCAGGAAACATTAAGGTGACAATTTCCTGGACTGGGCTATACAACCAAGTACTCCACACTCTTCAAAAATGATCTTTATGTGTAAAACTTAAAGCACTAAATAGATTTTATACAGGTTATAGTACTCCCATTATTCCATCAAGACCAAATGAGATACTTGCTATTGACCACTATGGGCCATTACTGTCATTTAAGCATTACCAATACTTACTGGTGACATATGATGTATTTTCAAAATTCATCTGCATATAACCAGTGTGGAGAGGGGACTCTAAAAATGCCAATAGAGTTTTACAGAAGAGACAATTCAAGGAGGTAGAAAAGCCAAAAATCATTCTATTCGATCATGGGTCTGCATTTACTTTCAAAGAATAGAAGACCTGAATAATGCATCATGGACTTCAGCACATTACCACATCTATTAGGAACCACTAGTCCAATCCTTATGAGAGAATTATGAAGGAAATCAATTGATTATACCAAAGGCATATACCCAATAATCACAAGGGTTGGTTAAGCAGTCATCAGAAAGTGATCTCTTTCATAAATAATACTGTCAATAAATCAACAGGTTTCACACTGTTGTGACATCATTTCAGGAATCAAGGTATTACACTAGTCAAAACACCAATATCAATGGACCTAAAAATAGTAATAGACAAGTAGACCAAGATAGGGCCCATCTACAATTAAGACTAATGCCAAAATTGTGAAACCAAATACACATTCACATGCATTCAGAATGGGAGACAAGGTGTGTGTGCATGTACCCAAAGCCAGCAATGTCTGCAATAAACAATTTAGGAAGTTCTTTTCATTATATCATTGACCATACCCTATACAAAAAATGTGGCCACAAGGTATTTATCTTAACTGAGAATATAATAAGGGTGTTTTCAATGCAAGGAGTCTCAAACCATACTATAACATGCCCCCAGACCCTGGGAAAGTATACATAATTCATAGACATAAAAGTCCTTTTTGGAATGATCTCATGGAACTGAATCTTTACCAAGATTAAAGTTTGCTATAGTGTTTGTTTCAAATTATTTTTAAGTCATTATCATTGTATGATTAATCAAATGGAATCCAAATGAATAATTAATTTGGTAGATGTTAAGGGCTTACATATTTGCTGATTCATATTTACTATTCATGTATAATAATAATGCAAATGTCTGTCAGAAAACCATTGATCATTCTCTATCGCCACTGGAAATCCAGTAAAATGTTTTTTTTCTGTTTTTTCTCTTGCCAACTTGAGGTATATGATATTGTAAATATTGTCTTATCTATGTAAGCTTCACCTAATATATATATTAGCAGCAATAATATGGGTTTGAACTCAATTGTATATATGTTAACTTACATACATTTTACTAAAGTCAGCAGGATATGTATAGTTTATCATCAGTATTCGACTATTTACTTTGTAAATTTATTATTAAAACCTAATTAAATGTAAGTGTTAAAAGCCATCATACTTTTAATCTTTTTATTTTTAGAATGTAGTAAATTTCTCAATTTTTTGTGAATAAAGTTCATTTTTTGATTATTTTATTACAAATCTCAATCCCAATTAAATAAGGTTTGTTTAATATAATGACTTGTGAAATTTAATCAGGTTTATAATATTTTATGTTTTGTTTAATGCTTTCTTTAATTAGCAAATGAAACCTTTAAGCATGTTCAATGTTGGCAGGAGATTTCCTATTCTGAAACAAACTGACCAATAGAAGAGGCCACTGGGAAAATGCAGACCACAGAGAGGAATTGTGAATAAATGTCATGTACAGTGAATCAGAATAAAGCTGGCTGGATCATATAAATAGTTAAATGTTGGCTATGAAAGTTAATTAGAATTTTGTTCTCAGAGTTACCATATTTCAAGCAAGTTACATTGTAATCTAAATCATGTCAGGGTAAGAAGAATATTGTTTGCTTCCCCAGACCTCTGGGATCTCATCTAACCTGTGATATCAGAATCTGAAACATCTACTCTGAAAATGTGAATTGTTCCAAGAAATGCGCTCCTAAATGAAGATCTGCTGATTTGCCAATGCCTATTGCCAACCCAAGTCTATTTATGTGACTTCAATCCCAAGGTAAAATAGCTAAATTGCTGCCAGCTGATGAATTTTAATTAATTAGTTTGCTTCTAATTCTAAATTATATTGTAAGATCTTTAATACCTGTTATTTAATTCTCAAAATTTTTATATGTTTCTATATATGCTAAAGTCTATACAACTTACTTTCAAGCTATATAGTTCATATTAAAATTTGGTGCAGCTATTTAAATTGAATTTTTTTTCTTTAATTTGTTATTTTTATTTATATTAATTTGCCAAGTTTGTATCAAACTCAGTGAGTAAATTTAAATTTTATTGCTCATAGTTTCTCCTATTACCCAAGGAAAACATAAATTTCTTTAAAATTAATTGTTCAGCTTCCTTAGTTTTATACAAATTGTTTGATTGTTTTTAAAAATTTTACTCTTAACTCTCATCTCAGTATTAAGTTGTTTTACATGTCCGGTAGTTAAATCTCACCAGAAGTGAGTTTAATATTTAACTGAAATAATATTATAAATTATAACATGTACAAGGACACTTTGGTTTATGTGGCAAAAAGCCATTTAGTCCATCTTAGTTTTAAAATCTTGTCGATATATTTCATCATTATTAGTTAATTGCTTTGGGGGGAGGAGATTGTATTGAGCACTCCATTATGCTGGATAGCAAATTGTTTAAAACAGTTATTAATTAATTTATAATGGTCATTAAGTGACTGATTTATTTATACTTAGGTGTTGTAAGTGTATAGTTGTCATCATTTATTTTTTAATTTTCTTGGTTTGACATATATCTTTGGGATCTTTAGAAAGGGCCGATCCCACTTCTCATTATCCCCACAAAGTAGATGCTTTTTCTACAAAGGATTTGATTTCATGCACTTCTAATAAATCAGTGTATGGGAACAAATGGATGAACCATTGCAACATGCTATCCAGTACCAATATGCTTCAAAATATGTTTTGGTTGTTGGGCCAGTATATCATTTCTTTATGTAAACATGAGAATGCCACCCAGAGTATCTTATGTCATCTCATTTCTTACAAGCAATGGAAAACTATAATGAATATCACCTTCATTATTATCCATTTCTTTATAGACCTTCAATGCTCTCTGTCATCTATAATAGCATGCCATTTGCTACCTATTCTATTTAGTCTTAGGTTAAATTATATAATTATGGCTTATGTTAGGGAGAACCACCTTACCGCCATGCATCCAGTTGGTCTTTTTGATTTAGTAGCACATACGCACAAAATTGTGCATTATAATAAACAAATTATTGTACCTTTGTAATCTTTTAGATGAGAGTAAGCCATTATGTATTATCAATCATTTAATTAAGTTATTCCATGACCTTGGCATATTAATGAAACCAATCCATTTTTATATTTATACATTAATTACACCAACCACCATGTGTTTAGCCACACCTATAATCTTATTTTATATGTTAAATTTTATTGCAGTTGCATTCATTAATTTCATGTTAAAACAAATGTATATCTAATTTTATATGATCTTGAATGTCCTATTTATTAATTCAGAAGAGCATAATTGCAAATTAAATTATTATCAGATATGTAACTTTGATTGTATGGACATCTAGAGCTTATATTTTTTTTATTAATGTATATAATCATATAATAAATTTACTCTAGATCATTTATCTGTATTCTTGTGTTCATCATTTATTACTTGAATATCTATTATTTGCTATTTTGTGAGCCATATAATTCTTTATTTATATCAAATGTTTAAATTCAAACCTCTTTGTTAATGTTGCCTTGAATATTATTATGACTCGAATCATTAATCAATTATAGTTTATGGAAGTTATTAATTACACCATTATATATATATAAAATTAAGAGCGTGCTAATAGCTATATATATATATATATATATATATATATATATATATATATATATATATATATATATATATCTTGTTTTAAGTTTTTTGCTCTCCCTGTTCTCTTTGCTAGACCTGGCGTAATGAAAAGCTTGTTAGTATTATCAAAAGTGCTGTTTATATAGTCATAGAACTTGGAGCACAGGTAAATAGATTGATATTTGGTATTGATCTTGATTTATGTATCTTGCACATACTAGATGGATATACGTTTGCTTGGATTCTAGGTTTTGTTGATTGAACACATGATTTTGGCTGGTACAATGCTTAATTTTTGAATTCCCATTTTCAGACTACTTTTTACCCTTTGGTTTTGTTAATGTGACCTGGGAGTTGAAGATGGAAGGAATGCTAATATGCAACAAGCAATTACCACAGGTAAAATCTTATATATACTCATTACAAACTACCAGGAATAAATATAGCCATCTTAACTCTGGAAATAAAAAATAAAAGAGTGAGAGAAAGAAAACAAGATTATCATTGTTATATATAAACAAACCATTTCAAGAGTGATATTTTTATGCTTATGTAATAAATGCTATTTTTTTACTGTGTTTGTTAAATATTTTTTATTCTAATTTTTTTACGTTTTTTCAGAAAATATTTCTTAACAAATTATTTCAACACATTCCTTAACTTTAGGTTTTAATTCTATTCTATTCTTAGTTTTTAATTCACAATAAAAAAAAAAATGATTTTTTTTTTTGGGGGGTAGAAGATTTGTGAAATAACTTGCTTGTTATTTATATCTGATTTTATTAAATACTTTTTTTAAAAAGTTGATAATTTATCTGCATTAATGCTATAAAGTGAAAATCATAATTGTTGATCATAAAACTGTGCCGTCACATGTTCGGTTATCATCTTCATATTATGTAACACTAAAAGCGTAATACGTCGGAATGCCATAAAATAAATATGGTGGAGTAATAATCCTGTATACAGGATTAGTTTTTCTATGAGATATATAATGATTCTACCTTTGTTTTTTTTTTTGTTTTTTTTTATTTAATGACAGTAATAGGTATTAATCAACCGAAAAGTAATTTGTAAGATAATCAATTTTATAATTATTATCATTTGAACATCAATTTCTTTTAAAATATATATTTGCATACATAAGTATTTATATATATATATACACACATACAAATTTAAATACTGTGTGACTAATACTTTATTTTTGTTTGTGTTATTATTATTATTATTATTTTACAATATAAATGTCTTAGTGATTTAATAATGAAATGAGGAATAATATTAAAACGGTTTTTTGCGTATATATTTTTTATATTAAGCTATTTATCATGATTATATAGTTTCAGCCTTTCTTTTTATCATAAAAATTTAATAGATTAAATTTTTGACATCACTGAAAATGAATTTCCATCTTTATATTCATCTGTTTGATTTAAATATTTCTCCTAAGGGAACATTTACACGTTATAGATGGAAGTAACTTTTAAAAAATTTCACTTGAAGAAATCAATATGATAAATTTTAAATTTTTTATGTATTTTAATTCACTAATAATAAAAAAATACATTTATGTTCAAATAAATAAATAATTTAATCTGATTTTATTTGCTGTTTTTATTATTACTCTCTTGATAATTTTTATTTTTTCTTTTTTTCTTTTTTCAAATGTTTCTTTAGAAATTATTTCAACTTAAATTGTTCAATAACACAACAAGATAATTGAATTCTTAAAGCTGTATCCTGGATTGCAATATGCTAAATTACATTCTATTACCAACAATTTACCAAAAATTTAGATCATTAATATATATATATATATATATTATTTATTGTTTGCCATTAAATTTATTTTTGCTTATTTATTAATCCTTTTTTACATAAAATTTTAAATAAAAAATAAAGAATATGCTTTTATAACAGTAATTTATTATACATATGTAAGGAATTAAATCCTGATAATAAAAATGAAAAATGGCAATACTTTAAATAATATAATTACTATATTTAAAATATGAAAGTGTTCTAAATGTTTCATATATAAATACAACTCAAAAGTGTGATACACTTTTATTTCATTAGAAATAATAATATATAATAATCCTGTAATAATGTAATCCACCCAACTTTATAGATTAATTCTAATGTGTTTTTTAAATTGTCTCAAATACCACCAGGCAAACAATTACGTGAAATATATTTGTTATAAAAACAAACAGATCTTTTTTGTAGGTAGTTGAACTGCAATAAACGAATCCAGTGGTACACATTGACCCTTCACGATATTGAATAAAAATTGTTTAAGGATACACAATTTTTAAAAAGTTTTTTTTTTAAAGTTTTGGATAATAATTTGTTGAATTTTTTTAAAGAAGTAAATTTTAAAAATAGATAAAAAGCACATGAATATAAATTGTTTGGTATATATATATATATGTTAAAATATATATATATATATATATATATATGTAAGTACACGATTTATATCAAACTTTTAGTTTCAAAATGCATGTGCTAAGTACTTAAATAAATTTGTATATTAATTAAAACTATAAATGTTTTATTATCAATATTCTTATAAATTCTCACTTATAATTTACACATAGTAAAAACAAATAATGATTCACATCAAATTTTAATCTGAGGAAAGGGATCACTATTGCAAAAAGGAATTGCGTATGTACAAAGGTTATGCACCATTGAACTGGATAATTAGAAAACATGAGATATTTATTAATTATTAATTTAATTAATGTCAATTGTTTAGAATTTACTCGTTCAGATTCATGCATTGAATAGGGACTTCCAATTAAAAAATGATATTAAATCACACTTATATCATCAATATTTTGCATGCTTATATGGATAAAATTAAATTCTCAATTTGATAAGTACTATAAAATATTATGGTAGAGAATATTTGATAGTATTTAAAAAAATTAAGATTGAATGTTTAAAAGTTATGACATTTTTAGTGATTCAGTTTTTATTTACAGTTAGATTTTTTGCTAGTTTAATTTTCCATAATATTATTTATGGTTCGTGGACATCGTTTGCACCATCTCTTGGTCAATTTTGGTAACAATTTTTTTAGACTTATTTTATAGGAAATTTAAAATTTAAAATTTTAGTTTTAAAAAAGTCCACATATGACATTATATTTTGGGGAGAAAAGTCAATTTTCTTAGCTGCCTATTGGTGTGTAGGCCAGTTTCTTTTCTCTGATTGAATGGCTGCCAACTCTGAAAATTGTGCTGTAGGCATTTCTAAATGACAAAGTTAGAAACCAAAGCAAAATGTTGCATACATTCATAATTGATTTTGAAGTAAATAAATATATTTTTGTAATTTTTTACATTCATAAATAAGATTTTACATTACATTATCAAAATATAAAATTTGATTCAAAAATTTTTAAATTTTCCAAAGAAAATAAATGTAAAAAAGTGACCACTGTTCAAGACAAGTAATTGTCAGCTAGCTACTGACTGTAATTTGCATATCAGACATTTCTAAATGACAAAGTCAGAAATCAAAATAAAATGTTTTATGCATTCATATTTTGAAGTAAATAAACATATTTATCATAATTTTTTACATTCATAAATAAGATTTTCTATTACTTTATCAAAATATAGTTTTATTTGAAAAAATTTTAATTTTACAAGAAAAATAAGCATAGGAAAGTGACTGCTCTTCATGAAAAGTGAATTAAATTGATAGCTACGGAACTGAATAATGACACACAAATTGATTAAAATATAATCCTTTTGTTTAACCACTGGCTATTTTTTAAACATTTTTCTTATATTCTTCTTCAGTTATTAATATTATTTTTAATTTTTTGTTACATTTAAATAATTTGTATCTAAAATTATTCAATTTTTAGAAGCTGAATTGAAACAATTCTGTGTATTGTAGATTAATATTTTAACAATAGAAACCAACTGGAAATGAAAGTGATGAATAGTATTGTTCTCTGATTTAAGTAGTGAACTGATACAAAAAATAGGCAAAGGTTTTATAAGTTGAGGTTCACAGCTGAAAGGTTAATTATCTTATTAATGATTTTTTAATAAATAGAAAAATGTATTTTGTGATTACCATTTCTATTTCTCACTGCATGTGTATATATATATATATATATATGTTAAAACGAAGATTTGCACGGGTTAAATATATAAAATACATATTTTGCGGGTTCATCCGTGTTAAAAAAAAAAAATTGATATTAAAAGTTTTTAACACGGATGAACCCGCAAAATATGTATTTTATATATATATATTGAGATGATTATTTGCACCTCATAATAAAATATTTAGATATTTTATTGTATATTTAAACTTAATATTAAGTTTGTATTATAGAAATTATTTAATTTAATTTAAATGGACTAAAATAGATTGGTAAAGCTCATCTATTACTTGATCAAAGTTTTTTTAAAAATTATATCTTGGTATGTGTAAGGTCATGGTAAAGATAAAAATAAATTCTTCCATTGTTGAAAATGTTTAAGCAAATAATTTTAATGTAATTTTTTTTTTTTTGCTTTTTTGTATATTGAATGATTGTAACATAGGAGTTCTCTTTGTTTTATCCCATAGAAAATTCCAATGTTTTCTGGCAAAGTAAAATTATGATTCATCCTGAGAATGTTTTTCCCACAACAATGTCTTCATTTGACAAGTAGTGAAATAAAAAAATACCCTATAACAAGAATCAGCAGCACGCTAACAGAACAATCCATCTGAGATAAAAAAGACATTTAACATCTTATATTTATAAGTAAAGCTATGAACAGCAAATTATAATGCAAATATACCTTCCAACAATGCTTTAAATGCAGCCAACTTTAGTTCTGAAGTGATATAAATCAACACAAGTATTGTATATCAGATTTCTTTACATCAAAAGAGTGTCAAGTTTTAAACTAAGAAATTATGAGTTCTTTTATAGAAAAATGTTAATTAGACTCATTATTTGCTTATGCCTTGAACCATTAGAAAAATAACATTATAAGCAAGATAGGTATTACTGATGTGACTTAATTATATTCATTTGTAATAATTTGTGTATACTTTATTTATAATTCTGCCATTGCCTTTTAATATAATCTGCTCAATCTTGATGTGGTCTGCCCCTTCAAAATGATGTTCAAAGACATTAGTTAATAATTAAGTATGGGACAAATATCTTATAGATATGATATTTTCAAGTATAGCTTTTAGTCTAAGTAAGTCAGATCATGAGATTTTCATATAATCAACGTTATTTGCCAATCTTTGTTATGCACTTTTCCAGATCATCTCTTAGAATGAATTATGGAAGGAGCAACTTGTATTTTTAGTAGCAGATAACCTCTATGTTCAGATTGCTCATGTACACTAGTGTGAGTTCTGATGCAGTTCTTTATTGAGAAGTGATGCAGGTTGTCCCATTGTAATCATTGTATCATTTGTAATAAGGCAGTTTCAAGCATACCTCTCATATAGATACATTAGTTGTTATTTCAAATGGGATTTTGTTAGTTAAACATTGATAGTAAAAGATTTGGAGTGAAGGTTAGGAAGTTAGTAGGATAGGGATTTAAATAATGATCAAATAGATTTATTGGGTTGTGTATATAATGTGAATTAATAAAAGATTTTATTATGCTTTTTAATTCATACACTTGAATTTGAATTTGTTAATGATGTAAAAAACAAATTTCATTATTTTGATAGCATTACTTTTCTATTATTAACATTTAGTTAATTTTCAAGGTAATAATAAAGAGAGATTTATGTTGTGAGAGTGTTCATGTACTACAACAACTATTTTGTTGATGTGAATTGGATCACTAAACAAATAAATTATGATCACTTTACTTAAAATGATTTAAAACATTATTTTCTTGTCTGGTTCCATGTTATGAACTAGTGGTTTCTTGTAGCAGTTATACTGCTATTGTACATGCCAACTTAAACAATACCAATATCAATACAATCAACAATATTAAACTGATGTCAAAACAAACTCCTTTTGATAATAAAAGTGGAATCCCACTTTATTAATGATATAATAAATTTATGTCGACACTAAAAATTGCAACTTGATGACAGAGATTGAAATTATTGATACAAAGAAGTTTAAATAAACCCAAAGTATTACTAAAATAATAAGTATAATTATGTTCAAGGCTAAATAGTTTTCTAAGTAACCATAAAAAAATGAGTCAACACATAGACAAGCAGTTTATTAATTCAAAGTATAAGAAATATTTATTTTGATCTTTAATTGATCAGTTTAATAGGTTCTTTAGTATTTTCCAACCAATGACATATTACCTTGAAGCCATATCAGTCTGATCTTCTGATCTTTAAGATAATATCTCCAACTGATTTGCAGACAAATGCAATCACTAAAATTTGTCTGCAGATCATGTGGACCCGTCACATTAAAGATTGCAAGCTCAGACTGATATGGCTTCAGGGTAATGTGTCATTGGTTGGAAAATACTAAAGATGACCATCAGGTAAATAACACGCACCAACATGTTTGTTGGTCCTGAAAATGTTGGTCCTGAAAAAAATAAAAAATATTAAAAAATGTACATGCATGCATCAAAATAATTTAGAAATTAAAAGTATTTAAGAGTAAGTTTGGTAATTTAGAAATTGAAAATAATTAAGTGTAAATTTTATAATTGCAGAAATATATACAATTTTTTTTGTAAATTTAAAATAAATAGACAAATAAAGAACACTTTTCCCAATTTAATGTGAATCCGGCATTATTAATGGTGACCTGGACAATAACTTAAAACTTACTCTAAATTATGAATTATTATAATGGAAAAAAAAATCAAAAAAATATACTTGAATGAAAAAATATCTTATCTTTACAACATTTCTGATGGTATTTAACTCAATTTTCATGTTAAAAATATATAAAACAAACAGTTTGAAAATGTGTCTCATTTTTTGCCTGAAAATTAGAAAAGTCAGCGTGTAGTACTGGAATGGGTCGGGGGCCTCTGATGGTTTTGCTGGGCTGAAGGCATGGCCACTACATGCTCTACTCTGAAAAAAAAAACCTATATTATGCTCAATTAAAAAATACAGCACATAGTACTGGAATTGGCAGGGGGAAGGCTCCGATGGTTTTGACAGGCCGAAGGCATGGACAATACATTTTCTAGTCTCAAAAAAACATGTTATGATTTATAAAACCACCGACAATGCCAGACATTGTATTATTCTCGTAAGTGTAATTTTTATAATTGCAGATGAATTTACAAAAAAAATTATCTGTATAATATAATTCAGAAATTAAAAATAAAATTAATTAATTGTACTTTTTATGATTGCAAAAGAATTTACAAAATAATATACATCGAAATGACATTATTTATTAGAAACAAAAATGAAAATTACTTACAAATAGTGTTCACTGCGGTGGACTGGTAGCAAAATCACAAAAGACAGACAAATGACAAAATTTCCCAAAGCTCTCTTTGATTTTTAAATCTCATGGGTCAAAAAATCCAAAAATTGACTCTCCCATGAATTAATCATGCCAGTGTCTTGGTTGCGATGACAACATTGTCATGTTATCATCGACAATGTCTACTGGAAGGAAAATTGGTAAGTGTAAAACATCATCGGTTAAATAATACTAAAGTACCATTTAATACTTATGATCATATCACTAATTTCAAAATTTGTTTCAGTTGTAGCAAGTTTATACAAAGCATTGTTGACTTTTAAAAACTGAAGGTAATCCATTTTCTTGAGATTTAGGGAAGAAACTAAACATTTTTATAATACCCTATGGAGAAATAAATCCAGCAACTTGTTTTAAATTAAGAAATTTGATTTTTCCAAATATATTGGCTATTAATCATTGTTATTCAATTGAAAAAAAATCCAGCGATTTTTTAATAATATACCAGTGATTCTATCAGTCAATTTGTCTATTTTATATTTGCAATTGATTATAACAAATAAGATTTCTTGAAACAAAAATTGTATAAATTAAATGTCTAGATATTTGTGGTTATTTTTTGTGATTTATCTTTCCTATGGAATGCTAATAAAAGTTAGATACTCAGCAAGCATCTTCCTAGTTTAAAGTTCAAGTCTGACACTTGTTGATAAAAAACAAAATGGTTATTTAAAAGTTAGGACTAGTTGAGGTCCTATAAGTAATGAAACAATTTTCAAACTGTCTGAATTTTACATGACTCCTATTTTTATACTGATGGTCATATCATATTTAAAGAACAATATTCTCCATCATGCATTGGGGTTTAATGATTTTTTCCTAGAAGGTTGCTATAGATTCTGCCAATCAAAATTGTTAAAATTAAGATTTTTAAAACAAAAACAATAAAGATTTCATTCGAAGACATTATAATTTTAATCAACATTTTTATATGTAAAAAAATAAATGAATCATAAAACTTCTCACTTATTTATTCTAAACATTTTTTAAATTGCTTTTTTAATAAATAATTTATATTTTAACAAACTAAAATCAATCTTTGGTAAATAAAGTTTTAAATATTAAAATACAAAATTTTTCAAGCACATAAACACACAACATATAAAATGTAATGACTATTTATTTTACATGTAAATAAAATTAATGTTCTATTCACATTCCTATTACCTATTTCTGTTTGTTAATTATTATTTTGTATGCATGTAGCACATCCTTTGCTCTATTACTATAGTCAACATTTTTATTTCTTAATAAAAATAGTAACAAAAACAAACATATTTTCTTTATGCAAACAATTTAAAGATCTATTTAAAAATCAGTTTGTAAATATATTCAAAAATAATTTGATTACTATATCCCTTATAAACATTAAGATGAAAGACTGTTTAAATATAATATTGACTATATTTTATACTCTTTAACCAAATAAAAATGATTAATATATTTGTTTAGCTATAAAAACCACATTAATCAAAGCCAAACAATTTTGATAGTCTTAAAACTTAAAACAATCACATTACAGTGTAACAATAATGAATAATGTTACTATATATATATATATATATATATATATATATATATATATATATATATATATATATATATATATATATATATATATATATATATATATATATATATATATATATAAAAAGTTGGTTGTTGAAATTGACTTCATTTACTACCTTTTAATGTGATGTTTTATTCTTTTATCAATTGTAGTTATTATATTAAAATAAAAATAGGTAAATATACAGCTAGTTAAATAGACAGACATACTGACTCTGATTGACAGATAAACATGCATACATATAGATATGGGTAGATAAATAGATAGAGAGATGGATGGATGGAAAGTTTAATAGGCCTACCTTGTATCATTTTGGTATTTTCAAAAACAATATAAATAAATCTATAAATTAATGAAGATGGGTATTATGCTGAGAATATAAAGTATAACTATGGCTGTTTAGTTGCCATAGCACCTGTAGATAAAGCTTTAATATTATCTACTTTACTAAATGATGGTATAAACTGATCCTAATTGGGAATTTTATGAGATAATCCTGTACATTACCGATAGAGTTATATATTTCCCATACTGGACATTATCATATTGATAAAATATTCTTGTGGTAAAAACATATTTATGAGCATCAGGTAGAAGCCAACTTCAAGCGCCAATCCCACTATTGCAGTAATAATTCCACTTTACTATATTACTACTGGATTGTAAATCATGTTTAATCAGGTGCCCAGCCTTAGATAACTCAACCTAAAGGTTGACAGAGAAAACCTAACAGATGAATGAAGGTGTCTTGAGAATTTACAGTAACTTTTCTTCATTATATGGCTTTTTTTACACCACTTGTGCTTTAAAAATAGTTTGCAAACAGTCTATATTAACTACCTTGATCTTTCTAAGTTGTTTCTCAAAACTGCTATATGCTACAATTTATTTTCTAGACTTAAAGATAGGATTGTAATTATGTTAGATCTAGGGGTGTACTCATATAGACTGGGCAGAACTAGCTTTGAAAGATATAATGATTAAAAAAAATTAAAAATATGAAGGTATATTAATTCGTCAATATTATGGCAAATAATTACTGTTCATAACTAAAAGCACAAATTTGTATTCATTTATTATCAATTGAGGGAATTTATTAAAATTTATATACCAACAATAATAAATAATAATAAAAAATACATAAAAATATATAAAAAAAGAATAAATAAAATATAAAGAAACAAAGAAAAAAATGCAGTTATACAATACTAATCATTTTTTAATGTAATAGTGAGAAGCCAACTCTAAGAAGAATTGCACATAATTATAAGCTCAATTATTAAAGTCACATTTATGCATTTACCCAGGGTTTACAGATCTTTTAATTTCTTACATGTAAGCTTACATTTCCCCAAGGGTCTTTGTTTTAGAAGAGATATTCTTCAATAGCTGGAGTAATATAAACACATTCTCTTTGCAAGACTCTGGAAAGAATGGTTTTGTTTGAAGTTTTAGTATATGAATGAATACTAATGGTGGTGATCAGTGACAAAGGAAGCACACAAAATTGAATATCTTTTCTTTCTGTTGGTTGGTGATAAAGATCTTGTTTGAAATTTAGTAAGCATGTGAAAACAACTGTCTTTTCTTTCTTCATTGCATTACACCAAGGTGTAATCCATAAGATCTGCAGAGATCACTATATAGACCATCAGGTAACAGCAGCAGGGACAGCTAGGCATTAAGAGCATGAGGTAGTAGCTCCACATGCATATGGATTCTACCCCATAGTTAAGGATTTAAACATCTTTAGTAAGTTTGATTCTAAAGCCATTGTCCTCAGCAATTCAGCAAAAAAGAACCCACCAACTTAGACTATCCAGTTGAAGAATGTAAGATCAAAGCAATATATATATATATATATATATATATATTGTAACCGTTCGATTGTTGTCCCAACTACATAATATCACCAAAACATAAGTGTGCTAAGAATTGTAACCTCGATCACCGATCAATTCCCGCTGCATATTGTCAGCTATTAAGAGCTGTAACCAAAAGCATATCATGCCATCTATATTATGCACCAAAGACCACAACCAAAATCTGGAGCAACTTACCACAGACCAAACTAATGATATAACATAAACTTTTTATGATTTAATTTGATCGCAGCCAGGGTGTACCGCGAAGACCTATCATAGTAGTATGATAAAATACATTAAAAAAATTATAAGTATGTAATGTTATTATCTTTCAAACCTTAATTTGCGACTTTCATTGTATGAGACCCGATGGCCGACCATGTATAAGATGGCATAATTTGTGGAACTACATAAGATTATGAAATTTTAAACCATCTATATGATTTTTAATACAAATGCTAGTCCAGGTAAAGCTTTGCAATAAATAAACATAAATACTTGGGTTCTTTTTTTATAGTTTACTATATCACTGAGACTCTTATTATACTGACAAATGACAATTTAAAAACGTTAAGTAAATATATTCAATCATGTCATTATCTGGTAAATCTGTTTACAGGTTTAATAATCAATTTACATTGTGTACTAGAATCAACTACGCAAAGCTAAAATGATGGAAAAGGTAAATGGGATTTTATTGTACCTTACACATCATAAACTACCAAAGACGAAAAGCATCCAAATGTTTTCTCAAAATATTACTAAACTCTTATATCATGTTGACGATAGTATGTACTTCAATGTATGCTCTATCCAAGGTTTATGATTTCTGATTTTACGAATGACAAATAGCAACGGCACAGTAAGTTTAATTATAAATCAACGTTTATTTACAAATTTATGAATAATAAGTAATTAATTCTAATGTTATAATTAAAGACATAAATAAACAAATAAAATAAATAAATTATAATTCCATCGACTTTCTTCAATAACATATCATAGGTACGGTTTTTAAAAACCTAATCATACCTTATATTTCAATTTGATATAATGAATGTATTGAGGAAATTATACTAAATTCAACATCAACTCATGAAACATCTAATGTCATTTCCAGATTCAATAAATCTATACTGTGAACTTATAATAATATAATAAATAATATTATATCTGTAGGATTTAGCTATAATGCAATCATTAAATAAAGTGAAAATTTAAACTTACATTCAGGTAAATAATAATCAACCAACAGTTAATTAATATGAGGTAATTTGAATAGAATGTCCTGCTACAATTTAATGATCTAACTTATAAATTATACTTACAAATGGAAGAAGATGATTTAGCAGAATAACTAAAATACTTTGCCCAACTTATATCTATGAAGTAAAACCATATTCCTGTGGATGCATTCATCTACACATAGGAATTAAATAACACTAAACGCTTTGTGGATTTATACACCATCATAAAGTAATAAGTATAATTACACAATTCCGTGGATTAACCACCAGTGCAGGAATGAGTGTAAAATACAAAAATGGCAATTAAGTAATCTGTGGATTAACCACCGGCACAGATTAATGCCTTTTAACATTATAAAACAACATTACTATTTACTTCACATTAAAGTGCAAAATCATCCTCCTCAGTTATTCTGACCATTCAGAAAACACTAACATTTTAGCAAATGTGGGTTCTTGCATAATAAAATGTTACACTAATCAGGACAACTAATGTACTAACTTATCTTGCTTAAAATAAAACATATGTAATATAATATAAGTAACATTAGTATAGGAATAGAAATCTGGAAAGACTCACAAAATACCTCATGAAAAATTGATACATCTCATAAATTCATTTAGTACTTTTCAAGCTTTTTCGCAAGCGCTATTCTCTTGAATAAGTATTTTATTCAACACCTATTAATTTAAACTTAATAAAATATAACTTATGAACTTCACATGCAAGTTCATATAACGATAAAATTAAAGTAATGCATTATTCATCAAATACATAAAATCTAACAGGTGTGTGTGTGATATAAATTAAATGTATAGCATTTTATAGTTCAATACATGAATTCTAGCAGGTGTGTGTATCACAAATTAAATTGTATAACATTTTATAACTACAAATATGATATGTGAAATCCATGTACGATGTGTCGAACAATAAATATACGAAGTAATAGCTACAATTATAGTTGAATTCCATACATGTAATTTTATCCATTTGTCTTAGTTATTATAAGCACTATTAGATTAACAATTTTACGTGGCTCCATAAACATGAAACAATTCCAAAATATGACACGCAGAGTTTAAATGAAAATGTTTTTTCATAAGTTATTAATTTCTACATTTCTCTATTAAAACTGTTCCAAGTTTATCACATCCATGCTAATATTTATTTATCTACGCTTAAATCTAGGAATACTAATTATAGCAATTAATTTAATCATTCCAAACTGACGATAAAATTAGAAAATAGCTTTAATTAATTATTTGAAGACTGTTTTTATTATCCAAATGGTAAACAAATTAACTAGCAAATATATTACTGGCATTGCAAAGTTAAATATCAATCAATACTATATTTTTTATTAAAATTATAAACGGAAATATTAAACTATGTTAATAACTTTAACATTTTACTTTAATTTAAACTTCTTCTTTTTTAAAAAGCAAATTTTCATATTTATAAAACTTCTGTAATTAAAACACTTATTTAATTTTTCCAAATTGTAGAATAATAAATATTTTAAAACATACCAAAATCTTGCAATTAATTCTGCTTTTAAACTGGAAAGCTCCAACTTTTTTCAAATGTAATATTGGAAAATTATTATTAGCGATTTGATCCACCTGGTTAGCCAACTTGAACAGACTTTTAAATTTAGCAATTCATCTTATTATTAAATACCACTATGTTATTTTTACGTTTATAGAAAACTTTGTGGTAAATCCGTTTACTTGTTAACTATTTTAAAATAAGCTTATCATATTTACACCATTTGCCTTTTACCATTTTCTTTTCTTTCTCTCCCTCCAAAGCAACACTATCAGACGATCTTTTTTTTTAATTCGCGTTCCTTTCTTTTTTACATTGAAACGCATACGTAATTACTGTATTTATTTTTAATAATTAAATTTAGTTGAACAAATGGTTTTTTTAATTCAATGGAAATAATTTTTAAGTCCATTTTAAACAAATAAAAATTATTATTATTTTTAATAATATTTTACCAAATTTAATGTGTTGTCAAAATTTTTAAAAAGTTAAACATTTTGATATGAATTAGTATATGGAAAGAAGCAATTTAAATTTATTAAAATAATATAGACAACAAGTAAGGCAAAATATTACCCATTCTCTCTAATAAATTATTTTGAATATAAGAGAGTAATCTGTTCAAAGTGCAAATCAAGCCAATCAAATCACCAAAAGAAGACAGAGAAATTTTTATACCAGTTACATCAATTATTATATTTTATACTAAAATATATGGTTACAATATATATCCTTCCTTACACAGATCTAAGTTAACAATCATCTACTCTCTTATCTCTCCTCTTTGTACTTTTTTTAATTATATTAATAACAGTTACTCATTTTTTTGTTTTATCAGCCTTCATATCTTTGGTTAATTGCATAGGAAGGTTTTTACGTCTTATTTACTTTTGATCCTTGATCTAATCTATTTTACATTTTTGCCTGATCAGATCTGCTCTCTTTATTCAAAATACATTAAAACACAACTTTTTCTGGAATTTGGGAAGCCAAATAGCCATCATAAATAACAAAAAGCACCTCAGGAAATTTTTGAAAGAAAGTCTTTTGCTCTCCTCACTAAAACAGAACATCTGATTATAAAACCAAAAAAAAATGTACATTTAAAAAAAAAAAAAAAAAAACATTAACATATAATTGTTTCTCCCATTTTTTTCTTTCCTTCCCCTTTTCCTTTCTTTTTTTTAACCATAAATACCAAAATGTTTTTTTTCTAAAACAGATATTTATACTCAACACTTAAAAAAAAATATATTTCTTTATATACGTTTGTAAATAATCATATATGGTATAATCAAATAAATTAAAGCAAAACATATGCTAGCTGGGCCTATATTGAACATCCACCCAAATCTGGGATGGGTGATAAACATAATTAAATTGCCTTGTAACAGAGTTTAAACCCAGATACTGTTACAATATCCCCTCTTGCAAAAAAAACTTCAAAATGAGGTACTATCATTTTGAGAGTTCAGATAGTTCCCCTTTATGGTGCTCCATAATCCCAAAGATTATAAGACCCTCTAATTTTTAACATGGTGTCCACCCAGAATGCATTGTCACCCGCATGCTGTTCAATAGAAAAAGGACCCTCATACAAATTATACAATTTTCAGCAGATAAATTTTCCAGGGTCACTAACATATGGCATTTTCAACCATCACTTCGACTCCTATTCGGAATAAGTACCAAGTACTCTGTGCCCATGTATTGCTTTTCTGACTTGTTTTTATAGAGTATTAACAAGCTTGAGCTATATCTGCTTCTTCAGCTCTTCCATTCCTGATACAGAAGTTTTAATCAACTGAATGATGTGTTTTCCTAAGTGCAACTAGATTGAAGCAAACCCCAGCAACTCATTAACAGACCTAGGTTCTGAATAGTCTCCCCAATTCCTGCATGACCTTTAACATGGGTTTGATCAGGGTTACAGATAGATGTAAATATATGGTTGACCCATTGTCATTGTATCCACCTATGCCATTTATCTGATTTGAAAGGAGTACCATGATATGAGAGTAAAACTGTTGGTTTTTCCACGGCTGAAAAATGGTGCTTTTCTAGCACCCTTATGATGTTCCTTGCATTAGCTTGGGGTAACATATGCAGTCACAAATTTAGAAAATAGGTCATATATTGTAAAAAGATATTTCTTTTCATTAAAATCTAGTAATGGATTATAGTAATACATGGCCATCATCTCCTGTAGTCTCAGAATCATAGAAGTCATAGGCATTACATAACTTCTATTGCACAGCTTTACCATTTGACATACCTTACATTTGCATATCACTGCCATAAATTTTACTGTGCATGCTGGGCCAATAAAAATCAGTCCTCTAGCAAGTATTTGGTCCTAGGTGTGCCATATGAACCATAAAGTTGATGTACATGAATGATGACCAATTCCCTCATCTGATCTGGTAGAATGGGATTCCATTTCTCTTGGTCCTCATCTAATTTAATACCATTCTGGCTTATTTCCTACCCATTTTAGGTTTGTGGTTCTTTTTTCTTCCAACTGCTACATTAATGCCTTCAGCTATCTATCCTCCCATTAGCAATGTGACAGTTGGGCCAGGTTTTGTCCACCTCTTCATTTATACTTAGATTTATACCAGAACTATACAGGTTTATTCATTTAAGTGGTGATGTTGGAAGCATGCAGGGTTATGACTAAGGATGTTGAGCACAATGTTCTCAGATCCTTTGTAATAGCTTATGGTATAATTATATTCCTGGAGATATAAACTTCAGCAGATCAGCTGACTGTTGTTGACATAGCTATGATTCAAATAATCTATGTTTTTATGGTCAGTAATGATGACCATTTCTGACACTAACAGGAATGTTCTAAATTTCTGAAATGCCTAAACAATTGCTAGGTCTTCCTTTTCTATAGTGGTATAATGGAGTTTGGGTCTCCTAAGCAAATGGCTTATAAAATACAATACCCCCACCTGATCATCTTTTTGTATCTGAGATAGTATGATCCCAACCCATACCCACTACTATACATTTGTACAATAAACTTTTTTCTAGTCAGGTAAAGCCAACATGTCTTGTTCTCAAACCCTTCTTATATTTCCTCAAAGACTTGCTCTTGTTCCTGAATCCATTTCCATGGGATGTTCTTTCTTACCAGCCTTATCAAAGGCTCCAACAGTTCCACAATCCCTTCATAAAAGCTATGGTAAAAATTGCATAGGCCCAGGAATGATAAGATTTGTTTGTGGGATTTTGATTCAGGTAACTCTAATAACTAAGACCTTGTCCCGATGAGGTTTAATCTGTCACATGGCCACCACTTGTCCCAAGAATGTCACCTCTTCCTTTCATAACATATTTCTTTTTAAATTTACTTAAATTTTCTTCTTCAGGCAGTTCTCTGAAAAAAACTTCCATATCCGTTTGTGCTTCTTGATGATCGATGATCCCACTAACATGTCTGCATATATTGTGACAAACTCTTTGACCTCTGATAACACTCAGTCCAGTCATCTCAACAAACAGATGTGTCTAAGTTACAAAACCATGTATGTACCAATGAACATATGTTCAATTGGGAAAATATGAAAATTTTGGATAGAGAAAAAAGCTACAAAGAAGAACATTTAAAAGAGATGCTCACATGACAATGACAAAAAATCACACAAGCCAACCAAGTCACCCCACTGTTTATTTGGTTATATTGATAGAGTATCCACCATAACTAAATGTGATATAGTTTTGGTCTTCAGGTTGAATCTTGTTTTTCCAATAACTGGCTGTTAAATTGAAGATAAAAAATATTATCTTCCATTTAAACCTCCCTAACAATTCCTGCATATATAAGTGGGATATTACAGTCCAGGATCATTATTCTATTAAGTTTTCATGCATCAAGACATAGCCAGACAGACCTGTCTTTCTTCTTTATGACCACCTGTGAGTTGCAATATGGGAAGAACACATTGAAATAATTCCCCATTCCACCAATTAATTTGTTTTTTGAACTTCATTCCTCTATTAATGGAAATTAGGTATGATCTAGACTGGAAAGGCTGGTCTCAGTTTACCTAATTTTTTGTTCAAATCTCTGGATTATACCTGGTACTTCTGAAAAAATTTGACTACTGAAAAAAGTTGACTATACTTTATCAACATTCCCCACATCATACATTTCCCATTTTCACTAGACATCTTTGCCTGCTTAATCTTTTCTGTGATAACACTACCCATTGGCTTTTCCTTGACACATATAACCCTTGTTGAATTGTATAGGTCAGGTATTAATAATTTAATTATCTCTTCTTCACATGTGACTTGCTTACATTTCATAATCCAGGATACACTTGTATTTATGCAAAATATCAGACCCAAATATGGTTTTCTGTATCAGATCCTTCATAATGAGTAATACATGAGGGAAAGGTTTCCCATTAATCTGTAGGTTAACCCACATTTTCTTGGGTTTTACCTTAGCCCTCCTATTATTTTCCATTGTTACCTGTATGGACTTCAATGGAAGGGTTCATATGAAAGATTTCTCCCTCACAATTTTATCATATAATGCTTCTAATATAATGGAAATTTGACTTTCTATTTCTATTCAATAAATTATCATATAAACTTTTGTGAAGGCCTATCACCCTTTCTGCCCATGAACACACTTAATTGTCATGTGCTTCCTTTTATCCCAGTGTACCAACTCTCCTTCCCTTTTTCTAACATATCTGATTGATCTGTAAATTTCCTGTCTTCAATCCCTCACATTTTCTTACCTATATCAATCTGACTTAATATTTTATCAGTTTCCTTGGCTGATCTACTTTTCCTTATCCCCACTAGGCATTTTATTTCCTATGGTAAATGTCTGCATACTATTTTTACAATCTGATTTTCAGATAGTTTACATGTTTCTAAGACCTTTAGCATGGTTACTTGTCACTTGAAAAATTGATACATGACTTTCCTTGCCATTCTCTGGAAACTACTGGATTATCATCTGCAATTTAATATTCTCCTGTTGTTCTTCACATCTTTTTCAATATGGTTTTATACTCTTGAAATGTTTGGAGTTGATGTAAGATCAAGTCCCACAATGTTTGGCATACCCTTGAAGGTGAATATATGCTATGATTACTTTTGCTTTTTTTCAGCATCCAGTACCTACTAAAGTATCCTTGTAGGCTATTGATACATTCAATTGGCACCCCCTCTTTTTGTCCCCCAAATACCTTCACTTTCACCATTTCTATCTCCTGTAATTTTTTCATAATCATCTCCATTATGCCTATCTCCATTTCTTTATATTATTGCAGTTTAATTCTACTTTTACCAACTTGAAATTGTGTTTTCTGATTATATTTTTAAAAAAATAAACAAACATTATCTCTAGTACATTAAAATAATAACAAAATCTATTTTTCCTTTTTACTATCATGTAATAAATGTTCCAGGCTCACCACACCAGCCTACTAAGTACCATGCTGCCTGTGACTTTGCCCTATTATTGTATACTTAACACTACCCCCTATTTTCTCTCTTATTTAGTGCTTTAATCTCTATCACAACAACAACAAACAAATTTGTTTTCTTTAAACATGCCATTCTCCCACTTCACAGCTCCAATCATTGGGAAGCCACTTTAATGGGCCTACCTATGGATCATTTTGGTATTTCAGAAAATGATGTACACAAATCTATAAATTAGTGGAGGCAGTTTTATGCCAAGAATATAATGTATAACTATGACTGTTTAGAGGCCATAATACCTGTAGATAAAGCTTTAATATTATCTATCTTACCAAGTGATGGTATGAACTGACCCTATTTGGGAATTTTATGAGATAATCTAGCACATTACCTGTACATTACATTACACAATGATTAGAGTTATATATTTCCTGTACTGATCATTATCATACTGATAAAAGATTCTTGCAGTAAAACCATATTTATGAGTATCAGGCAGAAGCCAACCTCAAGTGCCAATCCCACTATTGCAGTAACAATTTCACTTTACCATATTACTCCTGGATTGTAAACCATGTTTAGTCAGATGCCTGACCCTAGCTAGTTCAATCTCATGGATGGAGGGGGGAAACCCTAATGGATAAACAGAGATGTTTGAGAATGTACAGTAACTTTGCTTCATTATATGGCTTCTTTCACACTACCTGTGCTTTAAGAATAGTTTGCAAATAGTTTATATTGCCTACCTTGACCTTCCTAAGTTGTTACTCAAAACTACTATAAGCTCCAATTTATTTGCTGGACTTAAGGGTGGGATTTAAAGTATGTTTTATCTAGGTGAGTACTCATACAGACCAGGTGGAACAAACTTTGTAAGATATAATGATATAAAAAAAGAAAAATACAAAGGTAAATCAATTTGTCAACTCATATAAGTTAATTATTTTTGTTAACTTATTAAGTATTGTTTATTTTATTTTTTGTCTTCCAAAATATTTTCATTACATTAATATCCATTATGATTTGTTTATTTTATTTTTTGTCTTCCAAAATATTTTCATTACATTAATATCCATTATGATTTCACATTTTTTTTGCTGGATTTAAAATCCAGACATTGTAATATTTCTGTGTGTTCATGTGTCTAGAAAACTATGCTTATAGTAAAGAAAATTAGAATGGGGGCTAAAAATTATAATAGTTAGTATCAAATTTAAAACTATTCAATTTTCGAAGATACAAAATATTTTTCTTCAATCACATATACTTCTTGTAAATTTAGAGACAATATGATAATAGAGGATAATGAAGTTGTTTAATTTAGATGTCACTGTATTCACCTCATACATATTATATACCTTCAAATGATATTCAATGTGACACCTCATTATCATTTTCATCATTGCTCTATATAATACGAAGGTACTAATGACATTTTCATTAATGTTCTTATGCCATTTTCATTACATAAATTAACTTCTTAATATGATTCTTTTATCAGCTTCTGATCACAACACAATATTGCAATATATTTAACCAGGTCTGATTAAGAGTGATATTATTTAATTGGGTTTCAATCCATTATATAATACTTTAAAAAATCATGGGAACAGACTGGCCCTCCCAGCAGAGATGAGAATACTATTGATAGCAAAGCCATGATCATATCAAACTATGCAAATCATATTGTGACCATCATTTCAGATAATGACCCACCTCAACTGCTGGATTCAAACCCCTGTCATTCAAAACATTTTATTTGGTTAGAGGATCAATCTCAGGTGCCATCCAGCCATAGGTTATATAGTCACTGTGCTTTATATGGCAGGCATTCCATACAGCACTTGAAGTATTCCATAACTAGCTCATACTCTGTCTCATGGGTCCACAGCATTTATTTAATACATAAAATAACTCTACACCAATTTACTGGTGACACAGTGACAAGAGAGAAAGAGAAAATAAACAAATAACAATTAAACAAGCATTAATATTTAATTAGGCACACATATATTTAACACATAATTTACATAAGAAAATTTTAAATGTTTACTTTAGGCTATAATTTTAACAGTCCTTCTTTAATTAAAGTTCATTTAATTTAAAATAAAGAGTCTAGACTGTGATCAAAAAATATTTAATTTATCTAGGTTTTCATTTGTTTTATTTTCCAACCAGTTGACCTTTTGTTTCTCCATCAATGGCTTCATAGTTTTCTTTCCAGGTTTCTGTCAAACAATTAGAGATAGAAGAGTATGCTGCAGCTTCTACTTCCCAATCTTGGCATTGGTTCTAGGTATTGATTCAGGTGGAATAGGTGGTGGCTGAGGGATTGTGGCACGAAGACCTGTCATGCACTTGTATGGCTTATAAAATTGACACAGCAGTAGTTGACTGGCTTACTACTTCATTTACTATTTCTGAATATTTTGCATTCTTTAGAAAGAACCCAGACTCCAGATTAATAGCAATGTGAACTGTATATCACAAACCCGACTGAAAAACCATAGACATGTCACTCTTTGTATACCTTTTTTCTTTCTCATTGTTTTCAACAGTTTTTAATGTTTATCATACTTGAATGTATTTTTTAAATTAAGATCATAACTTTAAAGTCCGTTTTTAATTATTTTTACATTTGCTTTAATCTTAATCCTTTGTTCAAATTCATTTACTACCTCAATAAGATAGTGTACAGTTTTTTAATTAATTCAATTATTGATTTTGATTTCATTATCAATCAGAAATCTTATAAACTAATTAATTACATTTACAAACAAAATTGCATTTTATTTTTTTTTTCTATATTTACTTATTTGTTCTTTAAAAAGTTTTCTTTAAAATCTTTTTATTTTATTTTTAAAAGTATGTTTTGGAACCACTCCTTAATTATTACTTTTGGACTATTCTCATTTATTTGATTTTATTTCTTTATTTAATAAATCTAATCATTTATTTTTAAATGATAACATATGTAACACAATATATGTGTGTTTTTAACATACATATTTGCTAGCAGTACTATATATATATATATATATATATATATATATATATATATACATGTACATATGAATGAAATTTTGTGTAAATTTTAAAATGACAAAATATCTAATGTTGAAATATATGTTAATGATTTATTGAAAGTGGGATATAGTAGAAATAATGTTTTATGTACAATATCTAAATTTAGAAATAGATGGAGGAAGGATAATACAGAAAAAAAAACACTGGTAGCATTACCTTATATAAATGATATTGTTTGAAGGGAAATTACATTACTAATGACTGCTCATTTTAATGTTGCATTTAACGTTAGTTCAAATATTGGAAGATTAATTATTAATAGAAGATTGTGTTGATAAAGTCAATAAATATAATATTATTTATAAAGTAGTATGTCATTTTTGGTATAGTTATATTGTAGAGACTAAATGTGAATTAAAAGTAATTTGAAGTAGGAATAATTATATAATAAGTTTTGCCATTCTGTGGATAGATATAAATCTGTTTTTGTTTTTTTTTGCAGAACATGCAGCGATTTGTAATGAAGATTTCTGCTTTGATAATGTTTTTGATTTACATGTGGAAAATGCCTTGAAGAAAATAAAAATTAAAGTCATATTTTATAAATATTACAGACAATGTGTTGAATAAGCAATGTAATTGTGTGAGTGTTGGAAAGTTGGCCATTCATGTGAGAATGTTGTTGTTATATAATTTTAATGAGATTTAAATTTTAATGGTTGATTGCTACTCAAGATGGTGCAAAATGCCATAATCTGGCTATAGCAAAAATTTTAATTTTATTTTATATAGGCTATTGAATTTTTTAATATTTATTCTATAATATTTTGATTATATATATATCAAGAAAAATGATTGATACTTTCAGAATAAAAAATGAATGTATAATAAAAGACATAAAAATATTTATAACTTAGTAGAAAATTCAAAACGTCAGTCTAACCAGTCATAACTTTAAACACATCAATTAATTTATGTAAATACTCATGCAATAATAATTGAAAGTTCTTTACAGCTAAAAATAAAAGCTATATATGAAATAATTTAAATAATATTTAAATTATGTCATCAATAAATATCACAAAATCCTCAGGTTAGAAATAAGAAATAAATAAATACTAGTACTAATCATAATTTAAGTTGGTTACAAAGTGCAAAAATAAGTACAATTTCAGAAATTAAAAAAAAAAAACAACAGCTCTACAATTTAAAATAAATATGTTTTATTTCACAAAACTAACTACATAATCATTTTCAATTATGTATGAATCTCTTATTGTACTGATAATATATCTGTTTATAAACAATTTACTTGAATTGTAGCTTGATATATCTTGAAATTCTTTTAATATTCCTCTTAGAATGAGAATATTTTTCAATTTAATAGCCAATCAAGCTTTATATCCGATATTGATTAATAAAGATATATTTTCTATTAGTAATAATAGAGCAAAATATGGATTAAACTCTCATCACTTGGCAGTTGGAAAGCCTGATAAAAATGTATTTTACTTATTTTTTCTTCTTTGAGATCTCCTGGAGAAATCTTTATCCTACAATATACTATTTAAAATCTGTTGTGTTTACATATAGATAGATAGATAGATAGATAGATAGATAGATAGATAGATAGATAGATAGATAGATAGATAGATAGATAGATAGATAGATAGATAGATAGATAGATAGATAGATAGATAGATAGATAGATAGATAGATAGATAGATAGATAGATAGATAGATAGATAGATAGATAGATAGATAGATAGATAGATAGATAGATAGATAGATAGATAGATAGATAGATAGATAGATAGATAGATAGATAGATAGATAGATAGATAGATAGATAGATAGATAGATAGATAGATAGATAGATAGATAGATAGATAGATAGATAGATAGATAGATAGATAGATAGATAGGTAGGTAGGTAGGTAGGTAGGTAGGTAGATAGATAGCTAGATAGATAGATAGACAGACAGACAGACAGACAGATAGACAAATAGTTAGATAGACAGACACAGACAGACAGACACAGATAGACAGACAGTCAGATAGATAGATAGATAGATAGATAGATGGACGGACAGACAGACAGACAGATAGATAGATAGATAGACAGATAGATAGATAGATAGATAGATAGATAGATAGATAGATAGATAGATAGATAGATAGATAGATAGATAGATAGATAGATAGATAGATAGATAGATAGGTAAGTAGGTAGGCAGATAGATAGATAGGTAGGTAGACAGATAGATAGATAGGTCGGTAGACAGACAGACACAAACAGACAGACAGTCAGATAGATAGATAGATAGATAGATAGATAGATAGATAGATAGATAGATAGATAGATAGATAGATAGATAGATAGATAGATAGATAGATAGATAGATAGATAGATAGATAGATAGATAGATAGATAGATAGATAGATAGATAGATAGATAGATAGATAGATAGATAGATAGATAGATAGATAGATAGATAGATAGATAGATAGATATGAATATTGATTATGAATTTTACAATGTTAAACATGCCCAATACATTAGTTATTATTTAAAAGAAATTAATATAGACATAAACATATAATGAAAATTGTAGCTGCTAATATTTATAATAATAATTTCAACTTATATTCAATTTTTTAGCCATTTTCTAAAGTAGCAAAATAGATTGAGCATTGTTAAATAAAAACTTTAGAAATAAATGAGAAACCATCAAAAATAATTGCCTTGAAATATACAAACATTTATATAAAATTTCTCATGATTTACAATATTATATAATTTTTTTTTTTATTTTACAATAAAATGTATTTTTGAATATAGATATTTTTCTAAACCATCAATTATTTGTTTATAATTGGTTCATTAAAAAAACATTTACACTAAAATTAGCTAACTAATAATGCATTTATTATTAATTATTTAGTTAAAATTGTGTCATTATTAAATTAACTTTTGCATATGAATAATTAGAAGAATACATAATTTATTGACAAAAAATTCTGCAATATTTTTACATACTTTGTTAATTTTGTTTTTTTATTTTTTGTTAGTAACATTTATATTTTTAAAAACAATTCTAATTAGTTAAAAGATAAATAAAAATGTATAAAACTTTAAGCAAGTATTTTAAGTATAAATAGTTTATTCGTTTTAATTAGTAAAATAAAAGTTTTAGAAAATGACACTATATATTACAGTGAATAACAATCACATTAATAGATAAAATAATATAATTTATTGTCAAGTATGCTTTTGATTAATGAAGAGGTTCAGAATAACTACAGTCGAAAATAATGTATTTATTATACTTGTTTATATATTAGCAAATCAAATGATATTAATAGTTTGATGATGCCTCATTGCATGGATATTGCATTTACTGATAGTGTTGATATAAAACTGAATGACTAACTATTACAGTATAGCAAATAATTTCAAAACAATAATAGAAATTAAGGATATGAACACAGACTTTCAACCTCCCTACATCTATCCATTCCATCTTATACAACCAAAACAAATGAAAAAGATAAAAGATCTTCAATAGAAATATTTTGTGTTGAATCAGCACTCATCACTTCGTCCAGAGGTGTATCAGTTGTATAAGATGAAGTGGATAGATATAGGGATCTTGAAAGTCTGAAATCAAATTCCTTCTAATTATGTTAACTTTGTTTTAGACAATATACTTGTATTTAAATGATAGGAATAGAAAAAAAATTCACAATTATGAAAAAGAATTTTAAACTAATGAAATTTAACTATTATAAATTAGATAATTATAATGCTATCAATAAATACATATGACAGATAACTTGACTGATAACTGTTACAAGACTTATCAAAATGAATGAAAATAAATGTGATCATTATACTCATACCGTACCAGTCAAAACATGTCGATCCATCTAACATGAGCTGGAACTCAATAAAATGTACTTTATACTCAGTCAAGCCTGAGATTTAGGACAGGACCAACCTCAATCCTAACTGACTTCATAATTCCCAGATCAAACATCTAATGAATAACATTTAATGATGGCACATGGGGATTTATTTTAAATCTGGCCCACCAGCACAGCAGAGAAGACAATGAGACTCATTTACTTAACATAGGTTGTATGTGTGAAAGTGGAGAAAAAAGAATTCAAACTACTCAAATAACGTATACATTAACAAATAGTTTAATATAATGATAAATTATATGCTTTATGAATTAGCTGCATACATTAGTATGTGCATGAATGAGCAAGTGTTCTACCAAATGATAGATAATTACATATTGTCATTAACACTATTATTTTTCATATGCTCTTTTATTACATAAATGATATATACTATAAATAAACATACATTTTGGTGGGTACAGTATTAAGATGCCAATCAATTATTAGAAAAATTACATAATATTGCCATTAACACCATTAACACTTTGATTTATGATTCTGAAATATGGTGACAAACATATGATTTCAGGAAGCATTCTGGGGATTCATTACAGATATAATATAAGCTATTTTCATGCCATTACGATCATGAAAAAAAATAAAACACATTTGAAAATTACATTTAATTTTATGACAAAATATTTATTGAAAAAAAAAACATTTAAAAGACAGAACATTTGATTTTTCCCAAGGCAGATACTCTTAAATACAGAAATACTAAATTAGAATGGTGGGATTGTATAAGACTGAAATAAATTTAATTAATAAAACTAAAAGTAGTTGGCATTTATATATATTTTGAGCAGAGCACAATTTTAATATTAGAGCACTAAAACTGGGGCATGAAGCAAAAGAAATAATAATATGAAGAAGTTTGCAGTATTGACATCGGCAAAACAATAAGAGAAAAAGGTTATGTTTCTGAATAAAAATGAAGTCTAAGACCCTCATTGTAGGGCAGTGCTTAGAGAAATGTGGATAAGGCATGCCGTGAATGTCACCAGCATGCAGAGGCCTTTTATATGAAGAAAGTGGTTATGGAAGGTCAACTATCCACAGGACAAGGCATGAGAAAAAATCTATGGGTTTGATCTTATCATAACCCCCAGATTAGAAAAGCACACACACATATATATATATATATAATCACAAAGATAATGCCAAATGTCAGTAACACAGTATGGATAAATGTCACTAATGACACTGAATAAGATTTACTGCTTTAAAAATAAATGACTCTTGTTTGAATGCCATAATTTAGATAAATAATACATTATGCCACTATTATATATATGAAAAATGTCATTTAATAAAATATACTTAGATTTGACCCACTCCTTTTCTGCTATTTAATATAATTCATGGATTTTGATAACTAGGATATTTAAACATTTTATATTTTAAGAGTATGAAGAAATAAAGTAAAATTGCAGTTATGAAAAAAACAAGTCATAGGTCACCCTTTCCGAATTTAATAAATAACATTTTAAAATTTCAGAGCATTAATTGGCCTAAGTTCTGGATTCACCATGGATAGAATCCAGAGTTAAACAAATAACAAATTTTTATACTAAAACATAAACAAAATGTTGACTCTTAAAACAATCAGGCAAACATATTAATTAATAATGCATTGTTTTAAGGGAACATTAGTAATCTTAATTCATGGAGGTTTACTTAAAAAGAAGAAAGATTTTAGAAATCCAACTTGTCACATTGCTTGAGATAGGTATATTAATAATAACTAAAATAACATATAAAATTAAATAATAAATACATATAAATGAATGACCACAACAAAGTTAAAAAAAGCTAGAGGATATGAGATAGGATTAAATAAAATAAAGCTTTGAAAACAATTTACATGTTAATTAAAAAAAGATAAAATTGAACAATACATTAGGAGAAATCATGATAGCTGGATTTGAGATTAGTTAGGTTAGCTAAATTTAGTTTCAATGGTGGTGATTTAAAAATAGTTTACCTTGCACCATTTCAAGAGTCCTATTTCAGAGCATGTCATTTAATGGATTCATGTGAGTTCTTCTTGGTGACATCCAGCTTTTATTCATCATTCCAGAGTTTTTTAGGCCTTCCTTCATTTCAGGACAGCAGGATATTATGGCAGCAAAAGATGACTCATAAAGATCAGGAAAGGCTTTCTACTAGATCATCATTTTTAAGATTTCAAAGCAGCATGGAATCTAGTAGCAATCAGTGCTCCCAACAGTAGCTAATTTATTGTTTGTCAAAATTGGCCCATTTTATATACAGCTCAGGTATTTCTGGAATGCTTTCAATTGCTTATTTCTAGCTCTAAATCTAATCTCCAATCTAAAAAAAATTCTTACTTTTTCTTCATCCATTGTTTTTGAAGATGAAATCATAAAATCATATCCAAAAATAAATTCAAATCTATTTCCAGATTAAAAAAAGATTTGACAAAAATGTTTATAACAAAAGTACAATTGTTAATCTTAATATCCATTTTATTTTAAGTAAAAACTTTAATTAAAAATTCTTTCCCAATATTAAAACAATGTCATATTTCCAACCCTTTAATTATTTTTTGGACAATTAATGATTGCATTTTCTATCTTGGATTTTATAAAAATATACAGTTTAATAGAAAAAACAATATAAAAAGAAAAAAGTTTATAAATGATGTATGATAAAATATTTTAAAAATCAATATTTTGTTAGTATTTTTGCTCCTATAATATATATATTTGAGGTACACCTATGTATTTTTAATGTGAAGAAAAGAATTAATAAAAAAAAAAAATAATAATAATAATAATAATAATAATAATAATAATAATAATAAAAATAATAATAATAATAATAATAATAATAATAATAATAATAATAATAATAATAATAATAATAATAATAATAATAATAATAATAATAATAATAATAATAATAATAAATATTGACAAGTTAAACTTTATAAATTTTAGGTGCACATCTTAAATTTATACATAAAGTATATATAATGACAGTAGTACCAGGATGGGATATAGGGTTTAAACACAGGTTAGTATATGGAACCATGAAGCTCAATCTTAAGCTAAGATTGACTGCTTAAATAATAATAACAGCAAACAAGAAACATGTATTGAGAAAGATGAAATGAATAGAAAAAAGTTATCTATAGACAGTGATTAAGCATATAAAGAGGGATCAAGTACTATGAAACAAAAAGTTAAACAAGCATAATAAATAGGGTATATGATAATGAAGAAACTTTACAAACAAAAATAAATGTTGCATACTTGAAACAATACATCAAAAATTGCTTAAACCCATAAAAATTATCATACAATAATATAAAAATATAATACCAATATGTCAAACAAAGCAAATGGAAATTAAAAACAATCAATTATATATATATAACTATAATTTAAATAATAAATTTAACGGTTTACAAAATATTACAAATAATCCTTAAATCCACAGAAGTACTTAAGGTTAATTTTTTAAACCTTCCTCAACGGCCATTAAATTTATTATTTCAATTATAATTACAATTTTGCTTTTAATTAACGTAAATTTTCTTTATTTTATATATATATTGTAACAAAATAAATGAATTCAAATAGAAATAACTAAGTAAAGGTTCAAAATATATCACTATCAAGAATTATGGGGAAATTATTAGCAAATTATTATATGGAAATCACGTGAAGCGAGTACACTAGTAATTCAATAAATATATAACTCAGGTATACAGGCAGTAGGTTTTATCCACTTTCATTTCTTGGTTTGATGTTAAGTGCATGTTTAAACAAATACTAAGTGAATATGGTCTAGCAGGGCGCCACTAGATTATCTGAATCTAGACACGGTTATATCTGATAACCTTTCACATGTACCGGGTTTGAATCCCTTTTTGGTACTTTATTTCTAATAAAAAATGAGAGATTTTGCTTTTTGAGCCATATCACTATACGCACTAATATTTAGGTAAAAGTAAAACATCTTTAAACCAAAGTGGAGTTCATTGAACATAAATCATTTCTCAGATCTTAGCATAACAAATGTGTTTCAATAGTTTTGTAAGTTTACTAGCTCAGATTATATATAAATAATTTAGGATGGCAATTCACTCATCCTTGCATGAAATAGATGATGGGATGTGGTTATAATAATACTAAGAAATCACTAAATATTATGAAATCAATATTTATTTATGGCCTTTAAACAGTTAAACAGCTCATTAATTAAAATGTTGATGACGATGATGATGATGATAATAATAACGATAATGACAAGGGTTTCAACTACAGCTCTAGGACTAAGCCTAAACATAAAACTAAATTTTATGAAGAAATTTATAATTATTGCTTAATTTTAGCATATTTACTTATATCTTAAATAACTAATATTCAACCATTGATGATGATGAATAATCACACTTAACAAAGACTACACTTAATGAAATATATACGCCTCGTTTAATAAAACAAACTAATATTTATTACTACAGTTCTAACATATACATAAAAATTTCTAGATAAATATGAAAATTGACATGAATAATAATAATAATAATTGATTATATAACACTCCTCAGATTAATTTTAAGTTCTTCCCCCTTTCCCTTCAAATGTATTTTGTATTAAGTTGGACGTCACATTGACCATGATTTTCACTCCATGAGAAAAGTATTTTAAGAAGATATTATCTGCTCATTAGCACACATACTTTAAAAAATCCAACATGTAAATAGAATATAAATAGAAATGTTAGTAAAATTGAAAGAGCTAGTTTTAGAAAAGAGTTTTAAATCATTATCTCCCCCCTCTCTTCTATCTCTGAAATGCTATACTTAATGAACAAACTAATCTAATATTCTAACACTACTTGTTACTCCTCATTCAATCGCAATTATACACATATAAAATATCATTATGTATGTGCGTTTTTATCCCATGATAACAAAATATTATTTAAAACCCAAAATAATAATAACATATTAGTTAAAACTAAAATCATAATACCATAAAAAAAAATTGTTTTACACATTAATATTGTAAAATTAATAAACAAATCATTTTTATACATTCAAGATCATTTATGAAGCTCAAAGTTATTATTAGTAAGACATTCTTGTTTTAATCGATCTGAATAGTCTTTAAAAGTTCTTTAAATAAAATATACCACTTTATCGCTAAAATGTTTATTAAGATTGAGATCATAAAGAAAATAGATATAAAAAGTCATATTACCGATCTTTTGTTTGTAGCGAATTTCCAAGGGTTCAAACTTGTCTTGTATAATGTTTATATTTCTGTAGCTACCATTTCCGTTTTACTGGGAACAATCTCTTTCTTGAGGTTGATAACTATTTGATGATGGTGACTCTATTGAGGTTATTTGCTTTAGTGGATAATTTGGAAATCATTATATTAATTTTTCTTCTTTTCCTGTCAAGCATGTGGATGAAATACAGCAGTTGTTTCCCCATTTGTAAATTTTCTTGAGTTTAAAATCAGTTGTTGGAACAATTAATTGGACTTGATGATTAATATTTATCAGTAGATTAATTCATCTTCTTTGAATGCAGGTGAATGCTTTCTTTCTTTTATTAAAAACATCTTATTTATCTGGTCAGTTGAAAGGTGTAGAATATTATTTTAGACACATCTTTTCTTTCCTATGTGATGTGCAGCTTCCTCCAGATGGTCCGGAACCGATGGAACACACATATAATTTTTCTAGCAAGCCATTTTTTATATTTTCAACGTTCAATATTATAGTTTAATAATCTGAATCAATCCCATTACAATAATCTTAATAATAATTCAAAACAGCTTTTTATATCCAATTTTTAGCTAACTTAACCAATCAGAGATAGCATCACTTGCTATTTTTGGACAAATTTGTTTTAATTAGATCTCTAATTTATTTTCAACCAAAGTATTTTTCAACTGAAAAGTTTAATCCTTTTTCCAGACACTTTTGTTTAAAAAAAAAAAAAATAGACTCAATTCTTATTTCCTTTCTTTTGTTTTTTTTTTTTCCTTTAACATCCAGGTAACACTTCAACATCCAGGTAACACTTCAAATCTTTGAGCTTCCTTCTTTAGATCTTGATAAGAAAATTTCAAAAATTATAGCTCTGACTCATCATAAGCTTCCAAAGTGAAACAATCATTTACAAAAAAAAAATTACTACAAAGATCGATATCTGATTAAACAGATTTCCTCTTTTAACAAAAAAAAATTGTACAAAAAAAATAATTTGACAGATTTAATACTTCCTTTTCTTTCAATATTTAGGAAATGTAAAATTTTGTATGTAATGTACACACATCCTCCATTCTTTCAAATCATTCATAGACCAACCTTAAATACTATAATTGCTAGCTTAGTAATTATAAACCAATTATTTAATTAAATCTGTAACTTTTAAATCCCACTTATAATTAAAGAAAAGCAAAATAGAAGTATAGAATAAAATGTTAGAATTGATCTAGCATAGGTTAGTTTTAAAGAAAGATAAAATGATTAATATTTGAAATATAAAACAATTAAATAATTTACACATACATTGCCTATATGTATGCATTATAACTTTGCTTTTTAAAGAAAAATTAAATATTAAATAGTTTAAATGTGTGTATTACCTTTCTATCAACACACACACAAATAAAGCATATAATTGTTGTCCCATTCTTTCTGTTTAAAGCTTTTGAAATTGGACCTTGTAGGGTTTAAACTGGGATGCCCTACAACTTCCTTTATGGTTATATAAAATTGTGATGATGATTTTTGTTTTACCTTTTCTACATGCACATTACTATAAATTTGGCTAGTGACCCAATTGTAATGGCACAATATATATATATATATATATATATATATATATATATATATATATATATATATATATATATATATATATATATATATAAACATAAAGATACCATAAAATATTACATAAATATTGAACCAGATGGAAGAAGATCACTCTGATTATATAAATTTAAAAAAAAATTGATGAACTCTGGCCGCATTTTCACTATTGCAGCAAACTGCCCTTCAAGTGGAGGTCTAATATATGTGGTGGATAAGACCAACAGCATCTATAGACAGGCTGAGGCTATACAGAAAATAACCTGCAGCTGTTTTCAGGTTATAGAATTTCTTGGCTGCTAAATTCAAATTCCTGCCATCCAAAGCATTTTCATTTGTTTCAAGGTCAATCCTCTGGCACTTTAGTGCTTGATCAATTCCTAGATAGCTCTGTTATTCAAGTATAGATGAGAGAAACTATAATGTATTGCTTAGTGATTACTTTTAACTACAGATTATTCATTAGTGGCATAATTATCAAAGAGAACTGACCAAACAATAATTAGCAAACAAACAATTTATTTAAAAAGACTTCTAATCAAAAAAAAAAAAAACCATGGTAATAAAGAATATTATAATAGAACATTATAAGTTTATTTAAACACACTTCTAGTTAAAATATATAATAATATAGAATACTAAAAGTAAAACATTTAAATCTAAATACGTACACACACATTGAAATATAAATTCATTACTCAATGGAAAGCTTTGCACATATTAAAACACGTTATGAGAAAATTAAATATGCACACACATACTGGAGTTCATTGTATATAACAACTTATAGGATACACTTAAACACTGCTATTGCTATCAAAGATCAACAGTATTTTATTCAAACGTGAGCAGTTTATGGATGAAAGTAAAGAAGTTCATAGTTACCTAGGATTTTGCTCCTTATGCTTCTAAAGATACAACTCCTCATTTTCTTCTGTCATATTGATCGCCAACTGGTTGGATTTTTGGAACAAATGGTTTTGGTCCTGGCTGACTTCCTTCATTCACTGAGACAGATATTTTTTGATTGTTCAGATTGTTAGGTGGGCATGAATTATATATGGAGGGTTTCTGATATTTTGGAGGACCAGGACTGAAGACTGGTCAAATACTCCAGTGGATAGCACTAGATGATGTTAGATAGTATTTCAGTATGAAGACACCTTCTCACATGCTGGGGATGCCAGTAGCTTTCCCTGTCTTTTCTTTTCTGGAATTTTCCATGGTAGTAGTGTGAGTATAATCTTAATCTTAATGATTATTATGAATGAAGTTGAATGATGCTAGAACTGCAAAATTAAAATAAAAACTTAACTGAACGGCTATGAATAGATTTTTCAATCTCTTTATATGATTCTTCTTTACTGTCTGTAGTTATCACTAGCTAATTCCTAATGTGTTTTAATCTGGATTTTTGCATAGATTAATCTAGCCTTTGATTAAAATACCATCTTGAATCATTTTCTATTATTTTCACTTAATGCAATTTATAATTATTCCCTTTCTTCTATTTATCAGCAAAGCAATCTTTAAATGGATTAAAATTTATATGCTTTCCTTTAACATTTTAATTCAATTTTCATTTTTACACACACATTTTCTTTTCTTTAAGTTTATAAAAAAAGAGAAAGATAGTTTTAACTTAGTTAATCCTCCCCTCTTTTTCTCCTTTTCCTATTTATTCTTTAACTATTTAAACTCATATATATATATATATATATATATATATATATATATATATATATATATATATATATGTGTGTATATATATATATAGAAAATAGATATATATATAAACCTAACCAAAGGAAATACATACAAAAACAAAAAAAGACTTATAAATCCAAGAAATAATATAACATTCTTGGATTTATAAGTCTTTTTTTGTATGTATATATATATGAGTTTAAATAGTTAAAGAATAAATAGGAAAAGGAGGAGGAGAGGATTAACTATATATAAATGACAAGATGACACAATACTTTGTCATTTGGTGATTTGCATTTCTTAAAAAAAAAAAAAAAACTTTTAAACACGTACTAATTTATATTTTTCTCTCTTAAAACTTTCTAAATTATATTACTATTTCTTAAAACTTTATCAGTTTTTTTTATGAATTTTTGTCTGAGTATTTATAATAAATGATGCCACAATATGTTTCTTTTTTAAAAATTTTATTTTAAAACAACCATAAAACTATATATATATTTTCTTAAAAAAACATTATTAAACATGTAGTGCTATTCATTAGAAGTACATTACACGATCCTCTGTTTGAGAGTAAAATGTATCAGTCTGACCATTTTACCTCTAATAATTTCTTTATATTTTTACTAATTGTTCTCTTTTTGTGTATCCCAAAGATATATTTAAATTTCATGACCTATAGTTTTTACCTACCACTGAACCTTGTTTACTATCTGTCTGGCAGTTTGTTTTTCTTCTTTATTAATCATAGTGATCAGCATTATATGTTTCTGTCTCCTCCATGTCCTGCACTGCCACAAATGCATTGTTCTTGCATTTTCATTTATTATATATGTACCATCATTGATTGGTTGAAACTTTTTGTAAATATGTTTTTCAGGATGGCTTACAGGGTTGACCCTTATCATGACCTCATCTCCTACCATAAATTCCTCTATGGCTTTATCTTTCATCTTCTGCCTTTATTCACCCATCTTCTCTAGCCTAATTTGTGCTTGCTCAGAATCTTTTCCTTTTATCTATCAGGTCTGCTCCCATTGGTAACTTGGTTTTAAATAGGTATGGTATAGTTTTCCCAAAGTGAAACCAGATTTGTTCGAATCCTGTATGACTCGTTTTCAACAAACTCATCATATTAAGTATCTGTGGGATCTTCTTAACCCACCTCCAATGATCATTGTATATGTATACTCGAAACAGTTACCTATGTTTCCACACAACCCATTCACATAGATTGGAGTGTATGTTATGTATGGACATGAGTATGTGTTTTATTCTGCATTTCTCAGTCATTTTTTTCCACTTGTCAACATGAATGGCATTCCATTATCAGGTATGATTTTGCCAGGAATTCCCATAGTTACAAAAATCCATTGTTCCAGAATCTACATTGTTTGTTTAGCATTTTCCTGAGACACAAGATATGCAGCCACCAGTTTTGAAAATAAGTTCTAAGCCACAATGAGGTGTTCATTTTATTAAATGGAGGCAATGCTCAATCTTTAGCCATTAAACATAACTTTTTTTAAAAACCCTGTTTTCACATTTTGGAACTTATATTCAGGCTGTTCAGTCCATGCCATCGTCTTTCTTTTTTAAGAAATTGCAATAACTGCTCCATGTTAAACATTTTTTTTTTGTAAAACAACATGTTTTTTTTTTATTCATAGGTCTAGGATACTCCTGGATTGCCTGAATTTTTTCAGGATCTGGCTGAATTATATTTTCACTGATTATGTGGCCTAAAACATTACTTTAGTGGTCATTAAGTTTCTTTGACCTAAATTTATTTTGATTTTCTTGTGTCTGCTTTCATCCAGCATTTTCTCTAAGTGTGTGAAATGCTTTTCTATACCTTCTGATACCAATTCAATCTCATCTACATACATTACAACTAAATTTTTGATACTATCTGATAAAACCTGATTTAGACACTGAATTATCTCAGCCCTGCTGTTTTTCAAACCAAAGGAAATCTGATTAAAGTTATATGCACATCAATTATACTGAAATGCGGTATACTTCAATCATTAGGGTGAAGCTTGATCTGTCAGTAACTGGCAGTCAAATCAAATGTCAAAAATATTCTCTTATAATGGAATTTTGCCAGTCACTCATTAATGGGAAGAGGGTGTTTATGTTGGGAATAGTTATCTTATTTAATTGCTAAGCATCTACACAAAGTCAAATGTACTCATCTTTTTTGTGGTTACAATGGGGTTATTAATAGGGGATGAGAATTTACAAATGATTCCCCATTTAAACATTTTCTCTATTTGTTCTTCCACCTCACCCCTATATTGATGCAGGATAGAGTATGTCCAGGCCTGATATTGTTGATTCCTCATGAGTTTTATCTTATGCTCATATCCTTGAATCAATCTGGGGCCCTCAGAAAAAAACACTTGTATTTATTTAACACTCCAGTCATTCCTTTTGAGCATTGTTTATAAATATTGATTCTTTTATTTTTTTCCTTAACTCTATTTCTATCCCTGCACTTTTTGCACAGTACTCCACATTTAGATCTATTTGCTTGGTTGGCTGCAAATGCAATTACTTTATTGGTCAGTTTTACATGACTTCATTTATAATCTAGCACACAAAGACTTATGCATAAAGTCTGATCCCAGAACAACTTTGTGTATCAGACCCTACAAGATAAGCTGTACATGACTATATTATTTCTTTACTACATGCATGTTCATTTATGCTTGTTCCTGTCTTGCCCTAATATTATTAGCTATCATGACATACCATTTTAATGGCAATTTTTTTACTTTAGTGTTAATATGACTCATTCTATCAATATTCCCTGTGACACTGGTTTCCTGAATCAAGCAAACACTGATTACCATCCTTTCTATTACTATTTTCATCTTTGGATAGCACTGAGGTGCCATTATTGGCTCCCTTTCATCCCAGATAGAAACAAGGTTTGTTACTTGCATATGATTGTTTTCTCTATCATATCTTCCAATCTGTGTTTTGTCCTTTCCCTCAATCTCTCCACTACCTTTCTTATCCTGACTTTTTTTGAAAGCATAATATTTATGCCACTCTTCTGTGTGTTTATTTTTGAAAATTTATATTGTCTGTCTTTGTTCTTCTTAATATGCCTACTGCTGTCTAGTACCCTAAGTACTTCAGCCACCTGCTCCACCATTTATTGTTTTATTTCATTTATCATTTTCTCTATATTCTTAGGAAAGTTACATCTAACTATTTGTATAATTTGCCACTCATATAAAAAGTATGTCATGACCAATCTTAATTTTGACCCTTGTTGGCTGAAAAATGTGATGAATAGTTCATCAGGCTGCCATTTGTCTTAGCCACTTGGTACTTAATACTTTCCTGATATTCATCTCCTGTAATAGTTTGCCAGTAATGCCTGCTTGTATTCTCTGAATATTCCTGGTTTTTAGAATGAGTCCCACCAGAATTGATAATCGCCCTGTATATGACTGCAAGCTATAGCAACCCTGGCTATTTCATTTAATTTATTCATCATAAAATAACATTCCAGACTATGAAGGTGTTCATTTGGAGTCTCTCCTATGTACCCCCAAAACAACTTTATTTTTAGCAACTGATTTACTACATAAACTCTATCTATATGTGTGTATGTTCTTATGTTTCCTATTCATTTTCTAACACTTCTATATTACTAGTTTTTCCACATGACTTCTACCATTAACATGCCTTTCCTTATCCACTCCTTGTGCTTCCCTATGTTTTTACCTCCACTAAATTATTTCTTCTACCAGTGCTTCCATACTGTCTAGTTGTTGTTTTTTATTTATTTTTTACTTATCTCTGTTTATTTATATTTCAAATAATTTTTTGAATGAAGCATGCGACAATCTCCAATGCCCTTAATCCTTTCTGTTTCCACTTTTATCCTCAATATCCCAATATGCCTCAAATATCTATCTCTTAAGACTCTTTTCATTTAAATTTTATATAGTTTGCTTGCTTTGGTCTCTTCTCTTTCTACACTGTACATCACTTTCATATTTATAATGGCACAAATTAGCATTTCTTCAAGACTTCATTTTCAAACTTTTAATTCTACTTTAATTACATTTCTAATTGCTATTAACTTATGATAGATTGGCACCCACATTGGAAAGCGAATTCAACTGGGTGGAAGAAGATGGCTCTGATTATATAAATTAAAAAATTTCTTGATCAAAATCAGCTGCACTTTCTTTATTGTAGCAAACTGGCCTTTGAAGTGAAGAAGTCTAATACAAAAGATGGATAAGAACAGCAGCACCTATAACCAGGCCAAGGCTATACAGAGTATAACCTGTGGCCACATTTCCAGATATAGAACTTCTCAGCTGCTAAATTCAAACCTCTGCCATCCAAATCATTTTTATTTATTTCAAAGTAAATCTTCAGGTGCCAGATATTCATAAGTTATAATTAGCATGCTTAGATGACAGGTACACAATTTAGCACTTTATCAATTCCTAGATAGCTCTGTTATTTATATGAGGGGAGATAAACTATAACATATTGCTGAATGCTTACTTTTAAATATAGATTATCCATCAGTGGATAATTATCAAAGAGAAGCAATCAAACAATAATTAACAAACAAATGATTAATTTAAAAAAACTTGTAATCAAAAAAATATGGTAATAAAAAATATTATAATAAAAGAACACTATAAGTTTATTTAAACACACCTCTAGGTGAAATATATAATAATAAAAATACTATAACTAAAACATTTAAATCTAAATATGCACACACACATTGAAATATAAATTAATTACTCAATGGAAAGCTTTGAACATATTAAAACACACTATGGAAAAATTAAATATGCATGTGCACACTGGAGTTCATTCTATGTAACAACTTATAGGAGATACTTAAATATTGCTACAGCTACAATGTCTTTCATTTAAACATTTTTTTGCACTTAGTCTTGGTTTCACCATATTGGGTTATTCTTCTGGCTAAGTGTCAATAATGGTACAAGTCTCTATGCAATCTTTTTGTGAGTTTTTCTCTGTTTTGGCTCATGCTTCATGAATTTCAGTATCAATGTCTGCACTGGTTTCAGCCCAGTTTTTTCTAATGTGATTTGCAATTGTTAATATTGACTAAATATAGTTGAGAAAATAATAAGAGTCTTAAAGAATACCTAAAAAAAGGGCATAGTATATCCTAATGTAGGGACTTGGCATATCTTCTATGGGTGATACTCTTATTGGCAGGGTATAATATATACTCAAGTCTTTTCTACTCTTCGAATGCTATTTGTAAAAGATTTGATGTCAATGGCAGAAAGCATATTCAGCGAGTATTAAAAAAATGAACATTGAATAATCTTTTCTTAAGTCAACATTTAAAAATGGTCTAGTTTCAAACTTGGAATCACTATGTTCTTATAAAAAAATTGTTAGCATACTTTATTTTTTAATTGTTTTAGAAGAATCAATGGCTTAAAATATTAATAAATTGTTATTGGTAACCTATTATAACATAAGATAAATTCGATAACTTCTGTGAATTATTAATTTCAATTTTTATTAACAAGTAGTATATTAAATTGTAGATCATAATGAAGTTAATATTTTATAATTAGAAAAATTGAATAGATTGAAATATGTATTTATTTATTCATTTATTAATTTTTTATTTTTTCAATATTTCTATGTATTGCATACCTTTAACAAATAATACATAAATATAAAGAAACAAAATAGTAAATTATTATTTAACGTGTGTATGCATATGTATGTGCATTGTGGATATGATTAAAATATTATGAACTCATATATATATATATATATATATATATATATATATATATATATATATTCAAATGTTAATTTTACATAATTATTTTAATAAGTATTTTTAAACATTTATATTTTATGATAAGTAAATAAATGACCAATGAAAATTTATTTTATTCAAATTATGATTTTCAAAGATGTATGTTAAGTTTCAAATTTTTTGTATTATTTTTTAATATTATTTTACAAACTATTTATTTATTAAAAGCTAAAAGACATTTTTAATTCACAAAACACTGAAATATTTTAAGAACTTTCTATCAATAAAATTTTGACTCTTTATAACAGAGGTAGTAGCAATGGCTTATTTTCAAATGAAACTATGGGAACAATATCTAAGTTAATGAGCTTAATGTTTTTTTCCATATGTCATAGCATCGGCCAGGATGTAAACTCACAACTGTCTGCAGCCAACTACTTGCTTGCAAGGTGGCTGTGATGACCTCTCAGCTAACAACGGTTGATGTTTTTGTCATCAAAAAGAGTTATGAAATGTCCATGATTTGAAATCAAACGTTGTCTTAATCTGTCTTATTAGTAAGCAAGTAAATAGAATTTATAAAAATTAACAGTTGAAATGCAATATATTAATGAACAGCTAAGTAAAAAAAAACATTTGCTCTAAAAGAAATTGTTTTTGAAAGATCTAGAAACAACTGGAGTAAAATTATCTCAAAGTACAGTACATTAAATGCCTAAACAATAGGAAATATTCTTAGTAATACAAAATATATATATATATATATATATATATATATATATTTGTTATAAAATAACTAAAAGTATATAAGGTAAATGTATTAAATTTAGCAAAGAATTATGCAAAAGGACTAAATAACATTAATATTTATATAAAAATAGAAATGTTAATATTACAAGGATTCACTAAGGAATATATTATTTAAAAATCCTTATTTCATTAATTGGATAAAATTCTGCTTTTGAATGATGTCGTGGAAATATTATAGATGAACTTCAAATATAATGTCTATTTAAAGAACCATTGTATTACCTAAGGATTACTAAATTATCAGAACTTGCAAACTTTAATTTCTTATACTATTTTATAGTTATGTTTATTAAAATATTAATAAATACATTTTAACTGAATAACCCATTAAAGAAATATTTAACAATCCTTGGAAATGTGACCCAAGTCATATATATATATATATATATATATTGTAACGAGCACAGACGTTCATTACATTGTTGTTGTTTTTTTTTATTTATTAAACATGAAAGTAAATTAAAAAGTTGCATTTAAAAATTTTCTTTAAGAATTAAAAATTGAAATTAAATATCATCTTAAACTCGTATATATTAAATCGCACAGATAATGAAAAATTATTAAAATAAAACTTTATTAAAGTAAAAGTATTTTAAAACTAAATTTTAAAAAGATTTGGAGATAAAATTATATCTTTAAATTTATCTTTAAATATATCTTTGATTTGGAAAACAGGTTAATTAATCAGAAATGGAAATGATAAATTTAATTAGTCAAATGTAAACCAGCCTTGGGCATTTAAATGTAAAAACATCGGTCAGATAGGAAAACAATAGAAACTTTTAGCAAATGAAATAAATCCATTGGGAAATCGGACCTCAACGAAAAGGATCATCACATCGGTGACGTAATGTAAATTCAATCCTTCACATTAATATAAAAAGGACAAGTTTGGTAATTATTAGTTAGTTAATGATTATTACGATGTGACTATATGTATTAGTACGGAGTTGGAGGTGAAGGGATTGAAAGAGGCACTTTCAATTCCTTCAGCTGTTAAAAAAAAGGGAGTGAAACATCGTTTTCTACATTGAGGACCAACTAAATTAAAAAACCTCCGAATGAATAAATAAAACAATGGCTAAATGTATACCAATATCTTCAGGACGGCGTGGGAATTCCCGTTCAAACTTACTAACAACAGATAAAGATGAACTGTTTAAAACCGTAAGAACTTTACAATTAATGAACATTAAATTAATAACTTTTCGTATTTAAAATAATTGCATTAGTTTCCTATCTGACTAAAGTAGTTAAAATGTTATTTGATGTATTTTTTATTTATTTGTTTAAAATCATTTCCATTTATTTAATTTTGTTCTTTAAGTTCATTTATGATTTCTGTTTTCCGATAACTTAAAATATATCAATGTTAAACTTAAGTCGGGCGTGAATGGCTGTATAGATTTGTAAAGTTATATTAGGGGAGGGTAATCTTAGGTTATTTATGTCATTGTTAAATTGGGTCAATGGATTGGATATATTGATGTAGTTAATAGATGTAGTCGGAGATTCACTACTGGCAGAATCGTTTATATATACGCCGCACTCACCCGTTTGCCTATGGAAGGAATTATAAGACGGAGAACGCAGTTCCTTTCTATGGAGTTTTTTTTTATTGTTCTTCTCATTAGATAGATGTAATATTCCTATCTGATGAGAGTCAATGTCTTTTCTTAATCTTTTTGGTGCTGCCGTATTCCGTATTACATTGAATACATTGATGTATCAGATGAATTGATGCCAGTTTGACTGCGAATTTTAGCCTAAGGTTAAATAGGGATATAATATTCTATTTTCAAGTGCAAATCTATGTAGTCTATTCATACTTGACCCTAAATAAAAATGCATTAAATTTAAGTTGTTTATAGACGCTTGCATGGATTGGTTAACGGTGAATTGTGTTTCGGGTTTTCATATTTGATCAAAATATATAGACATTCGATAAATAATGATACCTTACAGGGAGTATCTAAAATGTATTTATTCAGATGTCTTTTAAGTTATTGGTGACAATGCAAGTATCTTATGCTGAATACTAGAGGGTTTTTTATATTTCCCTATGCAATTGTCAGTAATCAATAATTTTCTTTTGATCGTTTATGTTTATTTTGAAATGTTTTTGACCGTTGAAATCTATGTAACTGATCTATAGCAATATATTAAAACAAGCTTTTATAATCCCATCTGTGTGAACTTAAATAAAATGTAAACTTATAATATAATAGAAATTAAAATGTAAATTAAAATCTAAGGTAAAGTTAAAAATAATGTTAAATGTTAAAATGTAAAACTAATACTAAAATAATTTTAAATCTTATATATATGTGCATAAATAAATGTTTGTATGTTAATTACTGGCTAGTGGCTTATTTTATTCCTCTTATATATATATATTATATTATTAAATCTCTGCTATTCCACTGAGCTAGTGACATGGGCTAACGACCGGATGCAAAAAAAAAAAAAAATTTGTTGACTTACGTATCTGCCTACTCTATAAATTTTTCTAGGTTCAAATGCCTAGATGGCGCCCGTAGTGCAGATTACATTAAGTGAAATTCTCCGGATCGTTACAATATATATATAAACTAACCAAAGGAAATACATAGAAAAACAAAAAAAGACATAAATCTAAGAAATAATATTATATTTCAACCAGAGGACTGGTTTTCATATATATATATATAAAGTTGAGTATAAGTGTTTGTCTACATTATACAAATATAAACTAATCAAAAAAAAAAAATAGATAATTTTTTTAAAAAAATTAAATATCTTTCTTAATATTAATCTTGATTTTTATATAACATTTTAAAATGCTTTGTTTGTTCATTATCGAAACATATATTTGAAAGCAATAGATTTGAAACATAAGTATAAACAAATCATATTTAGAATAATGTATAATTCATATACCTTTTGTGTAAGTGTAAGATTGTATTTACAATTGGTCACCTTCCATATATAATTGTAAAAAAAGTAAAAAGTAGACTAAAACAAAGTTAAATATATATTTTATATATTTCAAAAGTTTACTTATTAATGTTTAAATAAAATACTTATTAATGTCTATACAAATAATTTTTTGATCTATTAGTGTATTGTTCATTGCATCATTTGATAGATGTTTAAATTAGAAATATAGACAAAACATATCTTTATAATATTCATAATTAACTCATAATCCATTATTTTAATCAAAAGTATTTTATCCACTTAGCAACTTATATATGTATATCTAATTTTCTTTTTATTAATTAAATTTGAATCTCATAATTATTTACAGTTTATTGACTACATTATACTTTAATATCAACATAAAATATCTATATAATTCTATTTTTATTTTAAATATTGAGCTAGCCAATATATATGAATAAATATTTATATATCATAATAATTTATTTTATTATTTTGGTAGTTTTCTCATTTACAATTTATTGATTACAATGTATAAATATTTAAGGAAGATAAGCTAATGGCTTATTAAACACTAATTGGTTAATTAAGTTACTATATTTGTTTATTTATTTATTTGATCTAAACTGATAAATAGACATGCAACATCATTTGTATTTTTATAATTTATATTCTTTAATTACTATTTTGCTAATATTTTATACTAGTGTACTTTGATATCTCATTCAAGGTATAAAAAATATATTAATTGAATTCTATGGCTATTTTATATTGTTACAAAAGTAATATCCAAATGTGAGTAGACGATTTATCTAATAATATTTGGTAAAACAATCATATTAATTACAATACATATATATTTAACAATAAAATAATATTATAATGGTAATTAACTATTATAATCTTTCAATCTGTAAAAGTATTTTTAGTTAATTCCTTGACTCTCTTCAACTGCCATTAAATTCAAAAAACATAATGGCAACAAACCTGATCAATTCAAATTTTATGAATCCCGAAATTTAACATCAGCAGCTTATATTCATTTTATTTATACTTATTAAGATTGCCTCCATATGTTTTTCTTTTATTATGGTTTTTATCTTCATGAATAATTTTAAAACTTTCAATATCAAAATTAAATTTCTATTTATATGAACTTTTATGATCCAAAAAAACTGAAACAGTTATCAAATCACTATTATTTTTTATATACTTATATAACAATTTATGCTACTTTAATCTTATTTTAATACTGCACCTTGATTCACCTATATATAATAACATCCACAAAAAATTGATATACAACATTGCTTTTCTGCTTAACAGGTATTATAAATATCATACCTGTAAAGAAGAAGAGTAATGTTGTATATTAAATTTTTTGTGTATGTATATTATCATATATAGATGAATTGAGATGCAGTATTAAAAAAAGATTTAAAAAGCATGAATTGTTATACAAGAATGTGAAAAGTAAAAATAATAGTGATTTAATGACTGCTTCAGTTTTCTTGGATCATGAAAGGACATGTAAATAGAAATTTAAGTTTGATATTGAAAGTATTAAGAATCTTTATGAAAAGAGAAACCATAATAAAACAAAAATTAAAGAGACAATTTTAATAAATAGAAATAAAATGAATATAATTTATAGATAATGTGTTAATGTTAAAATTTGGGATTCATGGGATTTGAGTTGATGACATTTGCTTTTGTTATGGTTTTTTGAAATTAACAGCAGTTGAGGAAGGTTAAGGAATTAATTGAAAGTACTTCTGTGGATTGAAAGATGATATATAATAGTTAATTATCATTATATTTATTAGATTTTATTACAATAGTTTTTAATTAACAAACATTGTTATTTCAAATTGTATTTTTTTACAGTAAATTTTAAATTATTTGTATAAATTTTCTTCTTACTATACCAAGAAAATGAAAAAAAAAAACCTTTGTTTATCTAAATTTAGTTGTTTGCTTTTTATAATTTTTATAATTGCTTTTTTATAATAAATATGTTTTATGAAATAAATTTGCTTATAATTTTACCATTATATATATATATATATATATATATTATATTTTTAAAAAAAAATAGCATAATAAAATACATATTTTGCGGGTTCATCCGTGTTAAAAACTTTTAATATCAATTTACTGACGTTTCGACTTGGTCAAAAATTTACAGCCAATTATAGACTGCAAGAGATGTATAAAACTAAAACTACTTGGGTTAAATTCAAGCTAATTTAATTTCACTGGTAAGGAAATGTGTTCATTGGAATTTCAAGATAACTAGAATTATACCTATATGAAAAAAAGATTCAAAATATTACAAAGCAATATCAATTTTATTTACTTTTTTAAAAGTTTTTGAAAAAATATTTTATTCAAAAATAAAAAAATATTAATAAGACATAAACCAAAATCTCAACACAACTTTTTTACCAAAAAGATCTTGTTATCATTCAAGATCATATAGTATATGCCTAAAATTTTGAACAAAGAACTGATATCATATATCATGATGCATCGTGTGCATTTGATTTAGTCCTCCATAAATTATTAACAATCAAACTAATGAAATTTAATATACATATAAAAACAAATAATTGGATAACTTCTCACTTAAACAATCATAATATTTAATATCAAGGAGTGCCACAAAGAAGTATTTTAGTGCCATTGTTATTTAATATTTTTATGGCACATGTATGTTGAGATATAAAACCTCAAAATTTTTATCATATGCTCATGACAGTAAAATTATTAAAACTGTCAGAAATTTTATCATTGGATTGTGATAAAATATTATATAATAAGTGAGATTCATTTGGTATGATTAAATTGCAAGAGGATTTAAATAAATATTAATATTAATATTTTAAAAAGGGGTTAATGAAGATATTATAAATTACAGACCTATCAGCCTTTTATCAGTTTTATACAATTTTTTTAAAAAGATAATTACAACTCATTTACAGAGAACATTGGATTTCTACGAATCAAGAGAACAAGCTAGATTTAAAATGATTTTAATATGGTATATCATATCCAGGTATTGAGAGAAGTTAGAGAAAGGGCAAATGAATATGAGTTGTCATTATGCTTTGGATTTGTAGATTATAAAAATTCATTTAATTCTATATACATTTCTCAGTGATTAAAGCATTAGATCATCAAGGCATAGATCCAGAGCTTTGTTATATTTTGGAGAATATTTGTAAAAATTCAATAGCAACAATTAGATTACATAATATATTAGGAAAGTCAACATTGTGAAGGGTGTAAGACAGGGTGACTCCATATCTCCAAAACTTTTTACAGCAGGTCTGCAAAAAGTATTTTGTAGATAAAAATGTAAAGCTAAACAAGTGAAAGTAAATAAAAATTATTTAAGTCATTTAGATGTTGCAGATGATGTAGTTGTTTTTTTTTTCAAATAATGCTTTAGAGCTGCAAAAAATGTTGCAGGAATTATCAGATGAAAGTAAAAAAGTGGGACTAAAGATAAATGTTAAAAAGACTAAAGTAATGTTCAATGGATTTTCTCAAAATAGGAAAATAAATATTTACTATAGTGAGTTAGAAGTTAACAGCTACAAATATCTTGGTCAAATTATTAATACATATGAAAACATAATGGATAAATTTAATCATTTAATTAAACTTGGTTGGAGTAGTTTTTGTAGAAATAACTTGATACTAAAAGGAAATATGCCTATAGATTTGAAAAAGAAAGTTTTTAATAAATGTGTTTTACTAGTTCTTACTTAATTATCTGAGACTTGGACACTAAATAGAAGAAAAATACAGAGACTTCAGACCACTCAAAGAAATGTGGAGAGATGTAGGTTAGGAGTAACAAAAAGAGATCAAAAACTCAATATATAGATAAGAGAACAAACAGGTGTTACTGACTTTATTGAAAAAAATTAAAGACTGAAGTGGAGTTGGGCTGGATATATTGGTAGTAAAGATGATAATAGTGGACAATTGAAATCTTAATCTGGATTCCAAGAGATTGTAAAAGACAGAAAAAGAGACAACATATGAGATTGATTGATTAAATAATAAAGTCTGCAAGGGTGATTTGAAGAAGAGCAGTTAAAGATCAGTGGATTGAACTTAAAGAAACTTTCATCCTGCAGTGGATTAAACTTAAAGAAACTTTCATCCTGCAGTGGATTAATAATGGTTGATGATGACATATATAGATATAAATTATTATATAGATAATACACCCATATATATATATATATTGTAAATATTGATAAGTCTATCTATATTTTAAAAATTATGATTTGTTATTTTAAAAAAATCTCTTTGATTTGATGTTTATATATGAAGTATTATTATTGTTTATGGTTATTAGTTATAGTTATTGTTTGGAGTTATTATTTTATTTATTTGTTGATGGTACATCGTTGTGAATATTTAACTATTGTTATTATTATTATTCTTAATGGTGAGATGTTTAATAGTAATACATATATGTTCTAATTATTATAAATAAATAAGGACATATAAATTGTTGATTATAAAAAAGATTATTTTATTTGTGGTGATTATTAAAAAAATGTAATGTTATTATTTATGTATATATACATATATTTTAAAAGCTGTCAAATAAATTTTCAATTTAATATTTTTTTTTATATGGTTAATATTTTTTTTGAATGTTAATTGTTTAAAATAAAACATGTGTAACAATGGTTTTCAAAACAGCATTTGCTAGCACGTGGAACAACAGCAACAACAAAAAGAAGCCATTATTATTAGGATAGTGATTAAACAAACAAAAGGATAAAAATTTGTTGTACTTTGTTTCTTTGAAATTGCCATTCTTAAGAATAGTGGAATAAGATAAATTTCTGTAATCAATACATAAACATGACTGGCTAATATATATATATATTGCAGCCAAGGGGCTGCACCATTTTCTTTCATTTATTCCAAGGTGGTTTAAAAAGAAAAACTAAGCAAATTTCAACACATGAATTTCATCGCGTCTGAAGCCGAAATTTGATATAGCTATCTGGAATCTATAATGGTCAATCTAATAATAATCTGGAGGTAACTAAAAGTGATTAATACATTGGATTCAACATGTCAATTTTTTTTTCAAGGAGAGAAATTTAAAAAGGAAAAATAAAGTATATATGTGCATTTGGAAACTAATATTTTTTTCTAACATGACATTTCTTCAATTCAATTTGGCTCTAGAATGCATTCTAATATTAAAAGAATAAAGGAATAAAACAACGGAATAAGTTGACTTTTGAAAGAAAAATAAATAAGTGAACTTTGAAAGATAATAAATAATTTTATATGTATAAATGATATATAAATATATTTTTGAGATCGATATTTTTGTTTACTTTTATTTTTCATTATAAAATATAACGTTTTTATAAATATTCAAGCATCTTGTTTTCTAACAGCAATAAACGTTTAACAGGTGTCAAAATTAACACTTAAGTAATTTAAAATCTTAAAGTATGACTTATAAGTTTGGGTTGCATATGAGTTGTTAGGTATATTTTAATAAGTAAATTTATATTCGCAAATTTTTATTATAAAAATTGTTTTATTATTAATTTATGTATTTCCATTTTTTTAAACTTCATATAATAATTCTTATGCAGACCAAAACAATAATTTATATATATTTGCTGTATATAATTTTTTTTTGAATATCTGAAAAATATAAATATGGATTTGTATTTATATTAATACCTACTTGTTAAGCACATATATGTCCTTATCTATTTAATATATATATATTTATTGTAAGTGTATATGTATATTTATTATTTGGGTTTGTATTTAAAACTTATTTAAAACATTGATACTACCTAAAATTAAATGATAATATAGAAATAAAGGATATACTATTTGTTTTATAGATAATGCCTTTGTAATTTATTAGAAAGCGTATTAATATTTTATTCTTATTTTTCGTTTAATGCCAGAGTCATTATAAAATTAATTGAATTCACAATTTAATAGAGGATAACTTCATATTTCACTTATTGTTTAGTCTTTAGGCCACTTACACATATTATTATTCATTGATATGTTTAGATATACATAAATTTACATAATAGATGTGTATATTGGATTTAATACAATTCCCTTTGTTTCTGATATATATTTGATTAGTTAGTCATATCAACCTTGAAAATAAATTATAAGGATAGATCTCATTGCTCTATATGATTTTAAATTTCTTTCATGTATAGCTAGTTGGAAGGGCATATAAACAATTTATTGAAATATAACTGGGATAATTTTGTCTTTCTTCATTTAAATCATACAATCTATTATATTAGGCTTTCTTAACAATTGGATTTATTTAGATTACATATATTCCATTACATTTTTCATCCAATGTTTGAAACATTATTTTCTTCTAACATATTGACGTTCCATTACATTTGATTTATAATATGTTTGATTTATAATATGTTTATATGATATATTGTCCATTACATTTGGCACCACAAACTGTGGGACCTAGTTAACTGGTGATTGGTATAATAAAGATATTTTCCATTACATTTGACATGACAACATGGTCAGCATGATATGTTTATATACATATCGTATAGTTTCCATTACATTTGGCTTTCCCAATGTTTGGAGCCTTCTTTCTTCAATTTAAATGGAATGCAGCATTTACATTCCAAACATTTGGTGCCTCAAAGTTAGGAGCCTTGTTAACAAATGATTATTGTTGCAAAAGGTCATATGTTTATTTTCATTTGAGATCATATAAAGATACATTCCATTACATTTGGTGCAACAACTAGGGCCTGAAATAAGCTAATTAGGGCTTGAAATACCCCACATACCTGAGAGATGTATAGTTTAAAGAAAGAGAAGTATTTTTGTGTAATTTTTTTTATATATATAGAAATATTTTGGTCTTATGTTTAGATGGTGATTGTTACTGTTATTGTATTTTTTTAATGATGAAAGATAAATATAGTCATGAAGCAGTTTAATTTCAATTTAAAAATTATATTGATGGTGTTAAATTATAGCGTAATAATTTTGTCCAAATTTGGAAAATTTATGTTGTAGAAAATCTATAATTTTTAAGATTGGATTGGATATTTGATTGTTGGAGTTTGGTTGGTTCTGTTGCAAGTGTTGATGTTGGATGGGAAATTTTTGTCATTGTCTTGAGGATGTGATGCATTCATGTCACTTATGATTGATTGATCTCATTTATTGCTCCAACCCAAATTTTGATGTTTGTTATTATTTATCACGAAGCAGTTAACAGTAGTCCTGCCATGATTTTACCTTTAAGACTCCAAAGAGAGTAAGGTATAATTATTTTTAATATATGTATAATATTTGCCTCTAAGACTCCCAAAGATGAGCAAGAAAATATTTTATAAATAATAGCCCCTAAGACTTGGATGTAAGCAGGGCAGTGCAATAGTGTTTTCAGAAAATTATTTTGGGTTGTAGTAGCTTGGATAGAATGAAATGTGATAATCATCTAAATGTTCATGAAACATTGTATGCTTTAAGAGCAGTGATTGAATTCTTTTATCTATATCAAAGTTGTGAAGTGCTAATCAATCTTTTGGCTGTCAGTATCTGTCAGATCTTTAGAGGAATTGATGAATATATAACATAAATATATAGCACCAAACTTCGGGGCTCGGTTAATTAATTATTCTTGATGACAAATAATCTATTACATTGATTATCAACTAGGGTTTGAAAACAAACATATCAATATTTTATTTTCCATTATAAGTGACCTTTAAACGTGAAGTTCAATTAGTGGATGTTTGTTGATGACAAATTACATTAGTACAATTTTAGTAAAATAATGTTTTGGGCACTAGAGTAAATAATTAGTGAAGTTGATTTTATTTTTATCTATATAAAATGGTATTAAGTTTTAAGGTCCAGAAAATTTATAGGATATCAATTTAATAATTTTATGCTTAACTACCATTATTTTGAGTGAGAAAGTTATCTCACAATATTATTGAATTAGTTATTTTTAAGGCATGTGAACATTTTATTATATTTTAAATATTATGAGGTTATATTAAATTTGATATGAAATTTCCACATTTCAATATTATATGAGTGTAGAATCTTTATTATCATTACATATAAATAAATGTTAATTAGTGATCTCAGTTGTTACTCTCTCTCTCTCTCTCTCTCTCTCTATATATATATATATATATATATATATAGAGAGAGAGAGAGATCTCTATATATATATATATATATATATAGAGAGAGAGAGAGAGAGAGAGAGAGAGAGAGAGAGAGGAATTTATTAACGTTATAGTGATAGATGAGACTTTTTATAAGCCAAGAAGTTCATGAGTTTAAACAACTAAAATTTGGATTATTGGATAGCTATTATGTATAATAAAATTAAAAGGGTTGTACTTTGTTGGTTGAGTAATTGCTTGTTGGGATAATGATTGGAGATGGTGAGCTCTTGATCTGTGGTAATTTTGATTTAAGGAATTTAATGGAGAAACCAATAACTTCTAAAGTAGTTGCTGATAATCTTCACAAGAAGATTGAAATGATAGTTGATAAATACACAGATAGTATGTGTGAATCTATAAATCGTATACTAGAGAAGAGAAACCAAATAATTGATAAATACATAGATAGTATGTGTGAATCTAAAGATCGTATATTTGATAAGAGATTCCAAATAATTGATAAATATATCCATGAGTTCATGAGGTTGATTGAAGAAAGGATGTGGAAAAAAAACTCAATTTATTAATAAAAATGTTGAAGATAATAAATCATCTGTTGAGATAGTTAGTCAAGATGTTACAATAGTAGATGCTAATTTGAAAAATAAATTAGAGGAGAATAATAAATCACAAAATATTGAATCTAAAAGTATAGAAACTGAATCTAAGCCATCAGTTGAGATAATTGATAAGGATATAGCAAATCATAAAGTATCTTTCAAAGTAAATGATAAATCTGTTAAAGTAACTAGTACAGATTTGAAAAAGCGTAAAGAACCTATTAGTTTAATTAGTAAAAGTATGGCAGAAAATAGACAACTTGTTAAAATAATAAGAAAATCAAATCCACAAGTAATTAAGATAGTTAATAAAAATATTAACTTGTATAATAGTTTGACAGAAGAAAATAAAGATATTGTCAAGTTATCTTTTGTTAAATTAGTAGATGATGATTTAAGAAAAGATGAATCTGTTATTGAGTTAACTAGTGATGAAACCAAGTTATCTGTTGAAAAAATTAGTACAGATAATGAGTTAATCCATGAAGAAATAGAGATTCAAAAGAAATCTGTTCAACTGGTTACTAAAGAACTAGAAGCAAATATATCGTCTGTTGAGTTGATAGATGATAGCGAAAAAGATAAACCATTGATAGATTTAGTAAATGGGAAAAATTTTAAAAATGAAGAATTAATTAGAAAGATTCTTGAATCGGTTGATGAAAAGATAAAAAAGCATAAAGAATCTATTGAAATGATTAAGAAAGGTATAGATATGAATGTTGAGATACAGAAGAAAGGTCATAGTTGTGTGGAGATAAAGTTAGATTTTCAGACTATGATAAAAGAAGTAATGGCAAAGGAGGTAGAGGCACAACGACGAATAGAAAGGATAGATGAAACAATATTAGAAAATCAGAGATATAGTCAAGTGTTAGAGGAACATAAAATGGAGATAAAGAAAAATAAGGAATTACAAGATAGATTACTAAAACAGTTAGGGATAAATTCAAAATCTCAAAATTCTATTGAGGAAATAGTATCGAATGTTTCTAGTAAATCGGAAGGCGAGGGCTTGATTTTTCAAAGTCAGAATAATAAAGAGTCTGTTAAAATAATTAATGGAAATAATGAATTATATGATAATATATTAAAGGAACCCAAGGAATCTTTTAAGTTGAATAATGATATTATAGGAATCAATAAATCCTACAAAAACTTAGTTTATAAAGAGGATATAGATAAAGTTAAAACTTTTGATGAATACTATAGTGAGGATAAAATAGTTGATAGATCCTTAGAAATAAAATTAAATCCCCAAAAGCAATCAGAAGAAGTATAATTATGTTGTGAAAGATTAAAGGACATTGTTCAGAATTTAGGAATTGGACAGTTTGGTTTTCAATGGTTAGACAAGAGTACTCTAGAGTTAAGATAAATAAAAATGCATTATAATAAAATGAATGAAGGTGTTCAAACTTTAGAAGTTGAATTAAGTTCACCAGAAAAGATTAAAATTAGCTCTCAAAAATTACTAGAAAGAACAGAATGTGTTTCTCAAAGTCAATATAAAGAAAGTGTCATGATAGATCAAAAATATTCTGTTAAGTTCTTTTTGTACAACAATTTTAAAAGTAACAATCAGAGTTTTGATCAGCAGTTGTTTAGTACGATTCTTCATAGGAGATGTATGGATCATGTGTATGCATATAACTTGGATGGAAGGGATTATTACCATTGTAATAAACCGCTTGAAAGGCAAAACTTAATATATAAATGTAATTCTTCTCAGTCTATAGCCAATGATGGTAGAGTGCATGCAAAGTGTTTAGTATATAGTAACATGAGTATTGAATTCAATAAATTTTGTCTGGATATGACACATTATCTTAATCATAAGATGTTATCTTATAAAGAACAGTATCACGGTAATTTTGTGTGGTACCAAGAAAGTATATTTTTAGATATATTAGAGAATAAGTATTTGAATGAGAATTTGTACCATTGTTGCAATAGAAATGACTTATTTTATAAGTATCCCAGCAGGACAAAGTTGGTAAGATATATCTTATTAAAATTTGATAGAAATAAGAAGGTAAAGAAATCTAAAGAGAATTTTCTTTATGAAAATTGTAATAGAGGGATGAAAGTAGGTAAAACCAGGATAAAATTTAAAACTAAAAATATGAGGAAAATTAAAGTAAAATTCAAAGAGTTGAGTAGTGAGAAGAATAAGATAAATTATCTTAAAAGAAGTATAGACTTTATAAAAGAAATTGGCAAAGCCAAAATTAAATTTAAAATAATAAGTGAGGATGTGATTAGTAAAGATTTTCTTTGAGAAAATATAGCTAAGGCAAGAGATTTAAGTAAACCTAAAGTTAAACTGAAAAGAATTAATATAGTAATGTTATTGTTGTAAAACAAAATGATTTTCAAGAATTCTTTAATGTTGAAGTTGTATCACATCAATCTGATTTGCAATTTTTAAAGGATTATTTAAAAAATTTGAATGAATACCATTCAAAATTGCCCAGAGAATTGTTTTCAATTGAACATAGAACAAGTGAATTAAAACAAAGACTTGCTCAAGCCGATGATATTTATTACGATATTCAAATGAAAGGTAATAGATTATCTGATAAAGTAGCAACTATTATTGATAAAATTAAGAACTATGTTAGTGCTTATGATCAAGTTAGTATTTATGTAAAGGATATAGAGGCAAAATCTAAGGAGATCATAGCAAATTTTTTAGAAGCTGATCCCAAAATTATTCTAAAGCAATTGAATTATACCAAAACATTATATAAAAATCTTGTAAATCAAAAACAAACTTCTTCACGGAATGCAAAAAACTGGAAATTAAAAGGCACTTTTGATTATTATTTTTTTAAAGAAAATTTTGACAAAGATCTAGATGATCTGAAAGATAGATATGAACAAATGAATATGGTTATTAATAAGAAAAGTAATATTCTTTAAACCATGTTAGTCCTTAGAAAGATTACAAATTTGAGAAGTATTTTTTTTCCAATATCTCATAATTAATTAGTTATTTGCAAAGACATTTTTTAGGTGGATTAGGGGGTATTGTAAATATCGATAAGTCTATCTATATTTTAAAAATTATCATTTGTTATTAAAAAATGTCTTTGATTTGTTGTTTATATATGAAAGATTATTATTGTTTATGGTTATTAGTTATAGTTATTGTTTGGAGTTATTATTTTATTTATTTGTTGATGGTACATCGTTGTGAATATTTAACTATTGTTATTATTATTATTCTTAATAGTGAGATGTTTAATAGTAATACATATATGTTCTAATTATTATAAATAAATAAGGACATATAAATTGTTGATTATAAAAAAAGATTATTTTATTTGTGGTGATTATTAAAAAAATGTAATGTTATTATTTATGTATATATACATATATTTTAAAAGCTGTCAAATAAATTTTCGATTTAATATTTTTTTTTATAGGTTAATATTTTTTTTGAATGTTAATTGTTTAAAATAAAACATGTGTAACAATGGTTTTCAAAACAGCATTTGCTAGCATGTGGAACAACAGCAACAACAAAAAAGAAGCCATTATTATTAGGATAGTGATTAAACAAACAAAAGGATAAAAATTTGTTGTACTTTGTTTCTTTGAAATTGCCATTCTTAAGAATAGTGGAATAAGATAAATTTCTGTAATCAATACATAAACATGACTGGCTAATATATATATATATATATTGCAGCCAAGGGGCTGCACCATTTTCTTTCATTTATTCCAAGGTGGTTTAAAAAGAAAAACTAAGCAAATTTCAACACATGAATTTCATCGAGTCTGAAGCCGAAATTTGATATAGCTATCTGGAATCTATAATGGTCAATCTAATAATAATCTGGAGGTAACTAAAAGTGATTAACACATTGGATTCAACATGTCAATTATTTTTTTTTTCAAGGAGAGAAATTTAAAAAGGAAAAATAAAGTATATATGTGCATTTGGAAACTAATAATTTTTTCTAACATGACATTTCTTCAATTCAATTTGGCTCTAGAATGCATTCTAATATTAAATGAATAAAGGAATAAAACAATGGAATAAATTGACTTTTGAAAGAAAAATAAATAAGTGAACTTTGAAAGGTAATAAATAATTTTATATGTATAAATGATATATAAATATATTTTTGAGATCGATATTTTTGTTTACTTTTATTTTTCATTATAAAATATAACGTTTTTATAAATATTCAATTCAAGCGTCTTGTTTTCTAACAGCAATAAATGTTTAACAGGTGTCAAAATTAACACTTAAGTAATTTAAAATCTTAAAGTATGACTTATAAGTTTGGGTTGCATATGAGTTGTTATGTATATTTTAATAAGTAAATTTATATTCGCAAATTTTTATTATAAAAATTGTTTTATTATTAATTTATGTATTTCCATTTTTTTTAACTTCATATAATAATTCTTATGCAGACCAAAACAATAATTTATATATATTTGCTGTATATAATATTTTTTTTAATTTTTTTTTTGAATATCTGAAAAATATAAATATGGATTTGTATTTATATTAATACCTACTTGTTAAGCACATATATGTCCTTATCTATTTAATATATATATTTATTGTAAGTATATATGTATATTTATTATTTGGGTTTGTATTTAAAACTTATTTAAAACATTGATACTACCTAAAATTAAATCATAATATAGAAATAAAGGATGTACTATTTGTTTTATAGATAATGCCTTTGTAATTTATTAGAAAGCGTATTAATATTTTATTCTTATTTTTCTTTTAATGCCAGAGTCATTATGAAATTAACTGAATTCACAATTTAATAGAGGATAACTTCATATTTCACTTATTGTTTAGTCTTTAGGCCACTTACACATATTATTATTCATTGATATGTTTAGATATACATAAATTTACATAATAGATGTGTATATTGGATTTAATAAAATTCCCTTTGTTTCTGATATGACTAACTAATCAATATATATATATATATATATATATATATATTTGATTAGTTAGTCATATCAACCTTGAAAATAAATTATAAGGATAAATCTCATTGCTCTATATGATTTTAAATTTATTTCATGTATAGCTAGTTGGAAGGGCATATAAACAATTTATTTAAATATAACTGGGATAATTTTGTCTTTCTTCATTTAAATCATACAATCTATTATATTAGGCTTTCTTAACAATTGGATTTATTTAGATTACATATATTCCATTACATTTTTTATCCAATGTTTGAAACATTATTTTCTTCTAACATATTGACCTTCCATTACATTTGATTTATAATATGTTTGATTTATAATATGTTTATATGATATATTGTCCATTACATTTGGCACCACAAACTGTGGGACCTAGTTAACTGGTGATTGGTATAATAAAGATATTTTCCATTACATTTGACATGACAACGTGGTCAGCATGATATGTTTATATACATATTGTATAGTTTCCATTACATTTGGCTTTCCCAATGTTTGGAGCCTTCTTTCTTCAATTTAAATGGAATGCAGCATTTACATTCCATTACATTTGGTGCCTCAAAGTTAGGAGCCTGGTTAACTAATGATTATTGTTGCAAATGTTCATATGTTTATTTTCATTTGAGATAATATAAAGATACATTCCATTACAATATATATATAATTTATGATTCTAAAGCATTTAACTTGTTTAAAAGTTTGTTTAATATTAAGGGTGTGAGTGATGTAAATGGAATTGTGGTAAATGTTAATATGAAGTATAAATTTGCGAGTGAAATCATGGTATATGTTAATATGTAGTATAAATTTGTTATGTTTCAGTCCTTTACACTTCAAAAGTCTGCTTGTATCAGTGAACCAATTGATTGTATTTTAGAGTTTATTTTTTTGGCTAATCTGGCTTAGTTTTTGGATTTTTTTTTCTCATGTGTCATAGCATCAGCCAGGAAGCGAACCCGCTAACCCAGGACAACTAATTGTAAAGTGGCTGTCACTGACCTTTCGACCACCAATGCTGATAATTTTGAGTATTTTATTGACTAAGGTAATTTTAGACTTTTAATGTTTATATATATTTTAATACTCTATCATTTTTAATACCAATATAATGCACAAAAACAAAGATTATATATGTGTTATATTATAATTTACTTGAGCCAATAATAATTTTGGCCTCATATGTCATATTCATGATTGAACTGTATTAAAACGCATATGGTCCATGAATGGATTGGCATTTGGTAATATTTAAAAGAAGCTTTAAAAAAAGTAAAATTTAAAGATCGTATAAAAAAGGCAATTTACTTTTTTTTAGTTAGTATAATTTATTTATTTTTGGATACATGCAATAAAAGGTGTTTGTTTGATATTATCTGTTTAATTAAAAATAAATATTAAAATTGGAAAGAATGTAGGTACATGCTGATTATTTATCCAGATAAACAATGAAGTACAAATGCAATAGATTACCATCACAAAAAGGTTTAACACTAATTAAATATGGCCCAAGTAATTCATAAAAAAGAAAGATTTTGGAACTAAAAAGAAAAGTAAGTGTGTAAGATTACCAACTAATATATTTGATAAAATAAAAAATAGTCATATGTGCATAAGTCTAAAAAGTGACCCAATGATATAAAAGGGATAGAAAAACTTAGAACAGGATCTTATGTTTTTTGGAGTGTTTGCAGACCTATTTCATCATGAAGACATCAACTCAAAAAGCTGTCATGGCTATTCTTAGGATGGACCAAGAACAATTTTAAACCAAAGGTCATGAGCTCTTACAACTCTGGAAATTAATGCATGCTACAAAACTCACTGGTAAGCCACAATATTATTATTCATTACCCAAATGTGTCTATTTATTGTTCACAAATTAAATTTAACTATAAACTTAACAAGAAGCTTAAAAAACTTATATAGACATTCACTGTTTTATTATTCAATGAATTTTCTAGAAGAAACTTAAGCATAATATGAACTTTAATTATTTGATTAATGTTATTTGGATTACCATGTGGACATTCTTTCTAGCTTATTAATAATTATTATTTAAATATTATAATTTGTTATAATAAAAATATTTATCTTTAATAATTTTCATTGTGCATGTTTAATTTTATTAGATTTATTGTTAACTAATTGCGTGAGAAATGAATAAGTTACTTTTGCCAATATGTTTGTTTTATAGTTAAGTCCCAAGAAAAATTTATATAAAAGCTTTAAAATGACAAAAAAAAAAACACAATTCCCAATTTTTAAAATTATTTGCTTCTTAAGTTACAATGTGATACATGCAGAATCAGTATGCCTAATGACTTTCACACCCTCTGATATAAATTAAAAACTGATTATGACAGCAATTCTAATTGTAATAATTATTAAGCCAGTTAATCAGGAAATAAAGCTATGTTCTTGAGATACCCAGGCTCATAAATGATCTGAATATATTTTCTTTATCATAGCTTGATTAACATGTGTTTTCTAGTGTGTAAAAAGAAGGCCTAAATCATGTCATGAACATTACAAATGGTGTACCAACATGAGGCTTTGGAAAAAACTACAACCTGATATAAGTTGTAATTGTAAAAATAAACCTGATAATATAACTATAAAAGATTTTGTTTAAAATATGACTATAAAAAACATGATTGTGGCTAGTGTAGGATGTTAAATCACAAGTGTTGATCAGGTAGATGGATACTAGAGAGAGGAAAATAATAGCCCTGAGTCCTTATACATTGGTATTAACATGCCCATAAGTCGTATAACATCAGTATATTGAGAAATGGGAGGATGGACCAAGCACCATGAGCCAATAAGTCTCAAATAATGAGCAACACTTCTATATGCTTTGATTTAGGCTTCTTATCATTAGTCTTACATGTGAACAGAAAGGATACAGTTGAATGGGGAAATATTTCTCATTCCTACCATGTTAGATTCTTATAAGTTGGTTTTAAGACACACATTACTGCAAACAGTCTAAAGAAATTTAGCAATGCTGCTAATATAAAAAAAAAAATTATAAATTGAAATTTATTAAGAATAAAATAACTTCAAATCTGTATTTGATTGTTGTTTGTGGGTATGAGTTGTAATAAACCATATTAAAATACATATGGTTCATGAATGCATTGGCATTTGGTAATATTTAAAAAAAGTTTTTAAAAAAAGTAAAATTTGAAAATCATTTAAAAGACACAATTTAGTTTTTTTTTTTTTTAGTTAGTATAATTTACTTATTTTTGATACTTGCAATGAAAGGTATTTGTTTGATATTATCTGTTTAATTAAAAATAATGTTAAATTTGGAATAATGTAGGCTCAAGCCAATTATTTATCCAGATAAACAAAGAAGTACAAATGCCATATATTACTATCATAAAAAGTTTTAGCATTAATTAAAGGTGGCTGAAGTAATTTATAATAAAAAAAGGCTTTGGAACTAAAAACAAAATAAATTTATAAGATTACCAACTAGTATTTTTGATAAAATAAAAGCCAAGGACATGTGCACAAAAGTCTAAAACATGATGCAAGGCTATAAAAAAACAAAAACTTCAAACAGGATCTTGTATGCTTTTTTTATATTTGGCTGGTCCTCAATCACAAAGGATACAGACCACTCTATGCTGAAATAATTCATCACAGGAGAAAAGACCAGAGTGTTTGATGACATCTTTTATCATGAAGACATCAACTCGAAAAGCTTTTATGACTAGTCTATGGACCAAGAACCATTTAAAACCAAAAGCCATGCACTCTTACACCTCTGTAAATAAATGCATAATATAAAACTTATCAGAAAGCCATGATATTCTTATTCATACCCCAATTGTGTCTACTTAATGTTTGCAAACTAAATTTAACTATAAACTTAACGAGAAGTTTAAAATGCAGATATATACATTCGTTGTTTTATTACTCAATGAACATGAACACTAATTATTTGATTAATATTATTTAGATTAGCATGTGAACATTCTTTCTAGCTTATTAATAAATATCATTTAAATATTATAATTTGTTATAATAAAAATATTTATTTTTAATAATAATTTTCATTGTGCATTATTAATTTTAAGTTTATTAGATTAATTGTTAGATTAATTGCATGAGAAATTAATAAGTTACCTGTACTAATATGCTTGTTTTATAGTTAAGTCCCAGGAAAAATTCATATAAAAGCTTTAAAATGATGAGAAAATGTAATTCCTAATCTTTTAAATTATTTGTTATGTATGTTATTATATGCTTCATGCGTAATCAGTGAGCCTAATGACTTTGGTGTCCTCTGATATACATTAAAAACTGATTCTGCCAGTAATTCAAATTGTAATAATTATTAGGACAGGTAATCAGGACCAGACTTGTAAATGAACTGAATATATTTTCTTTTCATAGCTTGATTAACTTGCACTTTTTAATGTGTGAAAAGAAGGCCTAAATCCAACCGTGAATATATATATATATATATATTGTAACGATATATAAATATGTCGTTACATTAATTTAAAAAAAAAACTTAAAAGTTCGCAAAGAAAAGTAAAAAACTAAACGCTAAAATTAAAATGTTTGTTAAACGTATATACATTCACACAGATGCCAAACTTTAAAAATATTTTTTTTTAAAAAACAAATAAATAAGTATTTGAACGTACTTTTTTATAAAAAAAAAGTACAAGATTTAAAAATAAAAACAGGTATTAATTAATTCTTGTAATCTGTAAATGGAAATGATTGTTTATAAATTGTTTGAAAAGCAAGCTAGCCTTGGGCTCTTGTATAATTTAAATGATATGATGAAAGATTGATAAGAAAATAAAGAGGAATTAGCTTGACCAATGGAAGCACCAAGCCTTGGCTCGGACCCTAAAGAAAGTGAGGGATTAGTGACGTTTTGTTGATTGAATCCGTGTGGATAATATAAAAAGAGAAAAACAGTTTTTTTGGACAGTTCCAGCATTTTTGTGTTTGAGAGATGTGGTAGGATGCACATACCACACTCTCTATTTAAAAAAAAAATGAAAAGACTGTGATACCTTAAACCAGCTATTGCCATCTCCAGAACATTATCTTCCAATGGAGGCATTGTGGGAATTAAAAGCAGAAACCTGGACTCTTCTACCATGAGCTATGAACTTTACAAATTAACAACAACAAAAAAAAAGTAATTAAGAACTTTTGTCAATGCTTTTTTTTAAAGATTCAGCTAATTTAAATTTTAAAATGAACTTTTATTTGATTTTCAAATTAATAATTGATTGTTTAAATTTATATAGTTAAGTTTTGCTAAAATCATTTCCATTTTATTATTTTTATTTGTAGTAATATTTATTGTAGAAATTATTAAATGCATTACATTTAAGTTGGGTATAGACATTGCATAGATTTGTTAGTGGTTGATTATGTTGAAGTTTTCACATTTGATTAGAATATATAGGTCAATGATGTTAATGAGGGCATCTTACAATGAATGCCATGGGGCCTTGTGTATTCCTTTTGCAATTGACGTTATCGATGATTTTGTATTTTGATCAATTGCGTTTAATTTGGATGTTTTTGACCATGGAATCTGTGCAGCCAATCTATACTCAACATTTTAAAAACAAATTTATAAAAGTAATCTGTGCGAACATATTTAAATGTTAAATTTAAGTCAGGCATGAATGGATATATAGTTTTGTAAAGTTATATTAAGGGAGGATAATCTTAGGTTATTCATTTCATAGTTGAATTGGTTCAATGGATTGGATATATTTGTGTAATTGTAGATGTAGTATGAGATCCACTATGGTCAGGATTATATATATATATATATATATATATATATATATATATATGCCACACACCTTCTGTTTACCTATGGATGGGTTTGTAAGATGACAAAGGACAGCAGTCCATTCCTATGGAGTTTTATGTTTATTGTTCTACTTGCCAACAGATGTAACATTCCTGTTGGTGGAGAGACAATGTCTTCTCTAATTCTACTTACTGATCAGATGTACATTCCTGACAGTATAGTATTTTGCGTTGTTGTATTTTCATGCTACATTGAATACATAAATGTATCAGATGGATTGGCGCCAGTTTGATTGCAAAATTTATTGCCTAAGGTTAAATCAGGGAAGAATATTTTCTTTTCAAATGCAGATCTATGTAATCTATTCATACTCGACTATCTAAATAAAATATTAAACTCATTGAAACTTAGTTAAATGTAAAACTAAAGATTAATAGAAAAATATAAAATGTTAAACTTATTCCAATTTATTCCTCAAAATTTAAATGTTATTTTATATGTGCATAAATAAATATTTTTATGTGTTAATTTCTGGCAGTGGCTTTTATTTATTTATATTTAAGATATAAATTAAGATATAGATTTTTATTTCTGTGTCTCCACTGAGCTAGTGACTTGGGCTAACGATCTGAATATTTAAATAAAGTGGAATCTTAACAGCGCGTATCTGCCTACTCTATAAATTTTTCTAGGTTTAAATGCCTAGATGGCGCCTTGTAGAGCAGATATCGTAGTTTGCGGTTAGATTCGATCTTCACTTTCATTTCAATCGTTATAATATATATATATGTACAAAGATCATATCGGTACATGTATATCATTTTTGTTTAAGAAAATTATTAAAATAATAAATCAATAAATAAGTTATAAAAATCTAAAGAGTTTCTTTATTAAAAAAATGTAGTTTGCTGTCAAAACGTAAAACTAAAAGTTTAAAGATTTTTTTTTGCTAAAAACAATTAATTCATAGTTACAGGAAAAATTAAAAAAAGTTGATTTTCAAATAAGTAAAAAAAAATTATCTTTTGAGTTAAAGAAATAAAAAGTAATCTTAAAACTAATATTGAGTTTATTAAAAAAATATACATGTGCATAAATGATAAATTAATGTGAGCTTGTTAGTAAAATATATATGTGCAATAGTAAACATAGCATAAATACATGCATGTTAAAATGAAATAAAAGTTAAAAAATTAAAAACACTCAGCAATAGCTACTAATTAAAAATGTAAAACCAAATCATGTGATGGCTGCTAATTAAAGGATCTTCAACAACTTGTAATTAAAAGCTTATCTAGAGGAATGCAATTAAATACAAGAAAGGAATTTTGACAACAGATATCACTGGTGGACATCGAAATGACAACAGGTCTTATGAATAAATAGTCCAGTTTTTTTATCAGACAAGCAGTTGAGATTACAGTTGAGAAAGAGTGCAGTTCAGTTCAGTAAAATCACATGAGATTAAATTAGTAAATCGATCAGTTGACAATGCAGTGTTAAAAACCTTGGAAACATACGACTTTGCTCTAATCTGAGTCCAATGAAACAACTAACCTGCCCATGAAAATAATACATGCCTAACAACTTGAAAATCTGCTTTCAATATCTAAATGTTTTAAAGGAAATTAATTTCAAATACTAAGCATTAAACCTCCTTAAGAAACCTCATATCTAGCTGGCTGGAAATATTTTCAATTGAAGCAGCCACCGGGAAGAAAACAAAATCCTATTAAAATAATATTCACAACAAACAGCAAGATGGAGTCCACATTCTAAAATCCTAAGTAATAACATTTTTCTTATTCTCATTTCTAAAGTAGCCATTGCAATAGTTTAGAGCCTCCCAGAGTCAAGTAATAATGAACTCTATTATAGCATGCATAAACGAATTATTGGTGTGCATGTTCTAAATGTCATGAATGTGAATACTCTTTGTTAGATTATATTGATTTCATTGTATTTTAAATGTCAAATATTATATAATTCTTTGTTATATTATACGACTATTATATGTGTGAGCCTGAAGTTATGATAAGTCCTGTTTATAAATAAGTTTCATATAGCAATTATCATTGTCTAATTAACAAGTTCGCATAAGTAATTTAAAAGTATAATAATAAATGTTTAGTAAAATAAATTATCTTGAAACTTAAAGCTTAATTTGTTGGTCAATTCTTTTTACCATTAATTGAAACAATATGTTATTGAATAAAAAAGAAACTGAGCTAGTTAAGGGATTTTTCCAGCACTGGATTATGGACCTACTGTCCAAACACATTAGTTCTAAAAACAGGCTGGCACCTGGGGTTTACTCCAAAACAAACAAAGTGCTTGAATAGTAGGAGTTTGAATCTAGCAGTCAAGGTGGGCCACAGTCTGGAAAAGTGACCATATTATGCATTGCATAGCTTGGTCTGACTGTGGGTATTGTTGATGGCCCTGCCATCAATAGTATTATCCACTCTGCTCAGATGGGCCAGTTCATTCACATAATATTTATAATATAAGTTTATAAATTTATTATAAATAAGGTTTAAACCCAGTTAAATCCTGCAAATAGAGTATGTGGTATCATCATCAGTTTGAACCTGGCACAATATATATATATATATATATATATATATATATATATATATATATTATTGTTGCATTATATATATATATATATATAATGCAACAATAACAACAAAAATCATACAAAACAGCTGATATAAATATATATTAATCATACATAATTTTTTGATACACAGTTTAGTGTTCTTTTCAAATGTTAATAATCTATTACTGTGCTAACAAATTATTACATCATCTAGTGGTCCATAATAGAATCAAAACAATTACAACAATAAAATAAAACTTTCATATAAAGTAACAACATATTGGAATTCATTATTTCCTGTTTTGATGATATATATAAAGATTCTCACAAAAATCTTGTAATGAATTTTGGTAATAAAAATTCTTATAAAACATATTACAGAGAAATACAAAAAAAAAAAAAAATTATAGAGAGAATAATGAAGAATGACAAACACTTCTTTATAGAAACAAAAAATTTAGTGTTTAAAGCATATTGTTGACTTAGGTACAGAATATATCAGAAATATGCAATAAGAACAATATACAATGATGGATACAATTCCAAAAATATATAACAATTTCATTAAATATATAAATGTTAATTATTATTCTAGACTTATAAAACAAAAATAATTAAAATATCTAACATTGTTATACAATATTTTACCTGAGAGTTTATATTCATTAAATTGTATAACTAAAATTAAATTTGAAGAATTAATCAGAAAAATAAGGTATCATGAAAAGATAGAAGTGACAAATACTAAACTTTGTATTTAGAACACTATTCTTTGCAGTAACAAAAAGTTAAAACTAACATGTTGGGAATAAACATTTTGTCTATTGATAAGGCAAGTTTTTAAATATAATATAAATTATATTATTCCATGTATAAACTCTATATCATTTTAATACTATTATGTTAATTTTATTGTGTGTATATATATATATATATTTAAATTGTCTATCTGCAAATGGTTTGTATATTTCAAGCTGTATGAAAGATTTAAATAAAAATAATTTTATTTGTATTCATTATACGCGTTAATTTTATTTTATTTTTAATATTACATTCACATCTGCGTTTGTGTGTGTATATATATATGTATGTGTGTGTGTGTGGGTGGGTGTGTGTTAACTGAAGTGATATCAAATCTTCATTGTATTTGCTGCCTTATTTTACTATTTTATTTTATACTTTGCCATCTAAAAGTAATCAAATGTTTTTTTATTGTAACAGATCAAAAGACATTCGAGCATGCAAAACTACATGTTGATGCACAATCCTGGATTTTTTCATCTTATTTACACTTCATTATTATCTTTAAAATATTTTTCTTCTATTAATGAAATCACTATTAACTTTAAAATATGCCTCTTCTATTAATGAAATTAGTAGGAAAATATGTACTTTTTGATTTTGATTTTATTTTATTAAAATCAATGAAAGTTTGAATGCCATTTGTTTATAATACATAAAACCATTAAGAGGCCCAAAAAAAAACCAATATTTTTCAAGTTATTGCTTCTCAACTTACTGCAATATGACACAATTTTAATTTTGGCCATATATTCTTAATAAGATATCAATTTAACACACTAAATTGCAATATAATCAATATCTATAGACATTACTTTTTTGTTATTTAGCATTTATTCAGATAGAATATTCTACAAGTACATGGTAGCTTATGGAAATGACCATTGTTTTTATTATGATAGTCAAGGAAACTTAACAGTTTAAATAGTTTAAGAATTTGCTAACAAGTTGTCAGCATCAACAGTAGAAACTGCTTACAAACAAATATATTTATTACAACTACAAGAGGAAAAAAATACTATGAGTTATGTAAAGATTTTAGAAATCAATTTATGAATCCCAAAATACATTACATATAAATTACACAGATACGGTTTTCTTTAAATTTATTATTATGTGGTGCTGTCTTTAACTTTTGCAATAAACTTTTCTTTTTGAAATACTTCAATACTGTGTTTAATTGTAACATGAAAACATATTCTATTTAATCTTCCATATCATTCTAGTGGGCAGGGGAAGAGGTAAAAACAACCTTGCACTTTTTAGAATGGCTTTGAAATAACCTTTATAATATAAATTGCATCTACCTCTGTCATGAAAATCATGTCCATTTAAATTAAACCAACATATCTGTAAATTATTCTATTGTTATTATTGTTATGGTTGTTGATGTAAGTATTTACATGCATTACTAATCTTAGATGTAATTATTAGACCATTTATATTGCCCACTTCAAAATTATAAAAACAAAAACATAATGCACTCTGTTATTAATATAAAAAAACAATCCCTTAACAATGGTTATTAAAACTTAAAGTCAAAAAAAGTTACACATAAATGTACATCTACACTTTATATGTTTATAGTGAAACAGACAGATCGAAGAACCGATCTTAGTTTCATGTGTTTTTTGAAGTACGGTAATTCGAACTACTATGTGCCCGCAATGAGATTTTTCTATTTCAAGTCACATAAAAATTGGGATATATTTTGTGTTTTGTAAAAAGATATGTAAAGATTCCGTGTATAAATATCACAAATCATGAAATAATATTCGTGTGTGCGTGGTTTGTGAATTTATAGCAGCTTAATTTAAAAGTTTCATTGCGGGTGTATTTGTTTAAATTTTAACTTTTTAGAATTATACAAAGTCGTTTAAAAATACTGATCAAAAGTCACATTCCTTTGATCAGTGTTTTTAATTAAAATCTGTCTTGTACAAAGGTATAGAGTAATTAATTTGTATTTGAAAATCAGATAAGGAAATTATATTTTGTAATTACTTGGTCAATTTAAAATTGTGTATTAAAGTTAAAGATAGCTGAAAACGGAACAATGGAAATGGATAATTGATATTGTATGGTCAAGTTGGATTGCTGGAGGCTAGAGAAAAGTAGGCGGAGTCTCAAACAAAAACCAGGCAGAAAGGTCAACCGTGGCCATCTTAGAAAAAACTAGGATTCTAACTTTTGACGTGGCTGAGAGTAGACCGTCTCAAAACAGGACAGCAGTTGCTAGAAAAATCGCTACAACTTTTATTAAGAAGTCCACCAGTAAACCGTAATGTCGATGGGCTAAGTGCCAGAAGCTGATCTCTGTCCTGCCAATTTGAATCTTCGTGCCGCTGTCTGATCATGCTTTACGTGCTTCAAAATTGCCAGCTTCCAATCTCCAAATTGACTATGCCTTTCAAGTAAATTTCAAATGCGCGCCTACGTTTGTCAGAAATACCATCGTGAGAAGCCAAGCCGGATGAAGAAAGAAGGGTAACTGTGTTACATGAACTTTTAACTTTCTCCCGAGCTTAATGATATAGTTAATCTGTCAATCAAATTAATCACATGTAAGTTTTGTTTCTTTTATAATGCTACTTTTTAAAACCTGTCAGTAAATTTTCTTTTCTCTTTTTCCTCCGCTCTAGTCTTTAGAAGATAATTTATAAATATTGTACCTAATAATAATAATTCAAATGAATACATTTATATGTTTTTTGTAACTTATTCTATAAACAAACGATGCCAATAGAAATATTTCCCAACTCTGTTTAAAGCTAGTTTATAATATTGAGTATAGTTATTTTCAAAGTAAGTTCGTTTTTTTTTTTTAATTAAAGATTATTTCCTATATTGAGTTGGCAGATATTAGATCACTTTATTATTCTCCTTTATTTTGTCATACTATTGTAACCTATCTTTCAATCTTAAATATGTAAAATGGTTTTAAAGTTTTATCATCTTGTTGCCTACATGAAATGAGAAATAATTCTCAGTGTATAATTTGTTACTATCGCTACCGCCTGAACAACCTGAGGGGTTAGGGGTTTCAGAGTAAACTTAATTAATCGTTGCTTTCGCGGTCAGTTTGATTCCGCCATGTTTTATTGGAATAGTTATATCAGCCTGTTGCGTGGAAATAGACGAATAGATTATCTATGTTTTGTGTAATTCCATTTCAAATCCACTTCAAGCACTCATCCTCGATGACTGTGGCAATGCCTTTCCTTCGCCGAAGTTGGCGTCTCGCCGTACTACCATATGGGAAAGAAAGCAATTCTTTTCCAGGTAATCTCTTGGATCACCGGGTTTCGAAATGATCCCGGCTGGTTGTAGTGTCCCGGATCTACTTGGGGGCATTAAGCCTTGTCAAAGTACAAGCCGCCCGGTATTCCGTTAATGCACTGCAAGTGATTACTGTAGGGCTCCTTAATCTAGGCAACCACTAGTACATCAATCTTAGATATCATATTTATGCGAAGCCACCTCCAACTATTCGTATACGCAACGGCTCGAATCTATTCGAATAAAATAACTTAATAAAAATAGTAGATAAATATTTTCCATGCCCCAAATACTCTGATTCCCTTAGCCACCCGTCAATCATTTAACTACACCGATATTGGCATGAGTTTGTTTACCAGGTAAAATGATTACTAAAGACTAGTAGCCAATTATAATAGAATATTTATGGAAGTCTTACCGTACTTTTGAATAATATTTGTTAATGCTTTCTATTTATTATTAAACAATTTATTTAATCTAATTTTGTGTCTCCCACCTCATTACTCTCGAAGTCTATTTAGTCACCTACTGTCTGTGTTGGCAACTTAAATATATACATTACATTAATGACCGTACCAATATCCAGAATGATAGATCTATATATAATTAACTGTAAGTAATTTAGTCTGTGTTCTGAGTTGAGCTAGTAAAGGGATAACCCCGTGCTGTTATAAAGTCATCATCGGTTGGTCATACCGGGGTTTGGGTTTGAATTTAGTTGGCGTTTTGGAATTTATTCTTAAACGTGGACTGGGTTTGAACTCGGGTACTGTGTATGAGTAAGCGTGGTGGATTTATACCGGTACAATAGTTACACTATTCTGTAGCCAACTGATTTAAATGCTCTAACTACATAAACTTTTTCAAGAATTGGACCATTTCTTCATTTAATTATATTTGCTTCAATATTCAGGATTCTAATTTTGTTATCTTTAATTAATGTAAATAACAATCAAATAAATTGTTTTTAAGACAATAATTTTCTAAGCATGTATTTTCAAAACTGATATTTTACATGCATAGTGGAAAGTGTACATTATTTTGGATAGATGAATTTTTTTTAAATGTATAATATATTTAAATAAATATACTTTTATTTTATTTATTCCATTTTCTAAAAGTACAAATGTTTTATTTACTTCCAAAATCAAACCGAAAATTGATTCACTTTCAGTAGACCATCAATCCATTGCAATTTTCAATTCCCTACAACTTTTAATTTACTTTACACATTAACAATTGTTGAAAATAAACATTACATTCTTTTAGTAATTATCACATTAATTTTGATGATAATAATAATGAACCAGCATTTCTCATAAAAATTTAATGTATCTTTTTTCCTTCATGCATAACCAAAATTGTTTATTTATAATTGATGCTGAAAAAATTCAGCTATTTTTTAAAGAACATAATTTTATGACTACTTTAGGACAATCATATATTATAAAAAAAGAAATAAAATCTAACTTATAAAAGTAATTCATTTTCAAGAATTTTGTTGTTGTTGTTTTTCTATGTCTCCATAATAAACATTTTTATGTTCTGCATAATTTAATGCAATTTTAACACTAGACTTTAAAGCTCAAGACCCATGAATCATAGTCAAGTTTTTTAACTTCATCTGCTCATATTTATAACCATGTAAGCATTAAACCATTCCACTATTTACTTACTTTATTAAAGTTTTAAATAATGACCAGCAGTTGGGTGGCTACTGGTTTGATAATAAACTCATAATCAGAAGAAAAACATTCAAAATTAGGAAGATTTGAAAACAAAAGTCAAATTTTATGAGTGTTAAATCCAGGAATTCAAATGGCCAAAGCAGCACGATACCAGTCTTTTAATAGATTTGCAGAGTCAAGCATTGTATTATTTTGCATATACATATTTTCAATGATTTTGTTTCTCTATAGATTTTTTTTCATTCTGTTTACAAACTTTTTATTGCAGGACATATTAATACCTCTACCATATATATTAATATTATTTTATCTTTTTATTCCCTAATTTGATACACAATGATTTCAGTATATACATAAATCAAAATTTATTATGTGATGCCTAGTATTTTGGCCATTATAAATGGGTATTGTCAAGGGAATCTTCTAACTGTCTTTCACTACGTAAACTTATTAAATTTATAAAAAGAATTCATTAAAATTATAACTTTAAAAATTAAAATTTTTTAAACTATCATAAACATTATTCTGTAATATAATAAAAGTATGTAATGAAAAATAATTATAAGTCCTTTGGCACTGCAGTAACTGAAATGTTGGGCTAGAGACTCACTATGATAATGAATTTTGATTCAAATAGAGTAACAAGTATTTTAACAAACAAATTGATGTGTATTTGTGGAATTATTAAAACTTTTACATGTTAAGTTTTCTTAAATTTATTTTACATTTTCATAAATCTTTAATTATAGTATTTTTACATTAGATTTGATTATTCATCTCAAATAGTATACACATTATATTCTTATATAAGTATATATTTGGTGTGAATATATATCATCATTATTTTCAATAATCATCTTTCACAATTAGATGGTCTTTAAATTTAATCCAGTTTCTCTTATTTATTGTTTTTCTGACAATGCCACTTTAGAAAACATCATTTTATTATCCATATGTTTCATACATGATTCTTATCTATATGTTTTAAATTCCAATAAAGGCAATCAGATATTCAACTGTTTAATCAAATTTTTTTAAATAAAACTTTAATTTTAATTTGGGATGTTAAAATAATTTTGCATATTCAACTTTTAATTCATTTTGTATTATAGAATTGGAGTATTCAGTACACATTTTAAAATATTTTATTTTTATACCATCCTACACTCTATTGCATGTGTTACTTTATGTTGATTATTAACTGAATTACTAGTTGAATATAAACCACGAACGTAATGCAATTACTTTATATATATATATATATATATAGATAGATAGATAGATAGATAGATAGATAGATAGATAGATAGATATATATATATATATATATATATATAGATAGATAGATAGATAGATAGATAGATAGATAGATAGATAGATAGATAGATAGATAGATAGATAGATAGATAGATAGATAGATAGATAGATAGATAGATAGATAGATAGATAGATAGATAGATAGATAGATAGATAGATAGATAAAGATATGTGTGTTATAAATATAAGCTTTAATATTTGCATGACAATAATAATAATTTTTCCAAAGCATGAAAGGAAATATAGAATTTTACTTAATTGACTTTTGAAGAAAAAATAATTTCCTTAAATTCATCATTTATTATAATGCAAAATTATAGCTTTTAATAAGTTTTTTTTATTATTAATTTACCAGATCTAAAATAGAAAAAAAAAAATTAAATAGTGATTTTTTTAAAACTTCCCACATATATATATATATTATTAAAAGAAATTTGTGCTAGTAAAATTAAAATTAATTATATATGCAACTGGGTGCTTACCAACTCATAAAAATTGATAAGTTGCTTAAAAAATTGATCAAATTTGATGACAGCATAATGACTCGATTACTCGGTTTTAATTGATTTTCAAATTTATCAAAAAAGTTTCACTGCTGAAAATTTATTCAGATTTTATTAATTAGAATTTATAAGTTTGCCATCATAAATAGAAATGTCATCAGTGAAAGAAAAAAAAATAACATTTATCATTTTGGAACAAAAGAAAATATTGATTAGTATTTGTAATAATGTTCTTGTAATTAATTCCTATTAATATTAATGGTAATACAGTTTTTGCACTATTAAATATTGTTTTTAAAATGTCCCTGACTGGAGTGGTAAAATATGTTATCATACTTTTTATTAATTACAAAATTTAATAATCACATTAATTTTCTAAAGTAATTAAACTTTTTGCAGATATGAAATCACGGTACATATAAAATCGATATATCAAGCATATATACAAATAAAATTTTCTAAAATTATGTAGTTAATTTTAAAATAAATTAGGAAATTGAAATACAGTTAACAAATGCTTTTATAAACTCAATATTTTTTAAGATAAAACGTCAGCATAGTTCTGTAGAAGTAATTAATAAATGAGACATTGATAAAAAGAATTCAACCCTTTTCATTTAGTGTAAATACTTAAGTTTTTATAAAAATGACTTTTCTATATTGCTTATAACTGGATGCATAGTTTTTTTTTTTTCATATGTCATAGCATCGGCCGGGACGCGAACCCACAACCGTCTGCACCCAACTACTTACTTGCATAGCGGCTGGGATACCTCTCGGCTAACAACGCAAAACAACTGGATGCATAGTTATGCATAATAATTTGTAAATATGATTTAGACAAAATTAGTAACAATGAATTACTCCAAAACTAAAAGACTTGTTGACATTTATAGACATATTGTGATAATTAGCTTTATCCCAAATCTAATATATATATATATATATATATATATATATTAGATTTGGGATAAAGCTAATATATATATATATATATATATATTGTGCACTTTTATTGGCCCAGTCTATGCTAAAATAAAATTTTGGTGTATAATTTTGAATTTTACAAATCCAATAATATTTACTTATTAAAAGAAGACAGTAATGATGTAAATAGATCATAGGATTTAAACTCGGTTAAGCTAATGGAAATTTATAAATGATCTTAACTCAAGATACACATAGATAATAACCATAGTGTCATATATATGCAAATGGATGGACAAGTAATGTCATTTAGTATTTAAAATCAGTGAAGTTTAACTAGTAATTTTGTAAACAGAATGTGTCATGGATGCTAATAATTATTGTTTGTGTGCATTTGATTTTAAAAATAGAAATTATTTATCTTCCAATCTTGCTATATTCAAAAGTAAATAAATAAGGTTTAATTTTACAAAATACTGATTTACAATTAAAACAGTAAATTCTATCTTTATTTAATTTCTAAAAATATTATATTTCAATATTTTTTTTAAAAACGAAAATTCGGTCATTTTAAAATGATAAACCAAAAAACTTTCAAAATAAATGTTTGTTTCATAGAAAAAAAGTGGGAAAATATTAGCCAATCAAAGAGTTTCAAACAATCTTGGAATATGAAATTCAAGAGAGGGAAAAAAAGCTTCTTGATTGTAATGTATAAGTAACTAAGTTTTTTTTTTTTTGGGTGATATTTTTTTTTTTTTGTTAAAAAAAAAGTTGGATTAAAAATTCCTAAAACCTTATGATTTCCAACTCTACATCAATATACATGAATAATTATAAACTCTGTTGTTAAAATAATGGAATAAATTAATCATTTTTCTACTGGGCAAATCAATAATCGGTAATTCCCAATAATCTCTTGAAAATTAATAAATATTGAAGAAATAATAGGAGATGAATAATTAACGAATAATCAACGAATATATTCACTGAAAAGTAATAATAATTGTGCCATAAAGAAAATGAACTGCAGTAATACATAAAAGGATATAAATAAACACCGTAAATATCCAATAAGGATAGATAAAAGAATAGTATATCTCTTGGAAACAGTTAAGTATATATATTTAAAATTCAATGGAACTAAATTAGTAATAAATGAAAGTGTTCATTATTATTCTGGATATATTATTTATTTTGAGACATACCAGCAGGGATGTCAGTTTCTATAAAGTTTTAGCTGAAAAACGTTGCATGACACATTTTTAATTGAAATCATAAGTGTGCCTTTTACTATAGAGAGAAATATATATCAGATAAAATAAATAAGGCAAGCCACAAATAAATTTTTATTACTAAACAAAGAACAAAACAAGGATTATTGTTGCAGTAACTCAAATACCTCGTGTGAATCTTAGGATAAGCAGAATCTTCAGAAAATAAGGAAAAATAAAAACGTTATAATAAGTTTATGGAATGTGGAAAAACTGGAAAATTTAAAATTGTTCTTATACTTTAGCTGAGAGTTTAAAAGAACTTCTTTCTAATGTTGGTATTTATATTTTTAATCTATGATTTGTTAGTATAATGGGGGGGGGGGGGGTAAAACTAAATCATTTAATAAGGAAGTAATTCAAGTGTTGTTATATTAATAGTTATTTAATAATTCGGTTAAAGTGTTGTTATATTAATAGTTATTTAATAATTCGGTTAAGTTAAAGATTATGAATCCTTTAAATAATCAAATATACTCGATATTTTAGTATGAAAGGGTATTTTAAATTATATATACACAATCCAGAGAGAAGGTTGTACTTACATGGGTGAATTGATAAACTAAATACAATAATTTTCTTTATTATAGGAAAGATAAAAGTATTAATTTTGTTTGCTTAATAACCTCCAGAATGATGACCCAATGTTCTCATTTATTTTTTGTATTGTTACTTAATCATCAAGTACTTATTATTATGTAGAGATTGAACTAACAGACCATAAATGAAAAAATTGATTGTTTAATAAACTGAATGTGTGATATATAGTTCACATACATAGGAATAAATGTCTCAACATATAATGGGAAATCATTAGTTTTGTTTAATGATCATACTCTGAAGATCAATTTTCTGTTATTATTATTATAATATATATGTATTATTTTGTTATAAGTTATTTTAAATTCAATATTAATGGTAATGTTTATTATCATTTGTAATGAATATTATTAAAATTATTGGTTAAAAGTTTTATTAAATTCTAATTGCTGCATTTCTTTTCTGGGATCAGTTTCACCACATCACATAACTCAAAATGTACAGTCAAAATTAAAATGAAAAGTCAATTCAATTTAAAGCAAATCTAACAGTTTAATAAGCATAAATCTCTCAGTAAAGATTTTTTACTTGTTACATGCTGCCTTGATCCCATAGGTCATTGATGACATTGCCAATTATTAAAGTGTATTTATTAATATAAAATTAAATGATACATTAGTTATTAGTGAAAGTATTACTGTTAATCACAGTTTAGCTTGATTATGAATTTAAATTATAAGCCTTTCTTAATTTGTACACTATCCATGGAAATCTGTAAAATCCTTCTTGATATTCCATATACAGTATGAAGAATTAATAAATCAATGATTATCCCGAGATCTTCTTATTGTAAAGTTATTTTGTGATTATTTCCAATCTTAATTATCAAAAATAATAGGAATCACAGTTTATCTGTAATTATCTAACAGATTAATTTAATGATGATTGAATTAAAACTTAATAATTATAAATATAAGATATTGGATATTATTGTTAGCCACGAGAGTATGTAGATACTTAATAAGGAGTATCTAGGTATTCTTCTGCCATTGAACAAATATTTTGTGTTTGTTTAATGTTAAGGGGATGCGATCTGTTTATGGGTAAATGAGTCTCACATTAATTATATTTAAAATACATCTTATTTTAGAAATACTTACTTATGTCAAAATAACTTGGGATAAATACTAATCTTATCTAAATTCAATTGTTATAATTAAAGCAAATGGTCGGGATATAGTAAGTTTGTTAATAGAACCTAACCAGAATCCAAGTAGGGCCTAATATAAGTGACTTGGAAACTCTGCTTGGGGTTGTACCACCTATAGACAGGCCACAGTATTTAAACCCCCTTATGGTGCCCAACATGATGCAGTATTAGTAAACAATTCATTGATTATTATGATTGATTTATATAAAAAATGCCTAACATGTTAACTGAATTATTAGATCAAATAATTTTTTTTTTCACTTTGTTAAAATATTAAATAAAGGCTAGTCTAATATGATCATGTGATCAGTAGGAAAATCATAGATTGATATAGTTTATGTATGAATAATTCATGTTGTGGTTGTGGTGATGATGTTGAGAAAAAAAGTATGCAACTTGTTTATATGAATTTGAGGTTATTGTAAATAAATAGTTATAAATATGGTTCATGGTATCTAATAATAGATATCATGAAAATGAAATATAATTGATTTGTCAAGTTATTTGAGGGAGTTGTTGATTGTTGGAATAGCCTAGTAGAAAATATTTTTATGAAGCTGAACAAAGTCATACTTTAACAAAAATTAGCATAGTGCTTTAGTGAAAAAGAAATTTTATTTTTCAAAAATGAGTGTAATTGAAAATTCAGACAAACAAGAAAATATTTGTTCTGTCCAAGAACAATATCTCATGGAGATGTTAAAAGTGGAAATAAGGATGGAAATAGAAAAAGAGAGTTATAGGAAAGATAGAGAAATAAAAAAGGATATCCCATGTGAAGTTATAGAAGAAAAGAAAGTTGTTGTGGTAAAAAAGAAGAAAAGTTTAGATGATTTATTTGTATTGATGATGAAAATAAATGAATCTTTGAGTGAATCTTTAAATAAAAAACTAGAGGAGACTAGTAAATCTTTAAGAGAAGATAATAGATTTTTAAAAGTACAGTTAGAAGAGAATAGTAAAAAATCAGAAGAAGATAATAGATTTTTAAGAGAAGAACTACAAGAAACTAATAAAGTACTGAATGAGAAGTTAGAATTTATGAATAAAGGTATAGTTGAAAATCAACAAGCCATTAAGTTTATAAAAGAAGATTTAGAGAAAAAAATTGGAGAATTAAGTGACAAGTTTGCAACAAAAGACAATGTTATAGAGGTAGTAAAAGAGAAAATAGATGAAAAGTTAGAAGGATATGTTCATAAAAATGTTCAAGCTCTTCAAGTTCAGGGTAAAGAAGCTATCAAACAATGGACAATGAGTAAAGATGAACTGAATAAGAAGATAGAGCATATAGATTGTGGTGTTAAAGGTATACAGAATCAAGTGGAATTAATGGAAAACAAGTTTGAATTTTTAAGAACAGAAGTAAAAGAAGAAATGGATAACAGTACTCTAGAATTTAAAAAAAGTTCAGAATAGGAATAGAGAAAAATTTACAGGTTATAAAATCTAACAAAACTGAAGATCAAAGATATCGATCTAAAATGGAAGCAAGGTTGAAGAAGTTAGAGAAAGAATTAATAAATCGAATAGAGAAGAATAAAGAAGTAATTGAAGAAAATAATAGCTCAAAAGAGATGAGTAATATAAACATTGATCAATTAAGAGAGGAGCAAAAGAATTATATAAATAGTTTGTTTAGTAAAATGAAATTAGAGGATAGAATACTTGATAATGATATTAGAGTTGATGAAATTAAGGTTAGCAATCATGATAGATTAAAATGGTCAGAAAGCTTAGGAAAGAAAACTTCTAGTGAAATTTTGAAAGATAAAACTATGGATGAAAATTGTACTAAGGTAAAACAACTGGAAGATATTACTAATAACCATAATGAAAAAATAAGTAGGTTTAAAGAAATAGAATCTGATAGAGATTATCAATCAATAGAGAGAGGAATAATTCAAGTAATTCTATAGCTATAAGATTTATGAAGTCAAACCATTCAAAGGGGAATATATGGAAAATTCCTTCAGAATTCCTAAATAATTTGAAAGAGTTGTTTTCTTTGTGTCCTATGTCTGAGAGGGAAAAATTAGTCATCTCAAGTAACTATTTGCATGCTGCTGCAAGAGACTGGTGGCGGTCCTTATTTGAAAAACCCATAGTATGTGGAGACTTTAACTGTTTGATATTGTCTAGTTTTTGGGGATCTGACAAGCAGGATTACATTAGATACCAAATAATGCAAGAAAGGTATAATGCTAACAAAGGTGGATATACAAAGTTTTTCTGCAACCAAGCTGTTAGACTGAAAACCCTTACTTCATTTCCATTGTCGAAAATGCAAATAGTCAGATTGATTCGACGAAATTTACCATGCCATATTGCTGCAGATAAGTATACGATTGAAGAAGTGAGTGAGATTCTAGATGTTTTAGAGTTGAGAGATGGCAGTTTAGAAAGAGGAAGTAGACAATTGAAGGAAAAGGTAAATTATCCAGTGGCTTCAATGCAAGTTAGGCCCAATAAGCCTCAAAGAGTTATGAGAAATGAATCATATTTTAGTGTAAAAAGTAGATTTGTTCCTAAGGCTAGAAATCCAAGTATAGTAAATCGAGGTAGGAATAAACCATTAATTCAGGATAGTCAGCCTTCAATCAGTGGGGTTACCACTATTTTAAGGAAGACAGGAGGTAAAGGTGTTGACAAGACCATGTTAAACTAGAGAGGTCCTTGTTTATGTGTTCCTCTATGCAAGGGCCTTTAGTGGATCAAAAGGGGAACAATATGTGGCTTTTAAATACATTAGATCTGGACATAGATTACTTAGAGCCATTCAACATTGGTGAGTCACCTATCATATATTAATGTCCACTAGTAACCTTGTATATTGGTGAATTAAAAATTGAAGCTTTAATTGACTCTGGAAGTCAAGCTTCTATACTATCAGAGCATATGTATATGAAAATTATAGCTGTACAAGGGAATATCCCATCCCTTCCCATAAAACAAATTCAATTCACTCTAGCCAATGGAAAGAGGTCTAGGCTCTTTAACAAGCAAGTCTTTATTACCTTTATTGTTGATGGTGCCACATTTGAACATGTGTTTCTCATCATGCCAGGTTTAATACACGAAGCTATTATAGGATCTGACTTCATGATGATTCATCTATGTAAAATTGATTTTCAAAATAAATTTTTTTATTGTGGAGAAGAAAGGCTCAAATTTGGATATGGATCACATAACCTTTCTAATCAATTATTGTGTATCCATGATACAACAATTGATGTTAGAATTCAGGCTAAAGTGGGAAATGTTTGTGAAGACAATTCTAAATTTAAGGAAAATTTATTCCAATTGATGTATAATTATAAATGTATATTTTCTAAAATTCCTGGTATCATAGATGGATATGTTCATCAAGTACAATTAACAAGTAATGACCCTTTCCAGCAAAAGATGTACCCGATTCCATATCAATATCAGGATGAGGTACAAAATCAAATAGATAGAATGCTAGAATGGAAAATAATTAAAAAATGTCCTTCTCCTTATGTTAGTCCACTAGTGATCATAAAAAAGAAGGATAACTCTATAAGAGTTTGTTTAGATGCTTGTATGTTAAACCAAATGATGATTCCTGAGCATGACATTCTCCACCAGTACATGAACTACTTATTAAATTTCAAGATAAGTCATTTTTTTCCACATTTGATCTAACATCCAGCTATTGGCAAATTCCACTACATGAGGAGGATCAGCAATATACAGCATTTCGTTTCAAGGGACAGTCGTATGTTTTCAAATGTATGCACTTCGGCCTCATTAATAGTGGAGCTGGTTTGATTAGATGTTTAGACATGGTCTTTTCAAGACAATTAAAAGAAAAGATCATCATGTATGTGGATGATATAGTCATCATGTCAGATAGTATGGAAGAGCATCTGGAATGCTTACGAATGTTCTTTCAAGAGTGTTTCTCCAAAAATATCAAGATTAATTTGGAGAAGTGCTCTATAGCAGAAAAAGAAATTACTTTTCTGGGACACTTATTCAATGAACATGGTATCCAACCCCATCCAGAAAAGGTGGCTGCTATACAGCATTTCGCCATACCTAAAACTGTGAAACAGTTAAAATCGTTCTTCGGTCCATGCAACTACTACTATAAATTTTATGAGAACTTTGCTGGAGACACTTTATATCTTTCTAAATTATTAAAAAAGGTGAAAAATGGCATTGGACCATTGAGCATAGTAATGAGTTTGAAAATATTAAAACAAATTTTCTTAAATACTTGATTTTAGCATATCCTGACTTCAGTAAAACAGTTTATCTACAGTAGATAGTAGCCACTGTGGTCTGGGAGTACTACTATATCAACTTAATGATAATCAGATGCTCCAGATATTATATTTCTTAAGCAGGCACTTAAGAGGGGTAGAGCTGAACTACTCCATCATGGAAAAAGAGACTTTAGCTGTTGTCTGGGCATTCCAGAAATTGTGCCAGTTCTTGTTAGGCTCTGAAGTGATTGTGTTGTCAGACCATAGAAGTCTGGAATTTTTAAATCTCAGTTGCTTAAATAATAAAAGGCTAGTAAGGTGGAGCTTGTATCTCCAACAATATAACTATAAAGTTATTTATATTAAAGGGAGAAAGAATATTCCTGCGGATATTGTCCGTCGCCACCCTATCTATCTGGTAGCTAAAAACCCCAATACTCAAAACATATGTATCAACAGTATGAATATTATGCAGGATGATTCTATAGAGGAAGATTATAAAAATATCTGTATGCTTCAAAGTCAGGATATGAAAATAAATAGCATCCTGACTATCTTAAATAATAAGGATAATAAAACACAAGTTAATAAATATATCAGAAGACTGTACCAAAGATATAAGGTATATCAAAATGTCTTAATGTTTAAGATAGATGTCAATGATGAGGAATCATGGAGAATTGTAGTCCCACAATCTTTAATAGATAAATTAATAGTATATACTCACAATAAATATGGTCATTATGGAGCTCCCAAAATTTTTTATGTCTTAAAATCTATTTTCTATTATAGAAATATGTACAGGAAAATTATAGAAAGCATTAAATCATGTGACATTTGTCTTAAATAAAAATATTGTAATAGGTCCTATGCAGGTGTAATGCAACCTATAGTCCCTGATCGACCTAATGAATTGTTAGCCATCACTTTTTACGGACCCCTTCCACCTTTTAACTGGCAAAAGTTTATCTTAGTTGCATATGACGTTTTCAGTAAATGGATAGCAACATATCCCGTACCAAAAGCTGACACAAAGAATGTTATCAAATGTTTAATGGGAAATCAATTTCCTATTGTTGGTAAGCCTGATAGTATACTGACTGATCATGCAACTGCATTTGTATCTCACCAATGGAATCACTGGATTCAAATTCAAGATATAAAACACATTATGAGCTCCATAAGGAATCCTCAATCTAATCCTTGTGAGCACATAATGAGAGAGTTAAGTAGATTATTTCGAGTCTATGTACCAGATAACCATACCCAATGGGTTTGTAAATTGCTTGAAATTATCAGTTATAATATATATATATATATATATATATATATATATATATATATATATATATATATATATATATATATATATATATATATATATATATATATATATATATATATATATAATGACAAAAACTGATAACATCACAAAAAATAATAAAAATAAATTTATAAAAATTTTAAGTAATATTTCAGATATACAAGAATTAGTATAATAAACAAAGCAGCATTACAAGATGTCCAGATGAGATATTAATGAACTAATTATTATTTTGCTTTTACTCCCCTGCTTTGTATTCCTAGTTTTTTTTTTTTTTTTTTACATTCAATTATAAATTCAGAATTAAAATTAATTATACAGTAAAGTTATAAATTATATTGATTCCATCATCTGATTGAACTACTAAATGTGTTTTTTTAAACCTGAAATTTTAATTATATTTTTCTACACAAATTCCATTGTTAGTAAGAACACACAGTTTAATTTTTAACACAACATTTTCAGTGGTATTTACAACATGACTAATGATAATACTATGATAATAATTTAACAATTTATCCTAACCTTCATTAATAGTGAATTTATGATCACTAGTTTAATTTCTTCTCAAGATCTTCACTGGTCAATCTAGAAATAGATAATAAGAAAATAATACGACCTGTAATAAACTATGTTCTAGAATAATCTATGCTTTATTATTATTATTATTATAGTCATATTGTTGTGAATATGAGAATGCTATAAGTTCACAAATATGCTAAATTATATTTAATTTATAGAAATAACAAACTTCTGTAAAGTATGTATAAGCACACATGACATTTATTATTTTCCATATAGAAGAAATCTAAACAGTTAATGCCATTACATATTAACTGATAACTATATTTAGAAAAATATAATAAAGTTTAGAGATTTTTATAAATATTTAACAATTCAAGTAAATAATAAAAATAGTCCATAATAATATAAAACTTCAGAATATCATATGTTATTTTCAAAACATTAATAAAGCAAAATCTATATTTCATTAGTTTTTAAAAAAAATATTTTAAAGTATATACACTGGGTGATGGTCATGGTTTCAGTTTGAAAAAAAAATTGTTACATTCTACAAAGTAGATTATTTTGATACATTTTAAGGGAATAATGGTATTCAGTCTATTATTTTGGTGCTTGAAAATTCTATAACTTTTTACCAATTAATCATATGTTTATTTGTGAATTATACAGACGAAATTATTTCATAAAGATAATGTAATATAATTTAAAACTTAGTAAAGTAAAAAAAAAAAAAAAACTTTTATTTCATGACACTTAAAAATAAATAAAAATATATTACAGTTATATTATGATTTAATTTTAATAATACTGATGCTTAAATCAAAATTAATTTTGAATTATTATAAAAAAATCATAAAATTTAAAAACAGAGGCAAATGTCCCTAATACAGTAATGCCACCCAGTGCAGAAAGTTTATGCATAAAATCCCAATCTAGTGTACTCATCCTTTATCCCAAGCTATGGTATGGACAATTTTGTCTTTGCTTAACAACTTATGTAAGCATAGGAAATGGTAATCATGTGAGTTTAGTGGTTCATATAATTTTAACATCATTATTTCCCTGATATTTTAATATAAACACAAAATAAAGGTATAGAAAAAATAAATTTGTCAATTAAGTTATCACATGATCACCTTTTCTTTATTGCTTACATAAATTGTTGTAAGGTACTGCCATACTACATTTATTGATTACTATAGTTTGCACTAAGTGACTGTTTCAAATAAGTTATATATTACTTCTGTTGTTTTTATCGGCTCAATTAGATTTAGACAAAGATATCCAGCTTAGGGAAGCCAAAATTATTCTTTGTCTTTATTATAATATAAATGTGAAAGTTTATTCATTTGTGATTTTATAACTCAACAATATTGCATGAATTTTTTTTTGTATTGCTTCAATTGTTTTAATAAAAAAATGTAATTTGCAATATAAAATGTGTGCACAATATATATAGTATGTTGTTTTTGAATCATATCATAAAAAAATAAAAGACGACAGCATTAATTAAAAGATTACAGAGTTGAAAAGCATTTTAAATAAAAAATATAATTTTCAATAAAATAAGGTTAAATTTGATTTTGTAAATATAATTTAAATTAATTAGATTGCATTTTTAATCATGTATTTAAGGTCTCATTTGAATAATGCCAATTTAAATGTGTTATAATAATGAATTTAATAAACTTTTATTATTTCAGTTTAAATATAAATTTAACATGTGTTGAAGAAAAATCTAAAATGGCATTAGTACAGCAAGAGAAATACTATTGAATTTGATAAATGTTTACTGTAAAATTGATAAACTTTTAGGATGTCAGCTTAAATATATCTAATGTGTGAAAAAGTAAATTTTAAAATGCCTAAAGTACATCAAGAGAAATACCAAATATGGTGAGTTTTTACTACTTCTCTTTAAGTATATTTCTGCATGATAAAGTAAAATGTTGGGTCTTGCATGTTGAAATGTATTCTAAAGAATTGAAAGTATATTAGTTTTTGATAATGCAGTTAAAATTTTTGTTTGGGCCATGGATTTAATTTCTCACTTGCATATATTATGATAATATTAAAGTATTATAGCTATTTTAAAAATTATAACATGATAAATTACTTATTGTATTTAATAAAAGTTATATATTTTGAAATAGAGTTGTTGATAATTACTTCAAGTAATAGTTATGTAAATATATTTTAATTATTAAACTTTATAATAATGCCAGGAAACAACTAAAGAAATAGAAAGAAATAGTAAACAAAAAAATTATGATACCCAATACATCAAAAATTAAAAATGGATTGCGTAAATATATTTTAATTATCAAAATTTTACTTATATGAGGATAAAGATGGAGTTTCAATATTTTATTTAAAGAATTTGAGTTAGCAAGTTAATATGAAAAGATATGCCAAAACAAAGTTAGATTAATAATAATAAACTAGCTATAAATTATTTTTTTCTAGAATCATAGTGCAGAATAACTGCATGCAATTGGTAGTTCAAATATATAGTGTTTGTAAAATATGAAAATTTGTCCCAATATGCAAATTATTTGTTCATTTCTTTCATAGTGAGATACACGTCTTTCTGTTAATTGAATGTAGGTCCCATACAACCACCCATGGTTCTTTGAATTTTATTTTCCTATCATTCTTCTCTGTGCATATTCTTTTAACATTAGAAGGAGAAAAAATATGACACCATAGCCATCTCATATTCAATAAAAATGATTCGTGTGCATGACTTGATGCACTGATCAATTCTCATTAATATATTAGCTCAGATTTACCATAGTAAACCACACTGCTGGATCAGGCAATGCAATAAATATTATAGTGTTATTAATCTATATTTATTTTGGCAAATCTTTTCATATTAACTTGCTAACTCATGTTCTTTGGGTATTACATAATTATTTATTTATTTATTTATATAAAAAAGTTTAATTTTTGTGATTTAAATATATTTCACATGATTATTACTTTTTATGCTTACTGAAGCTGTTAAAACAGAAAAAATTATCCATACAGTAGTACCACTCAGTATAGCCTTAGTAATAAATGGCTGCATGAAAATTTGGTCATAAAATCCTTAGGTGGTGTCTATTAATCCAATATTTCAGATCAGTTTTCAGTTTATGGCTATTATTAGTGAGGAGCTTTGGATTTGAAAATACTGCACCTAGACATTAGAATCTAATGCCAGCCAACTATAGCAGACCCTTTACCCATTGAGTTAACTATAAAGATATGAATCCAAGTTGAAAACACAGTAATGTTTTTATTCCAAGCTCATTCATTGGAATAGTCATATAGAGGTCTAAATCCAGTCCATTATCGATACATATTACTTTCTTTGTTTTTTTTAAACCACATTAACCATTATATTATGGATATTATTGGTATAAAATCATTAAAATATCATATTACCACCATTTTCTCTGCTTATACAGGCCGTTAAAACAGCAGAAAACTCTCAATACAATAATGCAATACAGTGCCAGATTTAAAAAAAGACTTTATGTACAAACCTTTTTGCATCTATTGATTACTAAGACTTGCACTGGTTGCACTACTATATGGATAGTTTTCTACAGTTTTAACAGTGTGTGTAAGTATAGGAAATTGTGATCATGTGATGCTTTAGTGCTTATATACCAACCCTGCTCATAGAATGATTTTTAAAGAACCAAAGACACCAACATGTATAGATACTGAACTTGTTTTAAATCTGTCTGATTATACAAATGAATGAGCTTAGACTAAAACCAATGTTGTGTTTTTTATATTAGACTCATAGACTTATAATTAACTAAATATGTAAAAGGTGATTGCTGGAAATTTGCAATAGATTCTAAGATACCAAGTGCAGTGCTCTAGGATCCAAGGCTCCTCACTAATAAAAGCTATAAACTAGAAACTAATCTGGGATATTGTCTAAGTAGGCACTATATAGAAATTTTATGTACAAGTCTTCTTGAATACATTAATTACTAAGGATTATACTGGGTGATACTAGTGTATGGAGAGTTTGCTACTTAATTAAGTATATTTTAGCTATCGAACTTTCTAATAATAGCGATAATTCTATTAGAGAAATGAAAAGAATTCACAAAGAAAATTATTATTTGGTATGCAATAAATCAAAAATTAAATTTAAATAATAAAACATTAAACAATCTCTACTGCTCAGAATATATCTTACTTATATATATATATATATAAACATTAGAAGCATATATATATATATATATATATATATATATATATTATAATCAACTTTATTATATTATATAGTTTTATTATTATGCTATTAATGTGTGCAAAGCCAAGGGTTGAATTTGCTCATGTTAATAAAATAAAGCAATGTAATGTAGTTGAGAATAAAAATATATTTAAAAATATTTATATGAAATAATAATACATGAATTATCAGCTGCAGTTAAAAATGACCCCCAATATTATGTGTAAAAATACATTACAGTAGTTTTTTACCTGCTATTAATATCTCATGTATTTTATGCAATTATGTCTCCTGATTTTAATGTTGTTTCTATTATTTCAAGCTTTTTAAAAAAGGAAATGGATGTAATTGCAATCATTATTATGGGATATCAATAATATTTCAATAATTTTGTTGAATAACTTCCTTCAGATTATAAATATTTTTTTATCAGAGACTCACTATAGTTTTAAAAAAATTAAAATATACTATAGAAATGTTTATTCCTGCCAAGGAAATTAAAAAAAATATTGAAAACAAAAAAAAAATTATGTTTACTGATTTAGTCAAGACTTTGATTCAATCAATAAAAGAAATATATGACACTGTTTGAAATTAATTGATTGACTATCAAAGTTTAATTATATTATAATATTTTTAAGTGAATGAATTAAAAAAAAAATCTTACTAATACAGTTGAAAAATCTGAAACTTTCCAAAATAAAATCTACTGTTAAACATATCTGTGGACTTGCTTCAATTATGTTTTTGATTTTTATTATTATGATTATTAAAACGGTTTATGGATAATTTAATATATTAGTGATTAAAACATGACGATGTTTGTTACATGACAAAATTTTAATTAGAATCACTTAAAACAAGAGAAAATATCATCTACTTGGATTGTAGCTTTATTGTATTCTTAGTATGCTATCTTTGTCAATTCAAAACATTATTAACAAAATATATGATTTGAATACAAAATAAATACTTTCATTTAATAATTAATTCTCAACAATTTTTAATTTGAACTGTTATCATCTTGAAAATGTAAGCCCACTTAAATATCTTGGTAGCTTTTAAGTTGAAAAACAAACTTAAATGATAAGGTTTAGCACAGATTTCAATGTTCTGCTGCTTTTAACAATTAAAAGGTAGATTACTTTATAATAGTGATCACAAATATAAATAAATAAAATAATTATATCTTTTATTTAAATATTTACATGTGAATATTTGTTTGTAGTATGATAATGGGTATATGATTTTAATAGTGTAATATTGTATTTAAAATACTTAAAAATATTATTTTGTCATTAAAAAAAATTATTCAAAATTGGCTATAACTATTTAAGATTTTGAAAATCATCCTATGATATTGTATCCTGGCAACAATGATAAAATTTTCCTAAGAGTAAAAAATTTTCAGAGAAGATGATGATCTAATGAATTATATAAAACAAACCTATAAATAGATCTGCTTTTTATTTATTTTTTCTGCCTGCAGGAGAACTATAAGGAGAATATATTTAAAGTTTCCAATCTTGGCATATTGGAGACAATAAGCATGGAGTAGACAACTAAACAACTATTTACCTCTCTATGGCAAATGTATCTTCAAACTAGTCTAAATAGAGAATTAAAAGAATTAATGTTCATCATCTAGTAATGCACTAAAAGACAGAAGATTTTTAATTAAGGTAGGAAATCTTTAGTTTATAATGACATAGTATTGTATTACTGATTTTATATAAGCCATCATATCAACTTACTTATTCTTTAAAAATAAATTTTCCTAAGATTATATTCACTGTAGTTAACTTAAAGTTTAATGGACAAATGCCTAGTATTGGATAAGTCTTGTTTAAGAAAAAAATTTAACTAATGTAATTTCATCTTCATAAAAACGTGTGAATAAAGTACAGTAATTTCGGAATGCTATCAATCAATACATTATTTATTACTCTCTACACCAGCAAATAAAAGCTATTTATTGTAATCATATGGAATATTTAAAATATATTATTATTATCACCATCATCATTACTGCTACTATTGAATTTTGTTTAAGAAGCTTAAGCATTATTATTAATTACTATATTTTAAGGAATAACTTTTTATTTATTCATCCAATGGGATTTTTAATGATAATAAAAATGCATAAAGGCATGAAGGAAATAAGTAAAACAACTTATTGTAGTTGTAAAGAATATTTGAAATATACTGCTATTATTGGATTACATTTACAAAGTTCAAACTTCATTATTAATTATTCTACTACTCTAGAAATGATTTTGTTCGTTCATCAATTGAGATCTTATAATATGAAATCATAAAAGTTTAAATTATTCTACTATAGAGAGTGATTTATACAATGACTAAAGATTTAATTATTTAAAAACTTTTAAAAATTTTTGGCAGAATAAACATTTTTGAACTATTAAAAACAATGAACTTTGAATTACAAAGACATATTTACTGAATATGCTTAATTATTATAATATTTAGAGTTATGTGTTTAATAAATTTTCACTAAAAGAAAGGAATAACAAAAAATAATACAGATACTATAATTAAATTTTATAATTACAATTTAGTTTTAAGTCTGTATGTATTATTTATTACTTTGTGTATCATAAAGATTGGTTGTTATAGTTAAATTAATTAATAATTATTTATAATTAAGATATAATATTTAATATTTTTATATATTTTACTGGGTTTTTAATTTAATCATGTTTTAATAATTAACGATATTTAAGGTATGTGCAGAAACAAAACTATTATATAGTTGAAATATTTTATAAATAGTATCTTGTTATTTTATCCATATTGATACACTATTGAATTTCTAGAGAGTATACAGTATCATTAATAAAACTTTTATAGATATTGTTTGTTCAGTTGAATAAAACTCCTGACAATATTATATGTCAGTTATAAAATATGAGCTTAATAAGCATTTTTTTACTGTCACTTGGGCCTATTAAAATGATGATGAAATAAAACAATACATTAAGAAGAGTATATATAAATTCACTATCCAGATATTTATAGAAAACTAAACTTATAATTTAACAAGAGATTCAATAAACATTTTTCTTTTTGTCTATTGATTATATTCTAGTTTATCTTTCTCCAATACTGTGTTTTTGTTTTGCATTATGTCAAGACACTATTTTAAAAGTCTCCCATAATCCTATCCTAAGAATTTGAGTGAGAACAGGTTATTATCCGAGCTTCTTGTAGGTGTATTTATGAATATAGAATAATTCCTATCTCCAGCACCAATCTTATCAATTAATAAGAATTATACCCCTCAAAAACAAAAGTAAAGGTTTCAGTGGACCTTTTTTGGGTACCTTATTGAGACTAGTTCAGTCTCAAGGTCTGGGAGACAGAGTCTATTGGGAGAATGAAGCCAAGTTTATCTTTCAAAGAAACATCATTTATATACCTTTATAATTTTCCTATCTGCCCTATGAATCTCATTATTTTATTTCTTTTAGAAATATACATTCATGAATATCAGTAAACTTTTAAAATAATAACCCAGAAATTATAAGAATATTGTAATTCAAATTAAATTCTAATATTTATTAATACACGTATATATTAATATCACAAACATATGACTCATTCATTCCCATACATATATATATATATATATATATGTATATATATATATATGTATGGGAATGAATGAGTCATACATGTGTATATATATATATATATATATATATATATATATATATAATATCAATGTACACATTCATGGAAGAGTGCAACCATGCATCAGAGTTGTATTTATTAAATAATTTAATTTATTTTCTATAATATTTTCTTTAAGTTAGTACATATTTCTTAATTTATTATTATTTGTTCACTTAATATATATATATATATATATATATATATAAGTATATATATATATATATATATATAGAGAGAGAGAGAGAGAGAGAGAGAAAGTCAAAGTTACATCATTTGAAAGTCAACATCCGCATGTTTAAGACTGATGATCTGTAAGCTCATATTATTATAATGGTGATTGTTTTAGCGAGAGTTGTCAGTCTGAAAGATGATGAAACATTCCATATTACTTACACATATGATAATCCATCCTAGAGGTGCTAGATAGATGATTCAAAAATTGAAGGTACAAAAGTTCTTGTTGTTTGGAGTTTCATGATCACTTCATTTGCTTGAAATAGTCAGCAAAATCTCCATAGACAAAAATCATCATGGTAGGCAGGTCACGAACAGTTATAGACTGGCCAGTTTAATGAATCCACATGATTCTTCTACCCCAGCATTTTGATGGGATACATTCTTATTAATTTTTATTAATTAATCAATCAGTTTATGAAATTTTAATTTCCATGCTTCTTTCTCTCTAATGGTCGCTTTTCTGAATCACCACATAATCAATATATATGACTCTCTTTCACCTCACTTTTTTTTCTATCCATATGCCAATGACCATATCTCAGGAATGCTTTTAGCTTCCATTGTTCCAAAATACTAAATTGGCCAGTTCATGGAATTCCGATAAGTGTCATTAACAGAAATTGCTCTTGGCACACCTTGCAATTTCTTTTATTACTCTGCAGCCTTATATTTTGATTTGCTTTCATTAAGAAATATGCACTACAAATGGCATTATTTAAATAATTATAACTTACATTATTAATAAACTATAAAATATATAAAACAAAATAATAAAAATAAAACTCTGCACGTAACTGCTTATCTTTATCTTCACATACAAATCTGTTAGTAATTAATTCTAAACAACATCACAACAACAGATTTAATAAATATATAGGTATATGTTCATGCCTTTAAATGGGTAATATATTTCACTCACACTCTTTGGTAACAGGGTTCGAATGTATCTCTATAAATTTTCTCGCACATATTAATTCAATCTGCAATACAATCACAATAGACATTCTTTTGTACTCATTATTGCCTTTTACTTTCTTTAGTATCCATATTCAAACCCAGCTGCTGTTACACTATATATTTATTTATTCAATAAATTATAAATCCTTTTCTTAATTTGAACATCATGAGATAATACTAATAGTTATTATTGTGAGAATGTATTGTTGTTATTATTTTGATTTAAGTAATAATACTATGTTTTGTTATATACTTGTTAATAAATAGATTTTATATTTTAAATTATCCAATCTGTATCTTAATCATTTAAAATGTTCAATATCTATGACTTTAATAAATGAGTATGGTCATATTATTTTCTTTTATACATTATTTTAAAAGATACACTGATTTAATACTGTTCCTTTTCTTTTGTTATTCTCATACAAAATCTAGAGTTCTTCAGATATTCATTGAATACAATAAAATACTTATTATTATTTAATCACATCATTAATAATAGTTTATAAATAAAAGTTTACATATTTTATTAAATATCATTTATCATACATATTTTTTTTTAGACTAAGATTATTTCAAACTGGATTCATGTAATAAGAAATCATTAACCTGGTCAAGTATTTTGAATTTAATTACTGATTTATTCTAATCCAGTTTTGTAAAAATATATATTTTTTTTAAATAACAAAAGAGATATAATTGATTACTATATATATATGTATGTGTGTGTGTGTGTGTGTAATATTCAAATTTATTTATATTAAATCTAGTAATATTCATATTATTTAAGTTATTTTATTAGAAGTACTTTCAACTATATCCCTTTTTGTCTTTGTCATATATGTATATATAACGTTGAATAATCAAAACGAGATATCATTTCATAACTCTCATGATTCAATTCAGTTCTCCCACAATTCTGTTATTTTAATGTTTGATGAACTGAATTATGGGAGTTATGAAAGGATGTCTCATTTTGATTGCTCAATGTTATATAGTTGATAAAATCTAAAAGGATATAGTCAAAAGTACTTTTAATAAAATAAATTATAAGAATATTACTGTATTTAATATATATAAATTTGAATATTTTGAAAAAAATACAGACATCAAACTTAATTTATTATATATATATATAAAAGAGATATTTTGCAGGTTCATCCGTGTTAAATTTTTTTAAATATTAATGTACCGTCCTTTCGACTTGATCACACAAGTTACTCGTGAAAATCTTCGTGTGTGTGTATATATATATATATAAAACAAATTTAAGTTATATCAAATTTTGCAAATCACTCTCTATCTTACTTTATACTTGCTATTTATTCACTAGAAAAATTCCAATCATATTCTGAAGGATACATGTTTGGACTTGACCAATTTTATTCAAGGGTTAAAAGCAAAGACTCTTTAAAAATATATGTTTTCCAGAGTTTGATTTCATTTGTATATTATATAGCAACAATAAAAATATCAAAAATTAATATAGTCTTTTAAAGATTTGATTTCATTTTACATTGTTTCAGATACTTACATTGTTTTTATTTGTTTATTGTATAGATATATAATAGCTATAAGAATGATAGTCATCCTGATTAGCATTTGCTTTACAACAATTAACTGGAAAATGCTATTCGAGATGGTAGTAATGCTATAAGTTGATTATAACTATTATTTATTTTGTATATTGGTTTTTTGAATACTATAGAATTTATTTCAAAGCTTTTCTTTAACATGTATGTAAATTTACTACTCAAAGTTTAAACAATCTAATCTATAAAATCATTCGTGATATGAACTTACCATTTTTGATATCATTTATGAAATAGCCAGGGAACAATTTCTCCAGTGCAATTGTTTACAAACTTGCAAACCAATCATTGACTAGACATTATCTTATTGGCAATATTTCCAATTTAATGTGCAAATATTCTGCATACAACAACCAGAGCAAAGATCAATTATATTTTAAAGTAGAAAATAATCGCAATGTTGGTTTACAATATTCACTAAATGATTATTATAGTGACATAATTTAGAGAAGATTTGATAACCATTACACATTTTAATATAAGTCAAAAATGATGAGGTTATTTCATCAGGTGATATGATTGAACAATGTTTGAGTAGATCATTTAAATATTTTTAGTTTAGAAGTGCGTTTTAATTGTAATATGATTTTCATATCTTTATCTGAATATTTTTAGTAATATAGTTAATTTTGAAAATTATTTGAGGTGTCATTATTGTTTCACTTTTTAAAATCTGATTCATCTTGTGTTTAATATTCATACATATAAGTTATAAGTTAACACCCAGCTGATGAGTGATGAGCACCATTAAACAAATGTACAGAGACCACTGTTAGTTTTATAAGGATGACATCAATAAGGGCAAAATTCTCCATACAATATTGCCTGTTTTGATAACAGTTATAAGCAAGCATAAGAAATAGTGATCATGTGACATCAATAATGGTTACTGTATATTACCAATGATTAGATCAAAAAGTATGTTTAAACATTTGAATAGTGTATTTATATATTATTTTCAGTTTATCATTATATATAAATATTGTGCCGGTCGGATTTGTATGTTCATGTAACAAGATCTAACATCCAGGCAAAAGTACCTCGAATCCAATCGTGCGCAAGATACACAGGTCAGGAACACTCATGAACTCTGCCCTATTTGCCTATTTCCCAGATCTATAACATTATGAGCAACAATCCTGATGACATCGATTAATTTACTTCTCACCCGCCGGCATCGATCATCGGAGACACAAAAAGACTCTAAAACTAAACTTACATGATAGATTAACTTAGTAACTAGCTATATTTAATAAGCAATGAAGGCTCGTGACCTAGCATATTAATTATGTATTGAGCGGAGATCATCTAGTCATATTAGAGCATAAGTAATAACATAATATTTTAACTTAACTAAAAGAAAGCAATGGTTCGAGTTTGATATATATAAGATTTATTAATAACAAAATTATGTCGGGTTATTTAGCCGACGTTAGCTTCATGAGTATTATATATATGTGTTTGATTCATATTTAATGATAACATTATAATTGCGGCTATGCCAATAATATATATATATATTGTAACCATATATTTTAGTATAAAATATATTATTTGGTGTAACTAGTATAAAAATTTCTCTTTCTTCTTTTGGTGATTTGATCGGCTTGAGCTGCATTTGAACAGATTACTCTCTTACATTATTTTAATAAATTTAAATTTGCTTCTTTCCATATGCTAACGCATATCAAAATGCTTAACTTTTAAAAATTTAACAACACATTAAAAGTTAGTAAAATATTATTAAAAACAATATTTTTTTTATTTGTCTAAAAATGATCTTAAAATTATTATTTTATTCAATTTAACAAAAAACCATTTGTTCAATTAAAATTAAATATTAAAAATAAATACAGTAATTGTGTAGGCATCTCAATGTAATAAAAGAAAAGAGCGCGAATTTAAGAGACGATTGTCTGATAGTTTGCTTTTGGAGGGAGTATGAAAGAAAAATGGTAAAGGCAAGTAGTGTAACTTTGCCAAGCTTATTTTAAAGTAAAAAAAAATATAAGTAATCGGACTACCACAAAGTTTGCTAGAAACGTAAATAACATAGTGGTATTTAATTAGAAGATGCCTTGCTAAAAATAAAAGTCTGTTCGAGTTGGCTGGCCAAGTGGATCGAATCAACAGTAATAATTCCCAATATTACATCTTTGAAATGTCAGAGCTTTCCAGTTTAAAAGAAAATTGCAAGAATTGGTATGTTTTAAAATGTTTATTATTTTACAATTTGGAAACATTAAAAAGTATTTTAATTACAGAAGTTATGAATATGAAAATTTGCTTTTTAAAGAAAAAGAAATTTAAGTTAAAGTAAAATGTTAAAGTTATCAACATATTTTAAATATTTCCATTTCTAATTCTAATAAAAATATAGTACTGATTGATATTTAATTCTACAAAGCCAGTAATATATTTGCTAATCAATTTGTTTAACATTTGGATAATAAATAATCTTCAAATAATTAATCAAAGCTATTTCTGATTTTATCATCATAATAGAATGATTGAATTAAGTGCTATAATTAATATTCCTATATTTAAATGTGGATGGATAAATAATTTGCATGGATGTAATAAAATTGGAACATTTTAATAGAGAAATGTAGAGATTAATAGCTTAATGAAAAACATTTTTATTTAAATTCTGCATTTCATATTGTGAAGTTATTCCATGTCTTAGGAGCCATGTAAAATTGTTAATCTAATAGTGATTATAATAACCAATACAACGGATAAAATTGCATGTATGGAATTGAATTATAGTTATAATTATTGTTTCATAGATTTATTGTTCAACACATCGTACATGGATCCCACGGAGCACATTATAAAATGTTATACAATCCGAGTTGTGACACACACCTGTTATAATTCATGTATTGAACTGTAAAATGCTTTGCATTTAATTTATATCATACACACACTTGTTAAATTTTATGTTAGATGCATAATGCATTACTTTACGTTTATCGTTATCGGAACTTGCATATGAAGTTCCTAAGTATATTTTATTAAGTTTAAATCAATAGGGGTTGAATACAATATTTATTTAAGAGAATAGCGCTTGCGAAACAGCTTGAAAAGTATTAAATAAATTCGTGAAATGTATCAATCTTTGTGAGGTATTTTGTTGGTCTTTCCAGATTTATAGTCTTATACTGATATTACTTCTATTATATTACACATTTTAGTTTAAGCAAAAGAAGTTAGTACATTAGTCATCCTGATTAGCTTAGCATTTTATTATGCAAGAACCCACATTTGTTAAAGTGTTAGTGTATTCTGAATAATCAGAATAACTGAGGGGGATGATTTTGCACTTTAATGTGAAGTAAGTAGTAATGTTGTTTTAGAATGTTAAAGGGCTTTAATCTGTGCTGGTGGTTAATCCGCAGATTATTTTAATTGCTATTTTTGTATTTAACACATTCCTGCACTGGTGGTTAATCCGCAGAATTGTGTGATTATACATATTACTTTATGATGGTGTATAAATCCACCAAAGTGTTTAGTGTTATTTAATTCCCATGTGTAGATGAATACATCCACAGGAATATGTTTTACTTCACAGATATAAGTTGTGCAAAGTATTTAGTTAATCTGCTAAATCATCTTCTTCATTTGAATGCATAATTTATAAGTTAGATCATCAAATGGTAGCAGGACGTTCTATTCAAGTTACTAAATAATAGTTAACTGTTGGTTGATTATTGTTTACCGGAATGTAAGTTTACATTTTCACTTTATTTAATGATTACATTATAGCTAATATCATACAGATATAATATTTGTTATATTGTTATGAGTTTACAGTAGGGATTTAATGGATCTGGAAATGATGTTAAATATTTCATAAGTTGATGCTGAATATCGTATAATCTCATCAATATTCATTATATTAGATTGATATAAGGTAGGACTAGATTTTAAAACTGTATCTATGAGAAGTTATTGAAGAAAGTCAATGGACTTATAATTTATTTATTTTATTTGTTTATTTATTATTTTTATTATAATGTTGGAATTAATTATTAATTTTCATAAATTTGTAAATAAAAGTTGATTTATAATTAAACTTATTGTGCCGTTGCTATGTGTCATTCACAAAATCAGAAATCATAAACTTTGGATAGAGCATACATTATAGAGCATACATTGAAGTACATATTATAGTCAACATGATATAAGAGTTTAGTAATATTTTGATAAAACATTTGAATGCTTCTCGTCTTTGGTAGTTTATGATGTGTGAGGTACAATAAAATCCCATTTACCTTTTCCATCATTTTGGCTTTGCGTATTTGGTTTCAGTATACAATACAAATTAATTATTAAACTTGTAAACAGATTTCCCAAATAATAACATGATTGAATGTATTTACTTAACATTTTAAATTATCATTTGTCAGTAATAAGAGTCTCAATGATATAATAAACTATAAAAGAACTCAAATATTTATGTTTATTTATTGCAAAGCTTTACCTGGACTAGCATTTGTATTAAAAATCATATAGATGATTTAAAATTTCATAATCTTATGTAGTTCTACAAATTACGCCATCTTGTACATGGTCGGCCATCGGGTCTCATACAATAAAAATCGCAAATTAAGGTTTAAAAGTAATAACATTGCACTTATAATTTGTTTAATGTGTTTTATAATACTACTATGATAGTTCTTCGTGGTACACCCTGGCTGCGATCAAATTAAATATAAAAGTTTATGTTAGATCATTAGTTTGGTCTATAGTAAGTTGCTCCAGATGTTGATTGTGGTCTTAGGTGCATAAAATAGATAGCATGATATGCTCTTGGGTACATTTGGTGATCTTATATAGTTGGGACTGCACAATTAAATGGTTACAAATTTCTGGTGCCGCAATGTGTTCGGCATGATAGGGCAATTTATCGGTTACATTTTTGGCTGTCCAACTACAGGGGCCTTTGATGGCCATTAGCTGGCCATCAAGAATTTATCGGTTACAATTTTGGCGCCCAACGTGGTCAGCTCGATATGCTGGCACTTACAATTTTGGCACCACAACGTGTATGGCCCGATGTATTGAGGTTATATAGTCATTATAAGTGTGCAATTACAGTTTTAGCACTTTATCAACAGGCAACTTGATTAATTGATTGTTACAGAGTACAAAATGGTGATGTGTGAACTGCATTAATTAATGATTGTTGATTACGATTTTAATTTCCCATATTACAAGAATATTATCATGTGACAAATGCTCTATCATGGTGATGAAATATTGTGTGTTTTATTGCTATATATTTCTCCAAGTTACTTATACAGATTTCTGATGACAATAGCAATCGTATGCCAAGATATACCAATATTTATGATTGAATTGGGAGAAGTTGAAATTATCAAGGGTTTATAAAGTAGTTGTTGTAATTTTGCAAATATTTAAAGTGGGGGTTCAGATTATTTTAGTGAGAATGTGATATATACCATCTGGGATAAATTATTGGTGGTGAGGATTTAGTGGTTGGTCGGCTTGAACAAGATTTTCATTGATTACTGTTATTAAAACACATATATTTAGGAAAGTAAAAGCTTGGTTTCACAAAATATTGAAATAGTTGTTATAAAATACTCAAAATGAGTGACTCTGAAGAACTTAATTATCCTGAGACAACTCAAGAAGTTCCTGATTTTGATTTCCAACAACGGTTTATGATAATGCTTCAACGCATAGAGATTGGAATGAATGAACAGTCTCTAAAAATGAATGAACAGTCTCTAAAAATGAATGAACAGTCTAAAAAATTGAACGAACAATCTCTTTCCCAAAAAGAGATGTTAGAGTCTCACAAAGAGATGTCTGAAAAATTGAACGAACAATCTCTTTCCCAAAAAGAGATGTTAGAGTCTCACAAAAAGATGTCTGAAAAATTAAACGAACAATCTCTTTCCCAAAAAGAGATGTTAGAGTCTCAAAAAGATATGACTAAAAAATTAAATGAACAGACTGAAAAATTAAATGAACAGTCTATTTCTCAAAAAGAGATGACTGAAAAATTAAATGAACAGTCTGAAAAGTTAGATAGTTTTGAGAATAAAATGGCTGAAGTTCAGGAATTTGTGAAAGAAAAAATAGAGGCTGCTAGAGTAAAAACAGTAGAGGAATTTAACCAAAAATTTAAATCCTTAGAGAATAGTTGTAAGGCACTAAAGGGGAATCCGATATTAAATTAGAAGAAATTAAAGCTAATTTCTTCGATTATAAAAAGCACTTAGAAGTTCATATAGAAGAAATTGGAAGTAAGTTTATAACCCACGAGAATTTAGACACTAAACTGAAGGTGCTTGATGTGGCAATGGGAGACTCAAGGAGTCAGTTGGCACAAATAGTTAGTGAAATAAACTATAAAGTTCAAGAAGTAGAGTCTCAATCTGCTGAATCTATTGATAAAATTAAAACTGAAATGGAATTTAAACTTCAGAATATGACTGAGAGTCATTCAACTTTTGAACAAGGCATTAAAAAGATTTTGGAGGACACTATCAATAGGTCTAAAGTGGAAAATAAAGAATTAAAAAAGACTAATGATAAATTTAGTGGAGATTTAGAAATGATGCAAAAAGAGTTGAAGGAAGTGAGGGATAAAGGTCAAGAGTGGCCAAATGAGTCAAATGAGTTTAAAGAAGGACAGAAACTAGAGACAATGATTGAAAATCTTCAGCTAAAAGTGTTAGAAATTCAAAAAGCTCAAGAGAATAATGATAATTTCATTGGTAAAAACACCAAGTATTATGTGGATGGGACAGAGACCTCTGTTAAAGAAGTAGTTGTATCAGACAGTAATTTTACTGGTATCCGCACAACTCCCATTTTCCAAAAACCATTAGGAATTGAATCTGTGACTAAAGATGTCAAGAACACAGAGATGTCTATGGGTGGATCTACAGCTCTTAAATTTCTAAAGATTAAGCCATTTAAAGGGGAGTATTTGGAAAACCTTTTAGAATTTCTTCAAAATCTGGAAGAATTGTTTACTTTATGCGCATTTTCAGAAAGAGAAAAACTGGCTATCTCCAGCAACCATCTTTATGCTGCTGCAAAAGATTGGTGGCAGTCTTTGTTTGATTGTCCTGAAACATATGGAGATTTTAAACATTTAATAATGTCAAGTTTCTGGGGTGAGGATCGCCAGGATAACATGCGTTATCAAATCACTCGAGAAAAGTATAATGCTAATAAAGGTAGCTATACTCAATTTTTTCGTGGACAGGCGGTCAAACTTAAAACTTTAACTGCTTTTCCATTATCTGAGCATCATATAGTCAGGATCTTAAGACATAACTTACCTCGACAGATTGAACAAGTTTTGATTGCTGCAGATAAGTATACAATTGATGAGGTGTCAGAGATCTTAGATGCACTTGAGACAAGTGAATGTGACCTGGAAAACAGATATAGAGGTGGAAAGGAGGCTAGAGCTTCTCATAACTGTTCCATGGCTAATGTTAATGTTGCTCCAATAAGAAGTCCTTATCGTGATAAAAGATACGAGAGTAGGAGTCGTAGTTATAAACGACCAAAATTTTATAATAGAGTTAATGGTCAACCTAGTCTAATTAATAAGACCCAAGATAGAAATCAACCTTCTGTTAGTGGAATTAAACCACCTCACACAAAGGATATTAAGACAAATGTTAAAAGTAGTACATTAAACTAGAGGGGGCCTCATGGAAAAGTTCCTCGCTGTGGGTGCCTGTTGCTAACTTGGGGAGGAACCATATAGACAATGAAGAAGCATATGTAAATAGTATAGACCTTAATATTGATCTGTTGGAGCCTTATGAGGTTGTGGACCGTCCTATATTATATAGTTGTCCTATTGTCAAAATTTATATTGAAGGTGTTCTTGTTAATGCTTTGGTAGACTCTGGAAGTCAGGCATCAATATTGTCCTCGATTGTTTATGATGAAATTGTGGATGCAAACAAATCTGTACCTTTGCTTCCTGTCAAACCGATTCAAGTTACACTTGCAAATGGGAGAAAAGCAAAACTTATGAATAAGCAAACCTGGCTTAATGTAAAAATTGGTAAATCTGAATTTGGACATGTTTTCCTAATAATGCCCGATCTTATTCATGAAGTTATCATTGGTTCTGACTTCATGAGTTTAAATAAATGCAATATTGATTTTAAAAACAAACTTTTTGCCTTTAATAATGATTCTTGTCATTTTTCTGATAATATAGATGTTCAATTGAATCAGTTAATGGTCATACACGATACATCAGTTGAATTGAACATAAAAATTAAATTAGATGATTCTAACATTTTGGATATTGATTATAAAGAACAATTACATCAATTGATGATCCAGTACAAAGATATATTTTCAAAAATACCAGGTATTATTGAAGGATACGTCCATCGAATCAAACTCAGGAATGAAGCACCATTCCAGCAGCGATCATACCCCATTCCATACCAATACCAGGCAGAGGTACAGCAGCAAATCAATAAAATGATTGAATGGCATATTGTCAAGAAAAGCCCTTCAGCCTATGTCAATCCTCTTGTGATTGTAAGAAAAAGAAATGGATCAGTTCGGGTGTGCCTAGATGCACGTGCACTTAACCAATTAACCATTCCAGAACGTGACGTGACTTTTGATCAAATTCAAGGGCAAATATATTTTTTCAACTTTTGACTTGATGGCCAGTTACTGGCAAATTCCATTGCATACTGATGACCAAAAGTACACTGCTTTCCGTTTTGAAGGCCAATCCTATGTTTTTGAAAGGATGCCTTTTGGTTTGATTAACAGTGGAGCAGGACTTATTAGGTGTTTAGATAGAATTTTTTCCACTCAATTAAAGAATAAAATAATTATGTATGTGGATGATATCGTTATTGCGTCTACAGACATCTATGAACATTTAAATGATTTGGCTTTATTCTTTTTTGAATGTCACACTAATAATATAAAAATTAATTTGGAAAAATGTACATTGGTAGCCACTGAGATCACTTTTCTGGGGCATCTGGTCAGTGATCAGGGAATTAAACCCCATCCAGATAAAGTGACAGCCATTCAAAACTTTCCTATCCCTAAAACTAAGAAACAGCTTAAATCATTCCTAGGCTTGTGTAACTATTATCACAAATTTTACCAAGATTTTTCCAATGATACCATGTCACTGTCGTTATTATTAAAAGGAAATGTGAAATGGAAGTGGAACAATGAACATACATTCGAATTTAATAAGATAAAGGCTACATTCTTAAAAAAGGTTATTTTGGCTTATCCAGATTTTGGCAAAATATTTTACTTACAGACTGACAGCAGTAATTTTGGATTAGGAGTAGATCTCTACCAATTGGACGATTTTCAGAAACCTCAAATTTTGTACTTTTTGAGCAGGCGTCTAAAGGGGCCTGAACTAAATTACTCCGTTACTGAAAAGGAAGCCTTAGCTGTAGTCTGGGCTTTCCAGAAACTCCGTCAATTTTTGCTGGGATCAGAGGTTGTAGTTTTGAGTGATCATAGGAGCTTAGAGTTCCTTAATAAAAGTTATTTAAACAACGAAAGGTTGGTAAGATGGAGTCTTTATCTCCAACAGTTTCAATACAAAATTCAATATTATGAGGGAGGTAAAAATGTCATAGCAGATGCTTTGAGCCATAACCCTGTAGATTCATTATCTTTTCATCCCAACCATCACAATATTGTAATTACAAATATTGAGTTGGTTACAGATGAAACTATTGAAGGTGATTATAAGAACCTTGCAGTAGAACAGTCTCAAGATGTGAAATTTGGAAGAATAATTAAATTACTATCTGATCCTACTGTACCCATAAGCCAGAATAGGAACATTACCCGAATTAAAAGTAGATACAAATTATATCAGGGCATGTTGATGTATCAGACTATACCTAACAAGGATAGCTCGTGGAAGGTAGTGATACCTAGGTCTATGACTAATCGGCTAATCTCTTATGTTCATTGCAAATATGGTCATTATGGCTCACCAAAATTAGAGCACATATTGAAAAAGTATTTTTACTGGTCAAACCTGTATGCATCAATTGTAAGTCAATTAAGACACTGTGAGATTTGTCAGAAGTCAAAACATTCTGGAAAATCACATGCTGGGGTACTTCAACCTATTCTTCCAGGGGGACCTAATGAGATATTATCATTAGACTTCTATGGACCTCTTCCACCCTTTAATAAACAAAAATTCATCCTAGTTACCTATGATTTATTTACTAAATATGTATGTGCATATCCTGTTCCTAAGACTGATGCAAAAAATGTCATTAAAAATCTTAGCAATAGTCAATTTCCTTTGGTGGGAAAACCTATGTCTATTCTTACGGATCATGCTACTGCTTTTATTTCCAGCACATGGAGAAAGTGGATTAGAAGACAGAATATCCGACATATAATGAGTTCTATAAGAAATCCGCAATCCAATCCATGTGAAAGGGTGATGAGGGAATTGAGTAGGCTATTTCGTGTCTATGTGAAGGATAATCACCGGTTGTGGGTAAAGAAGTTGCCTGAAGTTATCAATTACATAAACGTTACCATGAATGAATCCACAAAATTTGCTCCTATTAGGCTTCAATTTGGAATACAGGAGCCATTACTAATTAAAACTCCTTTACCCATCATTCTAGAAGAAATAAATATTGATCTTGATATAGAAAAAGCCAGACGGAATTTAAGAAAAATGGGCCAAAAGCGCTCTAAACAGGATAAAGGTAGACCACACCCTTTTAAGGTCGGAGATTTTGTATTTGTCCATACTCCTCATGTTAGCAACTTAAAGAAAAACGAATTTAGAAAATTTTTAAGCTTATATAATGGACCTTTCATGATTGAAAGCCAAGTGGGAGAGAACGCATTTATGCTCTCAACCCCTGAAGGAATCCGAGGCACCTACAATGCACGTAGTTTGAAACCTGTACCTTCAATAAATTAGGGGAATTTATATCGTATAAATGTTATACCATATTCAGATTGATGATAAATTATAGATAGGATAATAAAAATAGTAACTTATGATGTACCTTAGTAGAATTTGATTAAATGGAATTCTAAAGAAAGATAATTTTTTTCCGTAGGGGGGTGTAAACTGTAACCATATATTTTAGTATAAAATATATTATTTGATGTAACTAGTATAAAAATTTCTCTTTCTTCCTTTGGTGATTTGATCGGCTTGAGCTGCATTTGAACAGATTACTCTCTTATATTATTTTAATAAATTTAAATTTGCTTCTTTCCATATGCTAACGCATATCAAAATGCTTAACTTTTTAAAAATTTAACAACACATTAAAAGTTAGTAAAATATTATTAAAAACAATATTTTGTTTTATTTGTCTAAAAATGATCTTAAAATTATTATTTTATTCAATTTAACAAAAAACCATTTGTTCAATTAAAATTAAATATTAAAAATAAATACAGTAATTGCGTAGGCGTCTCAATGTAATAAAAGAAAAGAGCGCGAATTTAAGAGACGATTGTCTGATAGTTTGCTTTTGGAGGGAGAATGAAAGAAAAATGGTAAAGGCAAGTAGTGTAACTTTGCCAAGCTTATTTTAAAGTAAAAAAAAATATAAGTAATCGGACTACCACAAAGTTTGCTAGAAACGTAAATAACATAGTGGTATTTAATTAGAAGATGCCTTGCTAAAAATAAAAGTCTGTTCAAGTCGGCTGGCCAAGTGGATCGAATCAACAGTAATAATTCCCAATATTACATCTTTGAAATGTCGGAGCTTTCCAGTTTAAAAGAAAATTGCAAGAATTGGTATGTTTTAAAATGTTTATTATTTTACAATTTGGAAACATTAAAAAGTATTTTAATTACAGAAGTTATGAATATGAAAATTTGCTTTTTAAAGAAAAAGAAATTTAAGTTAAAGTAAAATGTTAAAGTTATCAACATATTTTAAATATTTCCGTTTCTAATTCTAATAAAAATATAGTACTGATTGATATTTAATTCTACAAAGCCAGTAATATATTTGCTAATCAATTTGTTTAACATTTGGATAATAAATAATCTTCAAATAATTAATCAAAGCTATTTCTAATTTTATCGTCATAATAGAATGATTGAATTAAGTGCTATAATTAATATTACTATATTTAAACGTGGATGGATAAATAATTCGCATGGATGTAATAAAATTGGAACATTTTAATAGAGAAATGTAGAGATTAATAACTTAATGAAAAACATTTTCATTTAAATTCTGCATTTCATATTGTGAAGTTATTCCATGTCTTAGGAGCCACGTAAAATTGTTAATCTAATAGTGATTATAATAACCAATACAACGGATAAAATTGCATGTATGGAATTGAATTATAGTTATAATTATTGTTTCATAGATTTATTGTTCGACACATCGTACATGGATCCCACGGAGCACATTTGGAGTTATAAAATGTTATACAATCCGAGTTGTGACACACACCTGTTATAATTCATGTATTGAACTGTAAAATGCTTTGCATTTAATTTATATCATACACACACTTGTTAAATTTTATGTTAGATGCATAATGCATTACTTTACGTTTATCGTTATCGGAACTTGCATATGAAGTTCCTAAGTATATTTTATTAAGTTTAAATCAATAGGGGTTGAATACAATATTTATTTAAGAGAATAGCGCTTGCGAAACAGCTTGAAAAGTATTAAATGAATTCGTGAAATGTATCAATCTTTGTGAGGTATTTTGTTGGTCTTTCCAGATTTATAGTCTTATACTGATATTACTTGTATTATATTACACATTTTAGTTTAAGCAAAAGAAGTTAGTACATTAGTCGTCCTGATTAGCTTAGCATTTTATTATGCAAGAACCCACATTTGCTAAAGTGTTAGTGTATTCTGAATAATCAGAATAACTGAGGGGGATGATTTTGCACTTTAATGTGAAGTAAGTAGTAATGTTGTTTTAGAATGTTAAAGGGCTTTAATCTGTGCTGGTGGTTAATCCGCAGATTATTTTAATTGCTATTTTTGTATTTTACACATTCCTGCGCTGGTGGTTAATCCGCGGAATTGTGTGATTATACGTATTACTTTATGATGGTGTATAAATCCACCAAAGTGTTTAGTGTTATTTAATTCCCACGTGTAGATGAATACATCCACGGGAATATGTTTTACTTCACAGATATAAGTTGGGCAAAGTATTTAGTTAATCTGCTAAATCATCTTCTTCATTTGTACGCATAATTTATAAGTTAGATCATCAAATGGTAGCAGGACGTTCTATTCAAGTTACTAAATAATAGTTAACTGTTGGTTGATTATTGTTTACCGGAATGTAAGTTTACATTTTCACTTTATTTAATGATTACATTATAGCTAATATCATACAGATATAATATTTGTTATATTGTTATGAGTTTACGGTAGGGATTTAATGGATCTGGAAATGATGTTAAATATTTCATAAGTTGATGCTGAATATCGTATAATCTCATCAATATTCATTATATTAGATTGATATAAGGTAGGACTAGATTTTAAAACTGTATCTATGAGAAGTTATTGAAGAAAGTCAATGGACTTATAATTTATTTATTTTATTTATTTATTTATTATTTTTATTATAATATTGGAATTAATTATTAATTTTCATAAATTTGTAAATAAAAGTTGATTTATAATTAAACTTATTGTGCCGTTGCTATGTGTCATTCACAAAATCAGAAATCATAAACTTTGGATAGAGCATACATTATAGAGCATACATTGAAGTACATATTATAGTCAACATGATATAAGAGTTTAGTAATATTTTGATAAAACATTTGAATGCTTCTCGTCTTTGGTAGTTTATGATGTGTGAGGTACAATAAAATCCCATTTACCTTTTCCATCATTTTGGCTTTGCGTATTTGATTTCAGTATACAATACAAATTAATTATTAAACTTGTAAACAGATTTCCCAAATAATAACATGATTGAATGTATTTACTTAACGTTTTTAAATTATCATTTGTCAGTAATAAGAGTCTCAATGATATAATAAACTATAAAAGAACTCAAATATTTATGTTTATTTATTGCAAAGCTTTACCTGGACTAGCATTTGTATTAAAAATCATATAGATGATTTAAAATTTCATAATCTTATGTAGTTCTACAAATTACGCCATCTTGTACATGGTCGGCCATCGGGTCTCATACAATAAAAATCGCAAATTAAGGTTTAAAAGTAATAACATTGCACTTATAATTTGTTTAATGTGTTTTATAATACTACTATGATAGTTCTTCGTGGTACACCCTGGCTGCGATCAAATTAAATATAAAAGTTTATGTTAGATCATTAGTTTGGTCTATAGTAAGTTGCTCCAGATGTTGATTGTGGTCTTAGGTGCATAAAATAGATAGCATGATATGCTCTTGGGTACATTTGGTGATCTTATATAGTTGGGACTGCACAATTAAATGGTTACAAATTTCTGGTGCCGCAATGTGTTCGGCATGATAGGGCAATTTATCGGTTACAATTTTGGCTGCCCAACTACAGGGGCCTTTGATGGCCATTAGCTGGCCATCAAGAATTTATCGGTTACAATATATATATATGTGTGTGATTAAATGAATTAGCACTATTACAATACATTGTTGAAATACTATTACACCCCCAGAGACAAAGAGCATTTACTTAATTTAAACAATAATAATTTCATAAGCAGGTTACATTCAATATTATGATAAATTTGAGTTATAGATAATGCGCGGGATGGGTAATGAATAATTATATAAATGATACTAAATCTATAGCATTAATACTTATATTAAACTAATGGAAATATGTCTGTTTAAAGAAATCATTTCACTATGGCTTATGAATACTTCTGGGCAACTAATAAGACACTGAAAGGCGGTGTGTGCATGGTGGCTGATTGGGTTGGTCCAATTATGGATCCTGGAGTGTGCTTCATGAATTTTTAATAACAAAGTGGACCGATTTCCTCTGAAAATGTAGGTAGGGTCAGTTTGATGAACGAAAGAGTCCAAGATTCCCTGGAATGAAGTACAGGCGAATCATGAATGACGAAGAGTGGTCGGCAATGTCATTATCGGGCTGGATTTTCCAAAGCGATCCCCATATAAAGCATGCACAAATGAACTAGGATTTACCCAGGGTGGTTTTACAGCCTGGTTGAATGACATTAAGAACGATGATGGGGACCGACTTCCACGGATGCCTCCATGTGAGAAAGAAACACAAATATATATATATGAAATAGCCTTTATGCACGTAACACTTAATAATATAATATAAACAAAACTCTAAAGGTTAAAGAATATCTAACATATTTATTGCCCACAAATTATGAAATATTCAGCGTAATGATATGCTTCATTAAGCAAACATGGATAATAATTATACTTAAATATAAAACTAAGCTCTTAAGATCCTTCTCCCCCTTTCATTATGTTACTTAATATTATTCATTACTTCTTACACATTTAATAAATCTCAATTTTAGTTAATCAATGCCCTTGTGAAAATATATAAATGATTACAAAATAAGTGGGTGGTGGTAATAGCTTAGATGGGTTTTACATATATAATATAATATAAGAATAAAAGATAGCGCATTATTTAGGAAGGAGAATGTGAAAAACAGATGTCAAATCTGTTTTTCTACAGTAAACCTAAAAAATATAATTAGTTTATTTATCTAAAAGCGTGAGCACCTGGGCAAGTCGAATAAGGCTTGTTTTGATCAAATTATAAATTATTTACCCAGTAAATGATGGGTAGGGAAACGAAAATGAATTATATGCTAGTGATTTTAGAATACTATTGGCATTTATTTTAAAATATAAATATATAAATGTAAATGAAAATTATTTGCCACATGGAATTAAAAGAAAAGGAAAAACATTTTATAGGAGGCTTAATATAGATTAGTTATATAGAGTTATACGAATACATATTTGAAGACATTCAATATAGATGATTTAAAATATAAATATTACAGAGAAGGCAGGATTTAGGAATTATAAGTGGTCAAAGTTCTTTTACCTTGTGTAACGAGCACAGATGTTCGTTACATTGTTGTTGTTTTTTATTTATTAAACATGAAAGTAAATTAAAAAGTTCGCATTTAAAAATTTTCTTTTAAAATTAAAAATTGAAATTAAATATCATCTTAAACTCGTATATATTAAATCGCACAGGTAAAAAAAAATTATTAAAATAAAACTGTATTAAAAATAGAAAAGGTATTTTAAAACTAAATTTTAAAAAGATTTGGAGATAAAATTATATCTTTAAATTTATCTTTAAATATATCTTTGATTTGGAAAACAGGTTAATTAATCAGAAATGGATATGATTGTTAATTAGTTAAATGTAAACCAGCCTTGGGCATTTAAATGTAAAAACAGCGGTCAGATAGGAAAACAATAGAAACAAATAGCCAATGAAAGAAATCCATTGGAAAATCGGACCTCAACGAAAAGGATCATCACATCGATGACATAATGTTAAGTCAATCTTTCAAAGTAATATAAAAGGACTAGTTTGGAAAGTTAGTGATTGATGATGATTATTATGATGTGACTATATGTAGTAGTAGGGAGTTGGAGGTGGAGGAATTGACAGACGCACTGTCAATTCTTTCAGCTGTTAAAGAAAGGAGAAATGAACTATCGTTTTATACATTGAGGACTAACTAAATTTAAAAATCTCCGGATGGATAAATAAATCGGCCTTCAGAACATTAACCTCTTTAGGACGGCATGGGAATTCACGTTCATGGCAAGCAACGGATAAAGTTGGACATTTTAAAAACCGTAAGAACCTTACAATTAATGAACATTAAATTAAAAACTTTTCGTATTTAAAATAATTGCATTAGTTTCCTATCTGACTAAAGTAGTTAAAATGTTATTTGATGTATTTTTTATTTATTTGTGTAAAATCATTTCCATTTATTTAATTTTGTTCTTTAAGTTTATTTATGATTTCTGTTTTTCGATAAATTAAAATATATCAATGCTAAACTTAAGTCGGGCGTGAATGGCTGTATAGATTTGTAAAGTTATATTAGGAGAGGGTAATCTTAGGTTATTTGTTTCGTGGTTAAATTGGGTCAATGGATTCGATATATTGGTGTAATTAGTAGATGTAATATTGATTCGCTACGGGCAGAATCGCTTCATATGCCGCACACTTCTGTTTGCCTATGGAAGGAATTATAAGACGGAGAACGCAGTTCCTTTCTATGGAGTTTTTTTTTTATTGTTCTTCTCGTTAGATAGATGTAATATTCCTATCTGATTGAGAGTCAATGTCTTTTCTTAATCTTTTTGTACTGCCGTAATTTATTACATTGAATACATCGATATATCAGATGAATTGATGCTGGTTTGACTACGAATTTTAACCTAAGATTAAATAGGGATAGAATGTTTATTTTCAAAACAAATCTATGTGGTCTATTCATACTTGACCCTAAATAAAAATGCATTAAATTTAAGTTGTTTATAGACGCTTGCATGGATTGGTTATCGGTTAAGTATGTTTTGGGTTTTCATATTTGATCAAAATATATAGACATTCGATAAATAATAATACCTTACGGTGAGTATCTAAAATGTATTTATTCGGATGTCTTTTAAGTTATTGGTGACAATGCAAGTATCTTATGGTGAATACTATTGGGTTACATATAAAGTTCCCTCCGCAATTGTCAGTAGTCAATAATTTTGTATTTTGATCGTTTATGTTTCTTTTGAAAAGTTTTTAACCATGTACTCTATGTAACCGATCTGCAGCAACATCTTAAAACAAGATTTTATAATCCCATCTGTGCGAACTTAATTAAAATGTAAAACTAGAATATAATAGTAATTAAATGTAAATTAAAGTCAAAAATCAAAGTTAAAAATGTAGGTTAAATTTTGAAATTAAAACTAATACTAAAATAATTTTAAATCTTATATATATGTGCATAAATAAATAATTGTATGTTAATTACTGGCAGTGGCTTATTTTATTCTTTTTTATATATACTCTTAGATTATATTATTAAATCTCGGCTATTCCACTGAGCTAGTGACATGGGCTAATGACCGGAATCAAAATTTAAAAAAAAAAAAAAAATTTTTTTTTTGACTGACGTATCTGCCTACTTTATAAATTTTTCTAGGTTCAAATGCCTAGATGGCGCCCGTAGTGCAGATTACATTAAGTCTCCTTTCTCCGGATCGTTACACTTGATTATTTGGAAGAGCATTTCACTAGGAATCAGTCCATCGGTATTATTTCGCTAGATCTAGGGTAGCATTATTATTTGAGAGATAGCATTTCACCTTCACTGGAAAATATACATAAAGTTCAGTAGTACAGGATGCAGAACTTCATTCATGGGAACAGCATATTAGAATGGAGGGACAAGGTGAAATTTCCTACTCATGACACATTGAGTAAGAATTAAAACTGGCGTGAAATATGTATAGCAACATAGCTATTTAATTGTCTCCTCTCGTGGATTCAAATCCAGCAGTATATATACTTTTAATTTGAAGCTGTCATTTAGCAACTACTGCTGGACCTGAGGGGGTTTAAGCACTTAAGTTTCATCTGGAAGAGTTTGACTGGATACTCTTATCTAGTAAGATGTTTGAAACAATGCAAGTTTGTTATCAGTTTCTCGAACGATTGTTTTAAAATATATCTTATGATTTTAAAACAAGCTAGCATGGACAATTTCCACTAATGGGTTTATTTTATTATTACCAATTCCTAATCTTTTACTTTAGTCTAAGGGGTCTTCCGGGTAATTGTTTATCGATAGACTTCTTAACAAGATTGCATCATTTCTGGCTACAAAATTATATATGAAAAAATAATAAGTTTTATATATAATACCTTATATATAATATATAACTATTAATTTATTCACAATCTTCTACACTGAAATATATAGATATTTATTATTTACGCCTGTATACACATGAGAATATTATTAAATAAAATATTTTTAAATTAAAATTCATACGTGTTAATGTGATTTATGTTATAATACTAACCAAAAGAAATATAAATATATATATATATATATATATTATTAGCTATGTATATACGTGCATAAAGGTGGGTTTGAATACAGTTAGGTGGTAGGAGATTGAATGTTGGGCTGTGAAGCAGGATTTGAGCATCAGATCATCCGCTTCATTTTCCTGAACTTACCGAAAAAAATGGAAAAAAATGTTTAAAAAAAGAAAAAAAGCTTTTACTTGATGTCCAGGTGACTAAAGAACAACTTTGGATTGGCGATGTATCTAAAAGGAATTTTATGACTTTCATTTATGATAGAATCCTAACTCTTTGCTATATTATAAATTTATGACTTTCATTTATGATAGAATATCCCAACTCTCTGCTATATTAGAAATTTATGACTTTCATTTATGATAAAACAGCTCTCTGCTATGTTCGAAATTATGACTTTTATTTACCCTCTATGCTATATTAGAAATTTTTATGACTTTCTTTTACGATCGAATATCCTAACTCTGTGTTATATTAGAAATTTATGACTTTCATTTATGATAGAATATCCTCTCTGCTATGTTACTAGAAATTTTTTTTTCACTGTCTTCAAAAAAAACTGCTTGGTTAATTGAATACAATAAGATAATAATACAAAAAACTATGCTATATATATACAAATTATTGACTGTCTTCAAAAAAAAACTGCTTGGTTAACTGATTAACATAAAATAATAATAATAAAGTATTATAACATATACAAATTATTAGAGTCCTATTGCATTTCCATGTCATCATGTTCTATCTGTCCAGCTTCTCCTCTAGTTTCTCCCTCTTTCTAGCAGTTCATACTTTTTGATGCTAGTTGGTTCACCTCGCCATGAGTTGTGTTGGTATCTGGATGGTTGCCCCACAGGTCTGGGGTGATATTTGGGTGGTTCTGCTTGTATGGGCGAGTGATCAATGGATGGGAGGAATTGGGCCATCTCCTCTATCTTTCTGACTCGTCACCCAACCATCATCTGCTGTACAAATGGTGGCATATTCTGCTGTATGGCCCTAATGATTTGAATTTCCCTGAATGGGAAGGCTGTTAACGATCGGAGATGTGCCACCTGCCTGATGAGAAATTGCGTGTGGGTCTACTGGTTAATGGAACCGTAGACCTCTTTTAAAATTGTGTGGTAAATACCATCTTGGTGCTCCTCGCTCCTAAAGTTCTCAATAGGGTGAATGAATGTCTCAAAGTCTGGTGGCTTATCTTCATAACAGTTCCACCATTACTTGGCATATCCCTGTTTATAATGGACAGTGAGGGCCACCTGGTTCACTGCCGGCACTTGTTGAAATTTGAATAATTCTTGCAGGCTGTCTATGTGCACGCTCGGGTTTTCTCCGACATCCCATTTGAACGCCTTGACTTGGATGAACTTGGTCAGTGATATTGGTAAGTATAATATCTGTTCCTTGGACATAATGGGTGTTGACCTTCCCATGCAGGTTTCTAGTGGAAGCTGGGGTCTGTTTGTCATTTGCTCCGGTCCTTCTTCCTCAAAGCTCACTTTTTCTTTGGTTTTTGCCATATCCTCCTTCATACAGTTGATCTCTTTCTTAATTTTGTTAATACATACATGAAAGGTGGCTTTTTATTTGTCTTGCTTGGCTATAAGCTCTCCTTTTATTTCTTGAATGGTGTCCAGAATCTCATACTTGTGGTCCTCCAGAGACCCCTCAAATTTGTTATAAATGTCCTCACATTCTTGTCGGCACTCTATTCGCACCTCCTCCACCTTCATTGCTATGGTGCTATTCATGCTATCTCATGTGGTGGCCATCCACTCCTTTGTCTGTCTGCTCTCGTCCTCGATCTTTGCCTCCAAACTGTCAAATCTTCTTTTCCATTCTCTGCAACATCCCTAGCACTGTTTCCATAGTTACAAGTGGATTGTTGACTTTCTTGGGTGGGTCACCACTCTCCAAAATAATTTTATCAAACCTCAATGTCTTTCCCTGCTCCATATCCTCACTACTGTCCTCCATCTATATCTTAGATTTAAGGTAAAATTATATTTTTTTTTATAACTCAGATAAGTTTTATGGTTATTTATTTTTATTTTACTATGGATGAACACCTCCTCCCTCCATCTACACTCTTCCCTTACTCTATTCTCCCACTCCTGTATTTAATCTACATTTATTTAAACGATTATTGCTATCCTACCTTTTATTCCTTAATATTAATTATTTCTAGATCTAGTTTTTACTGTGAAACATATATATCTATACTGATTATTATTTAGCTCTTTAATGCAAAGTATATCAAAAAAAATATTATAACTTCTACCTGGCCTTCTTTATGTCTTCTTTCATGGTCTGTTTTTGGAGTTGTTCTTCAGCACCTGAAACACCTTAACAAAATGATTGATTAACGATTGCATTGATGCACTTGATACACATATTTTGGAAAAAAAACTCTATATAACTTTTATTATGAATCATTGCATTTAAACTCTTTTTATTCTAAATAACTTGATCACCTATTGGCAAATTTATTTTGGTATTAATATCGGGCACCAGCCAAAGGGATAGGGCTATATGTTCTGACCAGATGATCCGCTATTATTGGGTTGTATACTTTTCTAAGATCTATAATTAAATAGTTATACATTTACAGCTTTAACAGAAAAAACATTATTATGGCTTTAGCACATATTTATATATAAAGGAGACTGAAAGTGTAACAAAAACTGTCATTATTTTATTTCTTGCATTGACTTATGACTGTTATATATGCATGAATATTATTAAAACATTTCAAATAAAATCTGCACATTTGCGATTATTTAGAATCTTTATTTTATTATTTTTAACAGTGAAAGCATTTTAAAAGCTGTCACTTATTTAACTCTCGGACATATAAATTTAAAATATTTATTTAAATGATGTATTAACAAGGAAAAATATTATGTTTAACATCATTATTTAAAACATTTAGAAAAAAATATTATATATTATTTAGCGCACACACTACTTTACTATCTTTTTATCTTTAAATGTGAAAACCCCTTAAAAGCTGACACTAATAATTTAATTCTCTCAGACTTGGAAATATTATTATTTGAGACATTAATAAAAAATTATATAGAACATTGTTATTTAAAGCATTTATGAAAAATTATTGTATATTATTTAGTGCACATTTCAAAACTTGGACATATTATATTTATTTATTAAAATATTTATTAAAACGGAAAAAAAAATTATATATCTCAATATTATTATTCTATATCTCACACACTTCTTTATCATCTTTTTATTTTAAATGTGAAAAACCCCTTAAAAGTTATCACTATTTTATTACATTGTAAACTCGAAAATACTTTGTTATTTAAAATCATTTATGGAAACTTATATATATATATATATATATATATATATATATATATATATATATATAAGAACACTATTTAAAACATACTTTTTACTTTATTATAACTGTGGTGGCCCCTTAGAACTACCACTATTTTATTTATGGGCATCCTGCATGTAATTTCACGTTTATGACCAAGAAAAAAAAAAACATTATAGAACATCTTATTCACTTCTTTGAAAAAAAAAACGCATTTTATTTTATAAAAATGAGAGCCCCTTAAAAGCTGTCACTCTTTTATATCATTGGAATCTTACATGTATAAGAAAACTATAAACATTATTTGGGGAAACACTTCTTTATCTCTAATTACTATGAAAGTAAAAGCCGCTGAAAAGCTGTTACTTCTCTTTACTTCTTTTTAAAAACTCACAAGAATTATACATGTAATGAACATTTATGGACACGGTATAAAACATTATAAAACACTATCATTATTCAAATCATACACGTGAAAGAAAACAAAACAAAACTGCCGCTAATTTTATTTGATCAGTCGTGAAAATGAAAAAAAACTTTTAAAAGTTTTATGTGGAAAAAAATACTGAGTATATAACATACTATTTACTTGAAACATATTTTTATATATACTGAGAGAAAATATTTATATTAACAATGACTCACAGGGAGTGTGTACTAATATTCAAAAAAATTTTACGCTGGGTGTCGGGAAAAAAAATTTTTTCAATTTTTTTTTTTTTTTAGAACATGTTATATCTATCACTATCTACTACTATCTCAGTTATATGGGTGTTTGTATTCGAAGCCCTATGTTGATGTGCCAAACCTGAAGAAAATAAAAATAAAATCTGTGCCTGTCGGATTTGTACGTTCACGTAACAAGATCTAGCATCTAGGCAAAAGTACCTTGAATCCAATCGTGTGCAAGATACACAGGTCAGGAACACTCATGAACTCTGCCCTATTTGCCTATTTTCCAGATTTATAACATTCTGAGCAACAATCCCAATGACATCGATTAATTTACTTCTCACCCGCCAGCATTGATCATCAGAGACACAAAAAGACTCTAAACTAAACTTACATGATAGATTAACTTAATAACTTGCTATATTTTACGAGCAATGAAGGCTTGTGACCTAGCATATTAATTATGTATTGAGCGGAGATCATCTAGTCATATTTGAGCATAAGTAATAACTTAATATTTTAACTTAACTAAAAGAAAGCAATGGTTCGAGTTTGATATATATAAGATTTATTAATAACAAAATTATGTCGGGTTATTTAGCCAATGTTAGCCTCATGAGTATTATATATATATATGTGTTTGATTTATATTTAATGATAACATTATAATTGTGGCTATGCCAATAATATATAAATATGTGTGATTAAATGAATTAGCGCTATTAGAATACATTGTTGGAATACTATTACACCCCCAGAGATGAAGAGCATTTACTTAATTTAAACAATAATAATTTCATAAGCAGGTTACATTCAATATTATGATAAATTTGAGTTATAGATAATGCGCGGGATGGGTAATGAATAATTATATAAATGATAACAAATCTATCGCATTAATACTTATATTAAACTAATGGAAATATGTCTGTTAAAAGAAATCATTTCATTACAACTTATAAATACTTCTGGGTGAGTAATAAGACACTGAAAGGTGATGCATGCATGGTGGCTGATTGGGTTGGTTCAATTATGGATCCTGGAGTTGTGCTTCATGAATTTTTAATAACGAAGTGGACCAATTTCCTTTGCAAACATAGGCAGGGTCGGTTTGAAGAACGAAAGAGTCCAAGATTTCCTGGAATGAAGTACAAAGGAATCATGGATGACGAAGAGTGGTCGGCAATGTCATTATCGGGCTGGATTTTCCAGAGCGATCCCCATATAAAGCATGCACATAAGACCTAGGATGTCCCCAGGGTGGTTTTACAGCCTGGTTCAAGAACATTAAGAATGAAAATGGGGCCCGACTTTCATGGATGCCTCCATGTGAAAAAGAAGCACAAATATATATATATATGTAATGGACTTTATGCATGTAACGCTTAATAATATAATATAAACAAAACTCTAAAAGTTAAAGATTATCTAACACATTTATTGCCCACAAATTATGAAATATTCAGCGTAATGATATGGCTTCATTAAGCAAACATGGATAATAATTATACTTAAATATAAAACTAAGCTCCCAAGATCCCCCTCCCTCTTACATTATGTTACTTAATATTATTCATTACTTCTTACACATTTAATAAATCTCAATTTTGGTTAATCAATGCCCTTGTGAAAATATATAAATGATTACAAAATAAGTGGGTGGTGGTAATAGCTAAGATGGGTTTTACATATATAATATAATTTAAGAATAAAAGATAGTGCATTATTTAGGAAGGAGAATGTGAAAAACAGATGTCAAATCTGTTTTTCTACAGTAAACATGAAAAATGTAATTAGTTTATTTATCTAAAATCATGAGCACCTGGGCAAGTCGAATAAGACTTGTTTTGATCAAGTTATAAATTATTTACCCAGTAAATGATGGGTAGGGAAACGAAAATGAATTATATGCTGGCGATTTTAGAATACTATTGGCATTTATTTTAAAATATAAATACATAAATGTAAATGAAAATTATTTGCCACTTGGAATTAAAAGAAAAGAAAAAACATTTTATAGGAGGCTTAATATAGATTAGTTATGTAGAGTTATATGAATACATATTTGAAGACATTTAATATAGATGATTTAAAATATAAATATTACAGAGAAGGCAGGATTTAGGAATTATAAGTGGTCAAAGTTCTTTTACCATGATTATTTGGAAGAGCATTTTACTAGGAATTAGTCCATCGGTATTATTTCACTAGATTTAGGGTAGCATTATTATTTGAGAGATAGCATTTCACTTTCACTGGAAAATATACATAAAGTTCAGTAGTATGGGTTGCAGAGCTTTGTTCATGGGAACAGCATATTAGAACAGAGGGACAAGGTGAAATTTCCTACTCATGACACATTGAGTGAGAATTAAAACTGGCATGGAATATGTATAGCAACATAGTTATTTTATTGTCTCCTCTCATGGATTCAAATCCAGCAGTATATATACTTTTAATTTGAAGCTGTCACTTAGCAACTACTGCTGGACCTGAGGCAGTTTAAGCATTTAAGTTTCATCTGGAATAGTTTGACCGGATACTCTTATCTAGTAAGATGTTTGAAACAATGCAAGTTTGTTATCAGTTTCTCGAATGATTGTTTTAAAGTATATCTTATGATTTTAAAACAAGCTAGTGTGGACAATTTCCACTAATGGGTTTATTTTATTATTACCAATTCGTAATCTTTTACTTTAATCTAAGGGGTCTTTCGGGTAATTGTTTTTTGATAGACTTCTTAACAAGATTGCATCATTTCTGGCTACAAAATTATATATGAAAAAATATTAAGTTTTATATATAATACCTTATATATAACATAACTATTAATTTATTCACAATCTCTTACACTGAAATATATAGTTATTTATTATTTATGCCCGTATACACATGAGAATATTATTGAATAAAATATTTTTAAATTAAAATTCATACGTGTTAATGTGATTTATGTTATAATACTAACCAAAAGATATATATATATATATATATATATATATATTATTATCTTGGTATATATAGCTAATAATATATATATATATATATATATATATATATTATTAGCTATGTATGTACATGTGTAAAGGTGGGTTTGAATACTGTTAGGTGGTAGGAGATTGGATGTGGGCTGTGAAGCAGGATTTGAGCATCAGATCATCTGCTTCAATATATATATATATATATATATTGAGCCAATAATGTCGAGCGTCTCATGTTATATTCTTTATATATATAAAAATCACATATTTACACATATATATTAGGCATAGAATAATAAATAAATGCTGTGTTTATAGAAAGTTTTTTGGGGGGTATTATTTTTTAGTTGATATATATATATAGTAGGTTTTTGGCATTATTTATCATTTTATTTTTAATGGGATTTTAAAAGAACAGAATAATAAGAAAAAAAAGGACAAAATGGTAGATTAGTTATTTGTTTAATTGGATTGAGATTACATCGAAAGTGATATTAAAGAAATTTTTGTTTTTTTTTAAACAATTATGTAATTAAATTTTCTGATCTGAAAACGTGGGGGAAGGAGAGAAAAGACTTATAATTAATTCTATTGTCAAGGTTTCTAGTTAGCTGTTGTTAGAAGACTAAAAAAAAAATTAAAGAAATGCAATCACTGGCTGGGAACGTGATCAGATAAAAGGACAATGGAAAAAGGACTATAAATAAGCGACAAACCTATTGTTTAATTAATTATTAATTTTTTTAATAACAGAAGAGAACTATTTGAGAGTGAAAATAAAATGTTAGAAGGCTAAACAACTAAAATCTGTCATCAGCCGGGACCCTAGCCAATTCCTGGATTTCATGACCGATAAACCACCAAAGAGAAAGGAAAGCTAGCCGGAGAAAAAAATGCATAACTGTGAATCAACTCCCAAAGGATTCCAAGGAACATGTATGGACACTGATTGATCAGGGTAATATAAACTTTGTTTTTTTTTAATTGAACTATTGATTGCTGGTCCATAAAAACACATCTGATTAGGATTGTATTGAATCAGCCACAAACTATAAGCCATGACAATAGAAAAGGTTTTTGTCATATATTTATCTATAATGCTTATAATAACATTGTTCAATTTGTTTATATTGTTTTGTTAAATTTTTTTTGTTGTTGTTTTGAGGGTTTATCAAATAACGTTTGATGAAATTCAAGATTATAGGGGATTAAAAATAGAAATGATTTAAAAAAGCAAATGAAAAGTTTAAGGGTAGAGTAAATATTGAAAGAGAGGGTAGGGGTTTAGTGAAATAACTGACTTCTAATAGTAAGCCACTTAGTCCCTATACTGGTCAAGATTCAGACTGGTCTGGGATGCTTATATATATATAAGTAAGAGCACATGTTCCTTCAAGAACATATATATATATATATATATATATATATATATATATATATATATATATATATATATATATATATATATATATATATATATTACTCTTTACCTGTGTGTTTTTTTTTTTTATTTATATAAAAAAAAGTGAGAGAGAGAGAAAGAACGATAATGTTAGGCATGTTGAGGGATTACTGAGGATGTATTTCTGTCAGGAGTCTTGAATAAAAGTAAAGTAAAACTTATAATAAAGCTTATTATTATTTAAAACATATGTAAGTGTTCGTGTTTATTCTTTTAGCATATGTATGTGATAATAAAACATATGACCATAGCATATACATGCATATAAAAAAATGGGATTGCAAAGGGATCGTTAGCTGGATCTGTCATACATATAAAAATTAACAGCCATGATATAAGATTCTTCTAATTTTGTGGCTCTAGGTTATTCCCTAGTGTCACCCTTGTATGATACGTTTCCAGTTGTAATTAAAAAAAAATTTTTTTTATTCCTAGCCTACAAACTTTTAGATACAAAAAGTAATGGCACAGAGGAGTGAGAGAGGAAAAGATAGAAAATGGTGTACCCAACATTTTGGGGCTTACAAGATTAATAAATGGCCAGAGATAAGAGTTGTGAGATATGTGGGGTGGTTTATTTTTTAGATGAGATCAGTGTTGGTGTCTTGGTTGGGGGAGGGTTTTATGATCTAATAAGTAATTTTGTTTAGATAATAAATAACTAGAGAAAAAATGCGAGATAGAATAGAAATAAAAATTTTCAAAGGTAAAGAAGGGGAGACTTTATTTGAACACACAGAGAGCCTAGAAGAGGGTTTCAAAATATACAAAGTAGGTGACAAATAAAAAATAATAGTAGCAAGTAACCATTTGGTAGGCATAGCATGAGAATGGTGGAAAGCTATATATAAGAGGCCAGACAATTAAAAAAAAATACATTAAAGCATTAATGTGTAGATTTTGGAGCATAGAAAGGCAAGAAAAACTGTAAGGGATGTAGAAAGAGAAAAATATATGAAAGAGGAAGGGATGATGTATAGACAGTTTTTTTAAAACAAATAACGAAGTTAAAAAAGGTAATTGAATACCTGATCTCAGAATATCAGATGATGAGTATAGTAAAGAGAAACATGCCAAAAAATATACAGGATAGACTAATGACCTGTATCCATAAAGGTTTGGAGGAGGTATTGGAAGCACTTTGAATAGAGGAAAGCATAGAGGAACAAGGTGATCAAGAAGAAACTAAACCCAAATTGTTAAATGTAGTAATAGAAGAAGAAAGAGTGCAGACAATGGCTGACCAAACGTACCCAGTGATCACAGTAAAAGTGCAGGGGATTCAAGTGCAAGCATTGTTAGATTCAGGTAGCCAAGTCTCTATAATCTTGAATGAAATACTAAACCAGATTAAGAATCAGGAAGGGAAAATACACATATTACCTCTAAAAAAGTCAGAAATAATGATGGCAAATGGTAAAGAAGTTAGGCTTGACCCCATGCAGCTATATGGAGAAATACAGGTGGGAAAACAAAGTATACAACACATACTAGTATCGATGACAAATTTAATAGAGGTTATGATACTGGGGTCAGACTTTATGCATCGAAATCACACCAAAATTAATTACTATAAAAAATAGCAATAATAGAAAATGAAATAATTCCATTTAGTGAAAAAAGTAGTCAAAGTAATAAAGTAGCACATATGATAATAGAGGACATTTATGAGGAGATACAGAACAAAGTAAGAAAGTTGGAGAAAAATAATAACAACTGGGAAAACCGACTAAGAGAAATATTACAGCAGCACAAACGAGTATTTGCTACAAACCCCAGCATTATAAAGGGATATGTACACCGGATAAGAGTAAAAGAGAAGACTCAGTTTCAGGGGAGATCATACCCTATTCCAGTTAAATATAAAACTGAAGTAGACAGTAAAATACAACAGATGGAACAGTGGGGAATCGTAAGAAAACAGCAGTCTTCTTATATAAACCCTCTGGTAGTTGTAAAAAAAAAAGACGGCTCCATGAGTGTATGTTTAGACATGTGACAGTTAAACACCATTACTATAACAGACAGAAATGTACCATGTCATATAACAGATTTATTGTTAGAATTTCATGAAAAGAAATACTTCTCTTCTTTCTACTTAACCTCAAGTTACTGGCAGATGACCCTTCATAGAGAAGATCAAAAGTACACTGCATTTAGATATGAGGGATATATGTATGTGTTTTAATGTGTGCCATTCAGGCTGGTAAATAATGGATCCAGTTTGTTACACTGTTTAGATCAGGTATTATCGGACAGGGTGAAACAGTTTATCATATATCATATGGACGACATTGTAATAGCTTCACGTTCATCTCAAGAGAATTTAGAAAATTTATCTGTGATTTTACAGGAGTGTCAAAAGAAAAACATTACGATCAATTTTAAAAAAAAAAGTAACATTTTACAAAAAGAAAATTTATTTTTAGTTCATCTTGTTTGCGCACAAGGGGTAAACCCACATCCTGATAAAATTAAAGCAATAAATCATTTTCCTCAACCTAAGAATAAGAAACAAATAAGATCATTTCTCGGCATATGCAACTTTTATCAGAGATTCTACGAGAATTTTTCTGGAGACACAGAAGCGCTTATACAACTGCTTAGAAAAGGAAGTCGATGGGAGTGGGGTGAAAAACAATGTGAAACATTCAAAATGATTAAAGAAAACTTTCTAAAAGTTGTTACACTCGCTTATCCTGATTTTAAAAAATATTTTATGCTACAAATGGACAGCAGTAAACTCGGGTTTGGAGCCATTCTATTTCAAGAAAATGAAGAAAGAGAACCGGAAGTTCTATATTTTTTAAGTAGAACTCTAAATCAAGCAGAAAGAAATTATACAGCTACTGAAAGGGAGGAACTGGCCATAATTTGGGCATTAAATAAACTCAAACATTTACTAATAGGATCAGAGATTATCATTATTACAGATCATAAGAGTTTTGAGTTTATTAACAAGTGTTATTTAACAAATGATAGACTTATAAGGTGGGCTCTATATCTTCAAAGGTTCAATGACTGGGTAGTACATGGCTCAGGAAAAGATAATATAGTGCCTGATATACTGAGTAGAAATCTGGCTCCAGACAAAGGTCAGAACCTAACACTAGAAGGAGCCTGATTAACACCACTCACAATGGATTCTGATAAAGTGTTGGAAAGGGATATGAAGAGAATAAAGTTTTTTCAGGCCTCTGATTTTACATGCAAAAAACTAATACAAGGCTGGAATAATATCAAACAGACAGGAAAACACATATGAGGTAGTAATAAATTACATTGATATAGAATGATGAATGGGATGCTGATGTTTCAGGTCAAGCGAGGAATAGATTGCTTGAAAATAGTTATACCTCAGACATTAAGGGAATGCTTGATAAATTATGTATGTAGGAACTACAGACATTATGGGTTGCTTAAGATAAATAAACTCATGCAAAGATGATACTATTGGCCAAATATGTACCGGTCTGTTGTGGACACGATACAGAAATGCCACGAATGTCAACAAAATAAACCTGCAAATAGGAATTATGCAGGAATACTTACTCGTATTATACCTAAAAACCCAAATGAGTTATTGGCCATCGATTTCTATGGTCCTTTGCCTTCATTTCATCAGTACAGGTACATTTTAGTGACATATGACATTTTCTTGAAGTTAATACAAGCATACCCTTTGCGTAAAGCTGACACAAAATCATTGATCACTGCACTGAAAGACAAACAGTTTATACAGGTGGGCAAACCTAGCACAGTTTTGAGCACTCATGGTACTCCTTTTATAACCAATGAATGGAAAAATTGGCTTCCGCAGGAAAAGGTACATCATGTTTTAACCATAAGCAGTGGTTTAATGTACTTCCACAAATGATCAAAATTATAAACTGTACTTATCCCGAGTCCACCAACCTGGCCCCTGAAAGATTACATTATGGTGAGATTGAACCATCTCTTCTCAAGTATCCAGTACCTTCAGAAAAGGGAATAGTTAATGTGGAAAGTGATCAATGTCATGCTATAGAATAGTTAAAAAAGAAAGCTGAACAGAAAAAAAATGGAATGTATATCCAGGGTGTTTTGAGATAGGAAAATGGGTTTATGTCAAAACTCAGCCAATGAGCTGGATGAGTGAGAAGCAATATAAGAAATTTTTTCCTTTGTTTGAAGGTCCATACAAAATTGTTTAAAAATGCAGACCTATTGCATTTGTAGTGTTAAGAAAAAGGGGAAGAAAAGGGTCTTATAATGCAATGTGTTTGAAGTCTTGTAAAAGAGGGATTTGACAGAGAAGCTGTCACAGAGTAATTAAAGTTGTTTTTTTTTTTTACATTTTTTTTATCCGGAAGAGATGCAATGAGCTAATAATTTTGAGCGGCTCATGTTATATTATTTATATATGTAAAAATCACGTATATACACATATATATTAGGCATAGAATAATAAATAAATGCTGTGTATGTAGAAAAAATTTTTGGGGGTATTATTCATTAGTTTTATTATATATATATATATATATATATATAGTGGGTTTTTGGCATTATTTTTTGTTTTATTTTTAATGGGATTTTAAAAGAACAGAATAGAAAGAAGAAAAAAAGACAAAATGGTAGACTAGTTATTTGTTTAATTGGATTGAGATTACATCGAAAGTGATATTAAAGAAATTTGTGTTTTTTTAAACAATTTTGTAATTAACTTTTCTGATCTGATGATAAAGTCTAAATATTTGTTTTTATAATTTAAACTATATCTAAAACAATATTTGAGATATTTATCAAATTAACAATACTAATTTTATTTAATATGGTAATTATTGAACAGTGAATGATTTGTAATACAATTTTGGCAACAAAGGATTGTAATCCATTTTTATTTCTTCTCTATGTTGTAAAATCGCCTATTCTCAGAATATTTTTTTTTTTAATTTGACACTATTACATTACACTTACAATGAAATGAGTCGCGTATGACTTCCTTATCTCTATTATTATTTTGTAAAAAAATTTCCAAGATATTTTACTTTGAACAAAATATATTAAAAGACTAAACATCAACTCTAGAATTAAATAATGTGTACTTTCTTGATTTGTAACATTTTAAGTTTGTGTGCTAAACAACTATTAATATTAATATAATTGTAACATTGTAATTCTTAAAAGCAATTGCACGTAGAAAGGATAATAAATAAAACAGTATTCTGTGATTGATTAATGTTTAAAAATTGCATTTTTATTAGCTGAAAGATTTCAAGTGTTTCCACTGGGTTGTTTTAGTTTGAATCTAAAAAATATAAAGGCATGAGAAAGTCATGATTTAGTGAACACATCTAAAGAATAGATAATGCCTGAAGATATCAATATTTCTTTTTCTAAGGACTTGCCTAATAATAGAACTAATTTTGGTGTATTCTTATACTATTACATACACATTCCATTGCCATTTGACAATATTTTTTTTCTGTATTTGATGATGTTTTTCCAGACTAATAAAATTATTTATTCTCATAAATTCTGCATTTGATTCTCCACTTGCAACCCCAGAATGTGGCTTTTCTAAGTACTATAGGTAGCTTCATTTATAATTTTACAATAAGTACATTCCAGCACAATATATATGTATATATGAATGCGCACTAATATTTTCAATTAAATAGAATGGGGCTTTTACAGACAGCAAGAAAATGAGCAACGAGAAATCTTAATTTTAGATATTATTATTATTACTGGCTTTTATACGCCAAATAGAATCATTAATTTATTGAATTTTTTTTCTGAGTTAAAACTAAGAAACAATATATGCTTGCTTTTCAGATGATTGATATTTTATAATTGAAACAGCAATTTAATACTTAAGAAGGCAAAAAATTATTGGATTGAGTGTATGAATAATTATTTTTTTTTTTTTGGATTTATAATTATGACAGACGGACAAATTTAAATAATGACTATTATTTCCAATCGATGGCAAAGTCATCAAACAAAGTAGCAGCTTATGACTAAATAAAAATATGTTAAAAATTTCCTGTCTGTAGATCTATTTTATTTTAAATATCTAAAATTGTATAACATTTCACATAACAAAAGATTTTTGGAATTTGAAAAACTACAAATGTAACATTGTTAGACATTGTAAAGTTGCAAAAGAAGGTTTGAAGATTGGACATATTTATTACTACAAAGCACAAATACTTGAAGTGCAAATGGCAAGTATTCATTATAAATAAGAAATTGAAAAAAAATTGTGATGTCTGATAATGGTTCGGATATAAGTGACAAAGGTATTTAATTTAATAGAGTAAAACAAATGCAAATAATTGAAGTTTATGATGTAACAAATTTTTATTCTGATGAAGAAATAGTCAAATTTAACTTAGATTAACAGAATGTTTTTATTAGAACAAAAAAAAAATAAACATTTTCAAAATATCATAATAGAAATTACTTCTGTGTGTACATTTGAATATAAAACTGATTCAAAGGAGGAAAAATGTGTGGAATTTTTGGAGGAAAAAATCTATATATTACAAATTATTTTTTGAATAAACTTTAAGTGGAAATAGTAGTGAAATTATCCAAATGAAAAAATTTCCGGAAAAGATTATATTCTGTTGAACAGAAAATAAGCATTTTATAGCAACAATATGCTTAATAAATTAAACAGAGAAAGATATCATTGATTAGTGAAATGAAAGTTAAATCTTAACTCTATTAATCAAATCAAAATTAACTTTTAAAAATTAAATTTTCACATCTGTGGTTAGAATATTCTTCTTTTCAAACAAACTAATTTTTAACAAATTTATTATTGAAATTAATTTTAATCATAAATAACAGAACAAATATATATATATATTTTTTTTTCAGAAAATAAATAAACAAAACTTACATTTTATAACATTACTATTCCATCACCACTCATCTCCCTTTAATGTAAATTTAAATTATTTTAAAATATCATAATTATAAAAATAAATATATATTTTATTAAACAAAGATTTTTTAAAAATTTTCAAAAACAACTTAAAAACAAAAAAATACCTTTGAAATAACTTTTGTTTGGTAAACAAAATGTAAACATCTATTAATAAAAATGATACAAAAGTATATAATTATTATTAATGTTTTCTTAAAAGCTTGTCTTGATATTTTAATTATATTTATATATGGAATTATTTCCGTCATCTAATGTTAAGTATGGATTTTCTTTAAAAAAATAACTATTTAAATTTTCCAATTCCATCTAACTGTTAGTAATGGCAATAGGTTAGGCTATGCACATTATTTTGATGGGTATTATTCTCTTTTCTTTTTTGGCAAGATGGATCAGTTGGATAAAAAATTACATTAAAATTCAATATTCAAAAGTTCAAGTTTCAGTCACATACTAGTATTGTCACTTATCAGGACAGCAACACCTGATGAAAAGAGAAGAGTAATACCTTTCAAAATGCTATGCATATACTAATGGTTGAATATAATTGGAAAATCTAAGTAAAGTTAAATTTTTTCTAAAGACGTTCAATACTTAATATTAGATGATGGAAATAGTCCAATATATAAATATGATCTATATAAACACCAGTATACACACTTTTTACAAATGCTTTCTCATGCAAATTGTAACTTTAGAAATTTAAATGAAAATTTCACTCTGAAGTAAAATGCAATTTATCAGAGAGAAAATAGTGTAAAGTTAAACTGACAAAAGATATTTAAAAATGTAATTTCAACAGTCAATATTACTAATCTTCAGAAATATTGTAATAAACTTAAAACTAAAAATTGAAAATAATATTAAAATATTGATATACTTCAATCATAATTTATATTGAAATAAATTCAGTAAGAATATAAGTGGCCTTCTGCTAAAATCATACACATAGATAGCCAGCACAAAAGAACAGCAATTTATCAGTAAAGATTTAAGTGAGACAAAAAAAAATCCTAAAAAATATAATTTATTAAAAAAAGTTCTCTTGGGGAAAATGGAAAATAATATTCTGTACAAAAGGAATCAATAATCATATGAGGAAATATAATTTTGAATTGTTAAAAATAATTATAATAATGAATAAGAATCTCAAATTTATAACAAATCATCTTTGTAATGGAATGAAAATTGTTTTAGCAATAAGAACAAAAGATGCACTATTAATAAAATGAAGCATAGATTCTTGAAGTTGCTGATAGATACAAAATATACAGTAATAAAAAAAAAACAAAATAAAATTGCACCAATTAGTAGAAAATCTTTTGAATTGGTAAAAGGTTTAAGTAAAAGTAGGATGAAGTTGAAAAAATGATGTTAAGGTTTGAATTCTATATGCTTTACAAAGAATGAGGAGTAATACTACTTAAAATATTATATAATAATAGTAATCAGATATATATATAATGTTATTAGTCAGTAATATATATATATATATATATATATATATATATATATATATATATATATATATATATATATATATATATATATATATATATATATATATATACATAAAATTAGATACCAACCAGTAACCACCTAAACATTTAAATAGTAATCAATATTTCTCAATATTGTCAAGGCAACCTTCACACCTTTTAATAGCAAGAATGGAAACCCATTCTTACTAATGGACCATTGAATATATATGGACACTTAAAGATTGCAACTTGACTACAGAGTATGAAATATTGATACAATGAAGTTTAAATAAACCTCTTTAAACATGAAATAAACATGTCACTGTAATGCAGAATAATAAATAGTCAATTAAAACATTACAAACTGCAATACTTTTAAATTGCTCATGTATTATTTAGAAATAATAAGTGAAATAGCACTTAAAGCTAAATGGGATGATGATGTAATTAGATACCAACCAGTAACCACCTAAACATTCACAGAAAAAATAGTAATCAATATTTCTTACTGCTGTCAAAGCAACCTTCACACCTTTTAATAGCAATAATATATAAATATCATAAATATTTGGGTCTAACCTAAATGTGCTTGGATTTTATGTGATTTGTATATGAAATAGTGCAAATGTCTGCCTGACAATTAAATTTGTATATTATTATCAATAATATCCATATATAAATGATAATAATAATACAAACACTAGGAAAAAATAGATGAAAATCAATGATGGTTGAATGTGAACTTTTTATTATTATACAAATCAAGGATTAACTTTAAGATAATACAAATTTGTGCATAATTGAGTAGTCTGATGCTGCTGCTGTACTTCAGATTTAAATTATTTTTTGCAGTTATCTTCTAAATATATTAATGGTTTTTCAATTGTTGAAAAAAATGGAAAATAAATTAAATATTAATTTATTAGTTTCAAAAAATTTGAAGATGTCAGTAGTCACCAGAGAAAAGTCAAGTCCACCAAGGTCTAGAAAATTAATGATTGATAGATTATTTGATCTAAGGCATATAAACAAAATTATAAACTCTTCTTTGATTGCCGTTAACAATAAGAAAAATTGCATAATTTCATAATTTATTTAAATGTTTATGATTATTTTTATAATATATTCATATAGTAATTACTAAAAAAAATTTACAGATAGATATTTTTTAAACTAAGTTCCATTTTTAAAAGTAAAAGAACTAAAAAATTTAAAAGTAATGTTAAAAAAGAAAACTATGATAATTACAATTGCTACTCTTTGTCAAACACAGCACTACTTAAGTTTTGTGATAATTTAATCAATGCAAATACAATTTTAAATTCTAGAAGAGAAGTTTATAACTTTATGAAGATTTTTTTATTGTTTGTTCATATTTACAAAATGGAATACATTTAAAAAAGACATTAAATTAGTTTGACAATTAGTCAAAAAGAAAAAGTAATTGTTCTCATTTCGTATTTTCTTTATTATTATTATTTTTTATATATTTGGAAAGTTCAAATATAATTTTTTACAATGTATTTTCATTTGTAAACTTAAATTTTTAACAAATCAAGACCAATTTATTGATTCATAATATTGAATAAAGATTTTTTTTACTTTTATTAAAATGTTGAATTATTCATCCAAATTGACACCAGGGATTAATGGGAAAATGTTGATATGTGGAATAGTTAATGATAACTATGTATCATACGCTTGTCCTTTATTCTACTTTTTGGGAGTATCTTTTAATTTATTCTATAGCAACATTTTAAAAGTATTTCAATAACTTATCACAAGTCACTTTCCATTATCCTTTTTAATTAGTCATACCCTTCTTAAGAAAATACCTCTTAGAGTGACTTTAAAATAATGGTATTTTAACTAAATTAACTTTCCCTCTTTTATGAAAATCATTTTCACATTTACTTTTTTATCATAAAATATAGTATTAGAAAAAACTTTTTATCTAAATATGTGTACCATCATTAAACTATAAGATTAATGGGAACTTTATAGCTAAACATAGCAGAAGAGACTGATTTGGACAAAACCTAGAATGTAAAAGCTCAATATTTTGATTTTTGATAGTTAAGTTAAATTACAAGTTTAATCCCACAATATATAAACTTCAATGATTATGACAAATAGTAGGAGTGCTACATTACACACACACATACATACACACCCTTATGATATAAAAATAGTGCATTTATTTGCCATACATAAATCAGACGGTCTGGTTTTGGTAGAATTTGATTTTTTTAAATTTTAATAATATTTAGAAATTTTTCCTTAAGATAGTTTCCATATAGTTAATCTTATTAATCATTTAGTATTAATAGGTAAATGAATATATTTCGTTAGAAAATAAAATACAGATATTATAATATTCCAATTCTCATCATTAACACTAAGTATACCTGGTAAATAATGCTTCCTTCTTTATTGTTTTTATATGAGAGGTAATTAGAGTGTTTGTTCTGCACTGAGCTATTTAAGGGCTGTTTTGTTATTAACTTATATATAAATGTGTGTGCTTTAACGTCCATGTGATATAAAAAAATTATTAAAAAATCTTATATTTTTATAAATTCCAATAATCTTTTGTTTAGTAATAATGAGGATATATGAAAAGATACATTTTTTTTATAACAGCCCAAGCAGAGAGCTGCTAATTCTATAATAACTCAAAAGATATATTTTCACTTTATTGCCAAACTTTACTGGAAAATGAGTTATTTTATTTACTTTATATCTGCTTTATTTTTACTGGATAATAAAAACAGTTTTATACTTTTCGTGATTTATCGAAATTTTTCCATTAATTGGGAAAGTAGAAAATATTATTATACGTAATTTTTGAGTTACAACAAATCACAATTTGATATAAATCTAAATATAAGACAAATAAACAAAATGCAAATATTTACTTAATCAAAGTGTACCTTTATTAGAGACTGTTTTTATATTTGTGACAGAATAAAAACTTCAAATACAGTTTAAATTTATCAAGGGATTACTTTAATCTCTAATGTGAATTTACTGTCACTGTTGTTAAAATCATAGCAGTGAATTAAGTTCCAGCAATATTGGAAATATATTTTCTTGTTAATATATTTTTTTTAAAAATAAGAACAAAAAATCGCGGCAATTCTGTAATATATTACAATTATTTTTGTAATACCTGCTAATACAAAAATATAAATATTTTTTATCAAAATTCGAAATAATCTATTTTTTTAAAAGACAATATTTTTTATAGTGTTTGAGAAGAGTAAATTTATGATACACGTGACCTAGCGAGAATATCGTATTATAAAAAAAGGTATTTCATGAATTATTCATCACACAATTGTAAGAAATTTAACATATTATAAAGGTAAGCAAATTTATTGACTTAAAAAAGGTATAAATTTTAATGTAGTTTAATATATTAAATTCTAAATTAAAATAATCTATTACCAATTGATTAATTTTTTGGGAGAATATGACCAAGAATACTATACAATGAAATAGTACAATTTGGTACATTATAAATTTTTCATTAAGAAATTTATGTTTCAGAAAAATAAAAAGTTTCAAAAGATCAAAAAAATATACTAAAGAATTAACCAGAAGTATTTATTTACATAGACTTGCAAAATTCAACTTTAATATTTTGTTGATTTTTTTCTCTTTCATCTATTTTATTATTATAATTGTTTACATTTTCACCATTACTATGCAATATGACAACAACATATATGCTAATGTTATGTGAGTTAGGTCATGTTTTTCATTATTATTATTATTATTATTATTATTATTATTATTATTATTATTATTATTATTATTATTATTATTATTATTATCATAATCATCATTATTATTATGTTTCAATGGTAGCTTTATTAAAAAACAATTGGTTACATTGGTTGTAGGTTGTACATTGTATTACAGTGTTATTCCATTACAGTCTGTATATTTCAAAAAGTCTTTTTGCACTTCATCTCTCTTTGTATGCCCTGTTCCTCACATTTGACTGTCAATCTTCCATCTTCTTGATTCTTGCTTGTATTATTTTTGTAACATTGAATTTTTATGCTTGCTTTTGCCTTTTTCTGCTATGTTCTTTATTACAATGCTGCTCGTATTTTAAAAAGGGACCATGTTGCTGCAAATTATGCCAAGCAGTGCATAGAGTCTAACTCTTTTCTTTATTTTTTGTAATTTGTTTTTATAGGTGTTAGGGTGTCTTCTTGTATTGTTCCCTAGGATAAAAGTGCATCTAGTACACCAGAATGCATATAAGCTGACAGTGGCTATGCTTATAGTTGGTATTGCATTTCTCTTGAAAGTTTGAAGTTTCTCATCTATTGTGGTTCCATTTTTTTTCTATATATGTCAATCATCATCTGTCTTACCTTTTCAAGCCCTGAACACATATATATGAAATGGTCCTGAGTTTCCTCATCCCTGTGCCACAGAATACACAGAGGATCTATATTTAGATAGAATCTCTTGTATCTTATAAAGTGAGTTGTTGATAGTGGTTTTAAATTGACTTTAATGATAAAATCATAAAAGTTTGGTTCCATGTACTATTTTCTACATTTTTTTAAGTAATTGGCTATTATTTATTCCTAGTACAGATATTTGATTATTTTCAGGTTGTTTTTGGGTTAAAAAATTGTGTATCTGCCATATATATATATATATTGTAACCAAATAAAGAGTTCAAAAGATATATATATATATATATATATATATATATATATATATATATATATATATGTAACTTTATAAATAAATATTTGAAAATACAGTAATTAAAAGTCTATAAAAATTATATATATAACTATAACTTAGAAGCACTTTCACTACCTTGTTGCTTTGTCAACTATCACATTTAAAATGTCAACTTTCCCATAATGCTGTGATCTTAATGTTTGCTGCTTGCCAATTAATTCAATTTTGCTTGTATTTATATATTAACATCGCCTCTTTAATTTTTCTTTTATTATTATTTCTTTCAGTTTCCAATATTTTTACATTGTTATAATCAAAATCAAAACCATATATACATGATTTATTATGGTCATAAAAAACAGAAGCTGATAAATTATTACTATTTTTAATATTTTGTTTCATATTTTGAACCCTTTTAAATAATAATATGTGCCCTTTTGTTCTTTTTTCCAATGTGCACTTCGATTCACCTATATATCCACTACCACACCTACATGTCCATTTGTAAATGATACAATTTTTATTTGTCAATAAATTTTTATCTTTTGAATTGTTTATTAATTTATTTGATGTAGGTGGTGCATAAAATGCAATATCACATATTTCTTTATAAATTTTCTTAATGAAACTTGCCTGTTGATTAGATATATATGGTATTGATATCCACAACTTTTTATCAGAAAAATTAACATTATTATTAATATTTTTATATTTAGAAGTAAAATTTTTAACAGTATAATATACACAATCATAATTGTATCCAACGTTTAACAACTCATTACAATAAATTTCAATATTTTTAGTTTTATCTGATGCATATTTACAAAGGTTATCATTTCTAAATAAAAAGGACTTCAAACCTGCCATTTTATGTGACATTGGAGTTTGAAGTCCTTTTTTATTTAGAAATGATAACCTTTGTAAATATGCATCAGAGAAAACTAAAAATATTGAAATTTATTGTAATGAGTTGTTAAATGTTGGATACAATTATGATTGTGTATATTATACTGTTAAAAATTTTACTTCTAAATATAAAAATATTAATAATAATGTTAATTTTTCTGATAAAAAGTTGTGGATATCAATACCATATATATCTAATCAACAGGCAAGTTTCATTAAGAAAATTTATAAAGGAATATGCGATATTGCATTTTATGCACCACCTACATGAAATAAATTAATAGACAATTCAAAAGATAAAACTTTATTGACAAATAAAAATAGTATCATTTACAAATGGACATGTAAGTGTGGTAGTGGATATATAGGTGAATTGAGGTGCACATTGAAAAAAAAAACAAAAGAGCACCTATTATTATTTAAAAGGGTTCAAAATACGAAACAAAATATTAAAAATAGTGATAATTTATCAGCTTTTGTTTTATATGACCATAATAAATCATGTATATATGGTTTTGATTTTGATTATAACAATGAAAAAATATTGGAAACTGTAAGAAATAATAATAAAAGAAAAATTAAAGAGATGATGTTAATATATAAATGCAAGCAAAATTTAATTAATCGGCAAGCAGCAAACGTTAAATCACAGAATTATGGGAAAGTTGACATTTTAAATGTGATAGTTGACAAAGCTACAAGGTAGTGAAAGCACTTCTAAGTTATAGTTATATGTATAATTTTTATAGACTTTTAATTACTGTATTTTCAAATATTTATTTATAAAGTTATGTATATTATTTTAAAGAAATACAGACATCGATTTGAAATATTATAATATATATATATATATATATATATATATATATATATATATATATATATATATGCTTAAAAGCCCTATTGAATATATATATATATATATATATATATATATATATTCAATAGGGCTTTTAAGCATTATTTTGTTTTTAATGTTTTCAATGCTTTCAAGCAACATAATGATATAATTATCAGAGGGTAGTGGACAATCTGTGGGTGTGATTCCAATATTGATTTAATATCTGGAAACCTTTTAATTTTGGCTATTTATTGGTTTTTGTGTCCGAAACCCTGATATTGGGTAAAGACCAAGACTTTTCCAATCTGTTGGTTGGTTAAGTTGTTTTATTGAGATTGTGACTACTTTCCTGTTCCATAATGGCTTGCTACAAAATGAGTTAATTGAGGCTATAAATGGTTTTGTGAAACTAATTATTGGTAAGTAGTAGTTAATTTTTGATATTATGAGTTGATTGAACAGAGATACTTTTGCATATATTGATAGATATGCTGTGGATAATGATTCTGTGATTCTTTCTGCTTCTACTTTAAGTTTGTTTTGAATTTTTGTTCTCATTTTATTCATTCCCAGATGAAATGGGAAATCTAGAAAACTGGTGGATTTTTCTTGATAAATTTGTGTGTTTATTTTTTCTGTAAAAATTGTCCAAGCAGCTGGCTTATTGAGATTGATTTTAAGTTTGAATTTTTCTGTGTAATTTTCGATGATATTTTCTAGTGCTTGTAGTTGTTTTTTTAATTTTCAGAATATAATAATGCCATCCATATAAGCTATTCATGGAATGTATCTTTTGATGTTTGTTATTAGCACTCTCTGTATCTTTTTTTCAATTTCTTCTAATAATTGATTTATGTAAAATGTGAACAGTAGTGGACTTGGTGGTGAACCTTGTGGTATTGATTGAGTGGATAGAATGATGATGAGGTTCTTCCATTAAGTGTGATATGTATTTCTCTGTTTGAGAGTAGATTGGCTATTGCGTATAATATTGATTATATTATTTCTGTTTCTTTTAGCTGGTTTAGCAATATTTTTATTGGTACAAAGTCAAAAGCACTTTCAAAATCTAGTTGTACATCAATTGGAGCATATTTCTTTTTTTTTAATAACTGGGTTAATTATTGTTTTAAAGATTAGGGCTGCCTGACCTGTTGATGAGCTTTTCTTTGTGTATTGATGTTGTGATATTTTTGGCAGTATGTACAGTTTAATTTTCATCTTTATTATTTTTTCTAGAAATTTTAATTCCTAATGGCTCCATTAAGATAGGTCTTAAATTGATGACCTTGGTAATGCTTTCCTGTTTTTTTGTGAATGGTACTATTGATATTTTATATAATCCCCATATGCTATATATTTTTTGTGATACTTGATTTGTTAGTTGAGACAGGTAAGTGTTTGTAAGTTGGCTAAGATGTGCAAGTACAAATTGGGGTGTGACTGGAGACCCTGGGTGACAATTGACAGGTATTGATGCTAAACTTACCATAAAATCCTCAATTTTAAATGGTCCTTCATCTTCAGTTTTTCCAAAAAAATCTATGTGGGTGTGAATTGTTCATGATTAGTTAGTTTTGTTTTGAAGTGTTTATATACAGGTTCAACCATGTTAAACCCTGCTGTAATCTTATTTTTGATTCTAGTGCTATGAGAACCTTATTTGTGGATGGATATCGCCAAAGTCCACCTAATGTATCCACATATCCAAGTATGTGAATGTGTTAGGGAATTTTTTTTTCTTGTTTAATGCTTAAATATTGTTTTAATTTATTACAAGTCTGTTTATAGAGTTGAGTGAGTTTTATTATATTTGTTTGATTATGTTGAACTGTTTTAAACTGACTGATTTTTTTATGTATTTCATCTACTAATGTGATTAGTCTTGAGGGAGGGTGTTTTTTGTGTAATATGGTTTATATTAAATGAGAGGGTGTTGGTATAAGCTATGTATCTGGATACTGAGTCAAGTTCTAATTGATTTATTTTGTTTATCATTATGTAAATTTCTGATCTGGTAATAGGATCTGGATTGTTTTCTGTAAATTATTTATTGTGCTGTGATGTGTGTTTATATTTAGTTTTATTATTTGCACTACATTGTCTGAAAAAAGGTGATAGTGAGAGGCTGAGTTCAATTCAGTGATGTAGCATTGGGGAATAAAACATTAGATCTATTAGATTTCCATGCCTATTGCTGTAAAATGATATAGAATTGGGTGGTAAAAATCCTCTGCACTCATGAGTGGAATTTTTAACTGTTGTATCCATTTTGTAATAAATTTGTTATAACTCATGTTGAAATCTCCCATGAGAATAGTTGGGTAGAGATTGTTAGAGAAAGTTGAGTTGTTATTATTTTGTTAATTACAGTTGGTCCTGGTGGTATGTATACAAATATAATATGTATTGAAAAATTTTCGGTATTGAATGTAGTTATTAAGAGATTTACTTGAGGGCATTAGTATGTCTCTTGAACATGTGCAGAATCTCATTTTACTCATTAGTTGTGCTGGATTTATCTGTGATCCATTATAAATTTTTATTTCTACCAGTCCTAATGTAGTAGGTTGGAGTTTTTATATCCAGTGATTGATTTCTTGTATTTTTTTTTAGTTTAATCCTCAAATGTTTGTTTCCCCCATTTCAACTTTAATTGAATTTAACTTACATTGTGAGGGGAATTTTTTATTGATCCTTCATTTTTCTGCCCCTTTTGTTTGTGTGTTTTTTTCTTCTGCTGATTCTGATTGTGTTTGGCTACATATGTTATAGTGTGGGGTGTTTTTAATTTTTTTGTTACTGGTGTGATTAGTTCTATTTCCATTTCTTCATCTGGGGTTTCTTCTATTAAACTGATTTGATTATGTTCTTCCTCCTTCATTTTAATTTTTTTATTTTCTCTTGCTTTTTTTTAAAAATTTCTTTTTTCTAGTGGTGTGCTTTCCATCATTGGATAATACTGAGTTATTTTATCTATTATTTCCATGGACATTTTGTTTATTATTATGCTTTCTGACTGCTTATCATTTCTTTAGGGTCTTTCAGTAGGCTCTCATTTTCTTTTTCCTATATTTTATTTATATTGGGTGGGTTTTCACAGCTTTGATTTTCCTTTATCAGATTTGTTTTGTTTTTTATTGTTGTTATGTTGTTTGTTGGATTATTAATTATCTCATTCTTATTCAATATGCATGCTCTAGGGTTTTTTATATCATAGGGTAATTTGAATTTTATGGTTGGTTAATTATGTTTTCACTTTTCATAACATGTTCTGAATTTTTTGAAGAATTGTTGTCTTTATTTTGCTGAGTTTGTTCATTGCATTCAGTTGCAATATGTCCTCTTTTCCCACATTGGAAGCACTGCAGCTTAAGCCCTCTAATGTAAAGATGTAGTGTAGCTTCCTCATTGGTTATGTGTGTGGGGATATTTTCCAGGTCTATTTGCTTATGCAATTTAATTTTGTATTCAAAGTTGTTGGTCAGTACAGGAATTATTGTTTCCTTAAGATATTTTTGCTGAAAATAAACTTTTCTGAATGTATTCATCATTTTTTGGAAATCTTCTATGATGTAGCCAAAATATGTGTTTTTCAAAATTCCAGAGACATTATCATATTTATTTTAATCTACAATTATTAGCACAAAGTTACCTAGCATCTTGATCCAATTTTTAAATTGTTCTTTTTGTGCATTTTCATAAAACTGAATTGCAACATACCTTAATATCAAGCATACATAAAAATTAATAAATTACTTAATATCAAGCATAAATAGACAAGTCAATAAAATATAAATTGGAATTACTAAGTAGTAAATATAATAAATTCTATATAGTTTAAATATTTAATGAAATAATTTATATATATATAAATAAATAAATAATTTTTATAACAATAAAAAAATATCTAGTAATTAATAAAAATATTGACAGAAAAGATTTTTTTAACATTTAGCTTTATTACTGCCTTATCTAGCATGCTTTAAATATATTTACTATATCATTTTCATGGCATATATGATATAGTAAATATATTGAAAGCATGCTAGGCAGTAATTGCAATGGTCACAGAAGAGACACTTACTCTATCTGTCATTCAGGGCCCCACAAGATCATTTGAACCTGGAAAATTTATATAGTTGGCAGATACTTCGTTGTAAGATTCCATTTTTATTTGACCAATATGCCCTAGTCACTAACCTAAAGGAGTAGCTGAGATTTAATGATATATACTTTTAAACACATTTTTGATAAGGAAAAAGATAATAAAATAAGCCACTGCCAGTTATAATCACACAAATTAATAATTTAGCTAACATATAAAAAATAATTAGAAAAAAAAATTGAAATGACTGATTAGCAAACATATTGGGAGAATGTGACTAATTTAAATGTATGCTCAATCAGATAAAAGATTTTTTTAGAAGTTTACTTATTTGAAAGTTTTTAATTATTTTAATTTTTTTTACAGTTGCTATTTCAATTTAGATATACAAAAGTTCATACTTTCTGCAGTAGCTTTGAAGTCCATTTTGTCCCTGATGCATTACACCCATCCAACCATAGTCCACTTAATATTTATATCACTTCTGGGAATATCAGTCCATTGTTTGTTGCCTTCAGTAATCATTAATTTGGAGGCTGCCTTAGCTGGTGCATAACAGAAAATTAATTCATTGCAAGACCAATATATTTAAGGGTTGCAATGCAATTCAAGAGTCAACAGTTACTTCATTTTGTAAGTGAATAAAAAGTCCCTAATAATTCAATATTTTTATCTTTCATAATTTCTGGCCTCTCTGATCAGGAACTCTCCATATCGATCACACATGACATCACTTGTTCTTATAGATCTGGATGTTTTCTTTTCTGACCTGTGCATGGCTTGGTGCTTGCATTGGTTGATCTGCTTCAGAGTGGAAAACACAATCTCTAATTTTTATCACTTATCTGACCTTTACATTACAAAGTTTCCAAGGGCTCATTTGCTTTAGATTCAACTAATAGAACAAACATTTTCATTCACTAAGATTTAAGCATGATTCTTTTAAATAGAAACTAATTAACATTTGTTTCTATTTTCTTTTAATTAATTATTTTAATAGTTTTCCATATGTTCAGTTATATATATGTTAAAACAACTATTTTAATTTTGTTTTATGTTTTTAAAAAATCAATTTTATTTAAGATTCATTTTCCTTTTTTTATTTTAGTTTTAAAATAATGTAACGGCATATGTATACCGTTACATAATAAAGCTAAATATTAAAAAACTACCTTTTCTGTGAGTACATTTATTAATTACCAGATATTATGTTGTCTCAGAAAAGAAGAAAAGAAGTAAAAATTGAATAATTAAAAAAATAAATACTGTGTATTTAATTTAAAAATATTGCTGCACAAAAACATATTTTTCTGATGGTAAGCCATAATTATTATTGATTTATTTAAATATTATTCAGTAATATAAATGTGATAGCTTATAAGTGATACTAAGAAAATAATTCTTTCCAAATTATTTTGTGATCAACAGTCACAGTCTTAAATAAAATTTAGAATGGATGCATTTATAATTCTTAATAATGAAGTGGTAATAATAGAAAAATTTGAAAATCTAGTCTCTCTTTTAATAATTTACTTTATTTTCTTACTTTTTTTCAATCTGTAATATAAAAATAATCTTAGTACCATTAGAATTATTTTAATAATTTAAAATAGTACAACAATTTTAAAATAAATTATTAAGAATGTAAATAAAAGGTCTACAATGTTAAAATAATTATGTATATTTTTTTACTTTTAATTCTGAGAAAAGAAAATTGTAAAAAACAATTATGTTTATTAAATTTGCTTTCACTCTGTATCTTATACACTACAGGTTAGAGAGTAATTTACATTAAATTTGATGAATAAAAAATATACTTTGATATCTGAAAAAAAAAAAAAACCATCCAATTTCATCAATTTATCAAGTTGATAATCTGTAAAATTATTTGTCATTTTTTTGTCTGTAAAAGTCTGAAAATACACTAAAATATTTATATAAACAGATAGCCATTCTTTCTTATATCCATATATGCTTATTGCCTTTCAATTTTTAAAATTATGTTGTATCTGCTGATTCATTTTGACCTAAGTGTTGTGAAAATGTAAGGATTCTTTCATTAGTAGATTTTCCTTTGGTTATTTGTATTTTAAACAAATGTGAAACAAGAACATGAACAAAATATTCATTTTTACAATGATGATAGGTAAATGATGGAATTATAATCAGTATATTTAAATAAGCAAGTGAAGAAACAGACAAATTATAGGCAAAGTTATATACCAAACATCTAAATGTTAAAGATATATTAAATAACTGAACAAATACACTAGTAATATTGGTATGTAAAAATGTTACAAAGAATGTATTAGAAATTACCACTATTAGTCATTTATTAGTTCTATATATAATGTTTGCTAAGTTAGTTATAACCTATTTCCAGAAACATTGGATTTTAATCAACCAAAAGAACATTTGAAATTAAAAGTGATTTTATTACAGTGGGTCACATCCAAGTATTGAGAGAAGTTATAAAAAGTGTCTATGCATAAGTGTTGCCATTGTGTATAGGATATGTAGATTTTAAAAAGACATTTGATTCTATAAGCATTTTTTCAGTGATAAAAGCATTCGATCATCTAGATATAAAGACAGGATGTTGTCATATTCTAAAAAAATATTTATCAAAATGAATCAGCAATGATCACATAACATAATAATACTAAGAAGATTTACATTGAGAAGAGTATGATAAGATAATTACTTATCTCCAAAACTTTATACAGTAGTTTTTCAAAGCAATTTTACAAAAAAGCATTTTGCAGATTAAAATGACAAGCTAAGAATGGAAAATTAAATGAAAATTCATTAAGTCATGTAAATTTTTCAAATGACATGGTTGTTATTACAAATGCTTCAGGAAAATTTTCAAGTGTTATCATATAAAAATAAAAATGTAGGACTAAAAATCTATGAGTTAGAACTTGATAACTACAAATATCTTGGTCATAATATTAGTACAGATTCAAATATAATGGATGAAATTATTTATAAAATTAAACCTGAATGGAATGCTTTTGTTAGAAATGGCTTGATATTAAAAGAAAATATGCTTATATGTTTGAAAAGAATAGTTTGAAACAGATGTATTTTAACAGTTCTTGCTTATGAATCTGGAACTTGGACACTTAACAAATGAGTTATTCAAAGACTACAAACTACTCAACAAATTATGGAAAGATATATGTTAATAATAATAAAATCAAAGTAAATTATATAAATAAGAGAACAATCAAGTATCACTAACATTATTGAAAAATTACTAAACTGAGCTGCCATATTGATAGAAGATAGACAGTTGAAATCATAAACTGGATTCCAATAGTTTACATGTATAATGGTTATTGAAATAAGAAAGTTTGCTGCTGTATTGTATATAAGAAAAACTAGAAGTTGGAGAAATTGGATTATTCTTGGAGAAACCTTAATCTTGTAGTTGATAAATGATGATTGAAAATAATGAAGTATTCACTCACATAATTTCTATATTCTATTAAGATTAAAATGAAATGATAAAATTATAATTTGGTCCATACTGAAAAGGGAAACAGATTAAAAATGAAATTTATGAAAATATATAGTTGATGCATTCAAAAAAGTGTCCAAGCTTTATGAAAATGCATTGTAACACAATGAAGTTTTATTTATTTTTTAAATATTGTTTGATGATTAAAAACAGCTTTAATTAATCTAAAAGTATATTATTCATTGGTATAAAATCATACAAATTAATTAGCAGTATAAGAAAAACTGACAGAGATGGAAGACATAAACAAAGTGTGTGAAAAGAATCTTTGAAATCTACAATGAACATTGTGGAAATTATAAAAGACTAAATCAAATGTTCTTAAAATTTTTAGTTTTTTGGGAATACCCAAACCACTTCTTAAAAGTTTGATTAACTTTGTCAACTCCAGTACTAAATAAAATAAGATAATACATTGATAATCCACAAAAAAATATTTATATTTTTTTAAAATTTCTTTGAATTTTTTTTTTAAATTATGATTATATATTTAGAGAAATAACAAAAATGATTTAAATATATAAGGTATTTTGCTTTGAAAATCTTTTTATATATTGATGGTTATGTGTTAATGACCTTTTAAATGTCTATGGAATAATAAATTATGATCTAAGTAGTGAGGAAAGTATATATACATCAAATATTTAATGAGAAAACAAAAAACTAATTTTAAACACAATTTTTTAATATTTTTTCTAGTGCCTAAGATATAATAAAATCGTTAAAAGATATTTATGCCTATATTCCTATCTATTTATTTATCTATTGATATGTATATTTATAAAAACTAAACATTTTATATACTAAAATATGTATACTAAAATATCATCTATTATATATATGTGTGTGTGCATCTGCGTGTGTGTGCGCATGTATACTTTTCTAAATTTAGTTTTATATCATTGTTATGATTCTGATTTTTTATAATATATGGATACATCTTATAATTTTTGTAATATGTAGATATATCTTATGATTTTTAATCTAAATTGTTATTTTATAGTGCTTCATATGCACAGAATTACGACATAACATTAACCCAAATGCTACATATATGTATGGTTTTGGAAACGACATACGTTTATTAATGGACTATCTACTATGTCTAATAAATAGGTTATAAATGTGGTAAATGTGTTTATATTTTTGAATAAAAAGATGTAATTTTAAATAACTATCATAAACAAATACATTATTACATTATGAATATAAAATAGATTATGAAACCTGATGTTTAAAGTATTTGTTACATTGTAATACCAGATCATAACTGTCATCTTAAATAATATAGAATTGACTACCAAATATTACACACTGCTAGGCAAAATACAAATAAAACATTTAGTTTTATTTCAAAACTTTATTTTGCTAATTCATTAGCAGGATCAATAATTTAAAAATGAGTAGGGAATTCCAATTTTAAGAGGAAATATAAAAATAATAAAATAAAATAATAATATATTAGAGATTACTTTTGAGAAATTTAGTAAAACAGTTTGTAGAATGTATAATTTGTTTTTAAGAATATTCACAATAAAAAAATTAATAATCATACAATTATTGTTTTTTTTATTGCAGAAGTCCTTACACACACACACACATATATATATATTGTATTATTAGTTTAAATAAATGTGAACGCTAAATTCATCTTCAGGGATAATAAATTTCCAATTATCATAAGACTGCAATCTTCATTTGTTGCTGTATTCAAATTTATAAATGAATATCATCTAAATTAAAATTAAGTAATGATTTTTTATATACAGTATGTTTAATAACATTTAATTTCACATTCCTGTACAGCTTTTAGAGTGGATAATTTTTTTTTATTTACATGTCTATAGAAAAAATTTTCTATTATCTGAAAAACAGCCATTCATTTTTTTTTTTAGGTCTTAAAATTATTGAGCAGGGCAAATTCCTATGGTACATTCTTAACATTCTGCTGTTATTCTTATATGATTATTTATATGGTAAATGAACATGGATGAGTTATTCACTAACAGACATCAGCCATTATTGTATATTTATGGTTTTTTTTTGCATGTGAAGTTAAGATAAAGAGATTAACATGGTATTTTATCTGACTTGTTTGGTATATCTTAACTCAAATACCAGTTAAATATTTTTTAATCAGGATTAAAGTATGTGAGAATAATCTTATTTTTATAAGTAATTAAATAATGACTGACAAAATTAAATTAAGGCTTTTATTTCAATGTGGTTGTAAAGTGATAAGGTAAGGCAGCAATTGGAGGACAAAAAAAGAGGGTTTAAAAAAATATTTGATAAAAGAACTAGGTTCAATTCAATGATGACATTTTATTTAGATACGTAAAATTGCAAATCATCTCTAAATAAAGAAAGATTGTCTGGAATTGGAAAAACAACTATTTTATATTGAATTGGAAATTATTAGGCTTTCCAGAGATAATATAAAGATAAAGAAATAATTGATTTAAAAAGCAGACAAGTACTTTACTAATACTGGAAGCATATGTGGAATATCAATAAAATTAATGTGTCACAATAATATTGTAGATATTAATTATATATGAGACAATATCTAGATGAGTTATTCAAATTTATGAGTACTACCAAATAAAAACAATTCAGCTTTATGCAAGAACAAGTTTGTATTATGATAACAAAGAAATTGATTTTTATATAGATGTATAAATTAAAAGTGACATGGAGACTTTAATACTGAAATAGGAAATAATTGAAAGATAAAATGCAACTCAGTAAATTTGATTAAGATAACAGAAATGAAAAAGACATAGAATTAAAAAGTTTAAAGATTAAAAAAACCTCTGTTCTTTGAGATAAATACTAAATGAGAATGGACCTGAAAATATGCAAATAAAATTCAGAAGAATGAGATTTTAACAGAAAATATGCATTTGAAGATTGAAATGCTTTTATAAGATTCAACCCAGAGTGTGATCATTGAATAGTATGATGTAGAATAAGTGTTACCACAGAACTAGTGAGATAAAAATTATTAAAAAGAACACTATCAATAGTTGGTATTTCTAACATTCTGAAATACCCCAATAAATGTAAATTATAATGTGCCTTTCATTTTAAAATATTAAGACTTTGAAGATGGTTATGATTTGATCAAAACCAATAAATAATGAATACTCTATTAAGGACTACAAGAAACATAGCTGGTACAAAAAAGCAGTAATTTATCATTTAAATAAGACAGTGTACAGAGAGAAGAAAGAGCATAAAGATAATTTAAATTGATCCATTATAAATAATTAAATTAGAGCTCTGTAAAAAACTAACAGAAATAAATAGCAATGAAATGGGAAAAATTAACTGCCATTAAAGAAGAATACAAGTTTGAAATCTATAAACAACAAAAACAACATTTTGATATTAGAATAAAAGTAATTACAGCAATAAAAAAAATTAAATACAGAACATAAAATGTATGGAAAATATTACATATACATTATATTGTAATAAGAAACAAAAAATATCAGAAGTTACCAAGTATTTTAAATGAAGAGATGAAACATGCAATAAAATCTATGAAGAAAGGAAAAGTTCCACTTGGAATTGTAGATTATAAAAAGCCATTTCTTTTTATAAGTAATTACTTGGTTATGAAAATTTTGAATCATCAAGATATAAACTCATGTACATTTCTATCTTCCAAAAAATAACATGTGTAATTAGATCAAATGGTGGTACTTAGAAGATTATTATTAAGGAAGGAGTTTATCATGGTGATTTTGTATCTCCAAAACTCTATATCAGTTTTATAAAACGTATTTTGTGCATTAAAGTGAAAAACTATAGGTGTAAAATTAATGAAGATTATTTTGGATGATGATATGTTTTTTTTTTGTTTGTTTGTTTTTTTTACAAATAATGATTCACAGTTTAAAGGGAAGTTGTAAGAGTTATCAGTAGCAATATAAGATTAAAGATAAATTTAAAAAAAAAAAACTAAAGTAATATGCAATGGATTCACTCAGAAAAAGAAATAAAGAAATATAATCATAAATTCGAATTTAATAACTACCAATCCCTTAATAAAATGATTAATACAGATGGCAAATAGATAAAATTAATCATAAAATTAAAGTCAAATGAAATGATTTTGATAAAAATGATATAATATTAAAAGAAACATGCCTATGTGTTTGAAAAGAAAATGTTTTACTAATTGTTACTTATTAATTTGAGAATTTGAGATTGAATAGATGAGTAAAATAGAGATGTCAGTTCATTCAATGCAATATAAGAAGATAATTGTTGAAAATAAATACAAGAGATGAAAAATCGCTGAATGAACAAGCAGGGGTCACTAACATCATTGAAAGAATTAAGAAACCGAACTTAATCTAAGTTGGAATATTGCTAAAAGAGATGATATTGCATAAATAATTGATGTTTTAAATTGAATTTCAAAAAGTTACAAAAATATAGAATTCACATGTGAGATAATTGATTGACATAAAGATGTTTTGATAGTATGATGCAAAGAAAAAAGCTAGTATTCTGAAAATGGAGATTAAACTTGGAAAGATCTTCATCTTGTAGGGTATTTATTATGATTGAAAATGATGATAATACATATCAAAATTGTAAAGAAATAAAAAATGCAACTTCTATCTATTTAATTATAAGCTGCAATACATTTTAATAATATTTGTATATAGGCAAGTATATTTTAGATAAATACAGGAAGAACATTTAATAATTTTTAATCGTAATGTTGTAATTACTTTGCAAAAAAAATGAAAGTAGCATACTTTTTTACAAGTGTGCATAAATTTCAAACATATATATATAAATGTGATCTGGAGAAGGTGTGTGTGATTATGTGATAGATTTGTGCTTATATTGATTTTTTTAAAAACTTATTTTACATTTATTCTGAAAATAAACAAAAAGTTAATAACAATAATAATAAAAAATGATTTGCATACAATTTCTTCAATAATATTGATCTATTAAAAAAAACAAATAAAAAAAAAACATGCTTTTAAACTTATCTAAGCTTTTCTCTTGATTGAATGTTTGCAAAAAGTTCTAGTATCAATCATACAACTTGATTTTTATCTAGCTATGCTATTATATACTTAGTAATATAGTTTACTACATTAAATTTATCAAAAATGCTGCACGTATATTTTAGACAGCTTTAGTGAGCAAACTTTTTTCTAATTTCCTTTTCTGTTATTATAGAATCTTTGCTTTTGCTGAAAAACAAGAATCCAATAATTAAATTATAACTTATTATCAACTTAAAAATATTATTAAAAGAGATTTTTATATGAATGTAATCATTCATATAAATAGATTTTTAAAAAGTTAAAAAAAAAAAACAATTCAATTTATTAAATATCTTCGGCACATATTATAACTAAGAATTATGGGAAATTGTAAACTTATTGAACATAATAGGGCAATTTAAATAATGTCTTTATTATACCTTTAAGACATTATGCAGAAGAAATGGTAAAAATATTTCAAATATTTACAACAGAAGTTAAGAACAAAAATCTGCTAAAAGCTAGTGTTTTAAAAATACTTAAAATAAAAAGAACAATGGTGAACAGTTTTAATAGAAAAAGAAAAAGAAAACAAACTTTTGATAATCAAAATAATTATTATATATATTATAATTTAAGGATTAACATAATAAAACTGTAAATGTACAGCTTAAAGTTATGTCTAAATTAGGCCTATCAGTAAATTCCTACATAAATATTTTAAAAAGTATATATGTTGAAATGGTGAATGTAAATATTGTCATCTACTTATTTTGTATCTTATCTAGCCACGGTAATGAAATCATTTTAAATATTCTGATCATTTTTTAAAGTAGAAATATAGACACAGATATTAAGATACAACATGGCCTCCAATGTGTGGTTGATGTTTGTAACATACTAAAAGTTAAGAATATTTTATCATAGAAAAATAACCACTGCTATTAATTTAGCTTTATATAGAATTATTATTTTAACAAGATTTAGATACTTTATCAATGCAATTTCCTCTGCATGGCTAAGGATGCTCAGTAAAATTTCAAAAATACCATAGCAAAAAATAAAGTCAATCACTGCTTAGATGTGGTACAATAGTGTCCACTATCATAAAACACACCTTTGTTGGATTGAACATATAAAAGAAATGAAAAACGAAAATCTCCTTAAAAGATATTTTGTGGTGACCATGAACACGGTTTTCATGGGAGAGGAAGACTCCATTTAGGTTATATCTCAAAGATATTCTAATGAAGACTTTATTATTTACATTGGAGAGATATAATGGAGAATTGTATAAATTAGAGAGTTATAATAAGGTATGGTGTTGAAATAGTTAAAATGAAAAGGTTTTTGCTGAAATAATTAAGAGTCAGATAACAATATACCAAATAAATAGTAAAATGGACCAGCATGTTCTCTATATGGTGTTTATTTGGTTTAAAGATTGGATTTATATAGCTAGAGTAGTTTTTTTGGTCAAACTCATTCAGGAAAAGTGCTATATGTATGTATTTTGTAATTGCTGATGTTGAAAAACTAAAGAACATTTTGCTCTGAATAAATTTTAATTAAATTGATTAGATCTCTAATGACACCCATTTATTTAGAAAAATATAAACCATAACTTTTTTTAAACTAGATCAACTATAGAAATGTTAATAACTTATTTGTAATACAGTAGGCTATTATAAGCTGTTTTATTGTTTTATCTTTGTGATCTGTTGTATATATTATAACAGAATATTTATCTGATAAAGTAATACTGTGTCAGTAAATACCTTATATATATATATATATATATATATATATATATATATATATATATATATATATATATATATATATATATATATATATATTGGAATAAACATATAAATATTGACTATAAAAATTTATATCAAGGGATATCATTTCTTTTTTTGTTCATTTTAAGAATGATCATATGTCTCTCCCAAGTGTTATATTCTTGATAACAGGCTTCATAATCCAAAACAGTTTTGAGCTCAAGGAATACAATGTCTATTGAAGCACATATACTATCACATATATAAATAACTCATATTTACAAGACATAGAATGACAAACAAAAATTTAAAAAAGTTAACTCAGTTGACATTAAATAATAAACATATTTTATAAGGATAACAATATATCACTAGAACAACTCAATAATATGATAATTATTTTAGAGATCCATTATATTCAAGTTAAATAATCCAATTAACATTCATTCACATATATCTCCCTATTATATAACTTAATAAAAATTTAATTCATAAAACAATAAATCATACAATAGGAAGTAATAACAACAATAAAGTGGTTTGATATCAAAGAAACTGTAATAATCTGATCCCTGAAATTAGACTTTTTCATTGCATCTTTGGTTATATATAATTGGTTATTTATTCATTATTAATATACATTTGAAAGCAAAGTATATATATATATATATATATATATATTGAAAGCAAAGTATATATATATATATATATATATATTAATGTTAAAAAATAACTAAATGGATTACAAAATGAATAACATGAAATTCTCACCAAATTAATATAAGACTACCCAATTTAGACAAGGTATAAAAATTCAATAGTGAAATATTTTAAAGTCAAAATCACAATATTCATAGAAATAATATCTTATTTAATAATTCTTTGACTATAAAATTGAATTAGCTGGCAAAGTAATTTTATAAAATAAATATACTTAAAACTTGATTTTATATAATTTCTTTAATTCAATAGCTGCAAAACATTAGTTTAGTTTAGTCCAATTTCAGTCTTTTGTAATATATTTATGTTTTAAAAACATTATCTGCAGATTATAAAGAGAATTCATATGGGGCAGGTTGAATTTCCCATTTTGCATAATGAATGACAAAAAATAACCAAGCTTTTCTTAATATGTAAAGGTGTGTCTTAATTCCAAGTATTAATAACTTAAATGATACAGACTCACAGTTTAAATATGTTTTCTTATCAGTTCATTATTAGGCACTTAAACAGAACATCAGTTTTGTTCAATAGTTATTGGAAAGTATAATGAAAATTATTCATTTTTAACACAGCCCTGATATGTCATACCAATGGATTGATTATCCATTATATTTTACCCTCCTCATCTAGGACCTGATTCTTAATCTATCTATTAAATTAGTATTATATTTTTTATTGGCTGCTGGTATTTTTTATTAGTAATTTCTAATAAAAATCAAATGAACATGTTATTTTCTTTCATGCCTTTTTGACAAAATTGTAATGTTATAATTAAAAAAAACAAATAGAATAGCTAACTACATAAGCAAAATGCCAAAACTTTGTAAATAATAAATCTTATGCTCTATTATATATATCACCAACCTCCCAATGGTTTGTCTAATTCTTCTTAATTTATTTTTCATTTTTTAAGAAATATTTTGATTGTCTTATTTTTCAATATATTTATTTTTAATGAACACTTTTATTATCAATGCACTAAAAACAAATAAATATAATTGTTTTCTTTATTTACAAGTGAAATATTTATATTTATCTTGAAGTAAAAGTGTTGAATAACCAAAAATTAAATAATTTAATCACTAGTTGTAAAAATTAGTGATTCAATTATTTAATTTTTGAAACCTTTACATTTTTACTTCAAGTTAAATAAGAATCCTCCCACTTGTGGTTGAAGAAAATAATTAAATTCAATAAGTAAAAGCATTTATTATGAAACATTATTTATATATATATTCTTTTTAAATTTTTAGTGTTTTTTTTTGCAATTATTTCAAGTTTAACTAAAATGAAGGATAAAAGTAATATTACTGTCTGTTTAATGTCTGAAAGAAAATTATTCTGCATTAAAAATCTATTTTAATATTATTTTGTTTGTGAAAGAAGTGTTGTTGTTTTTCTTTAAAAAAATGCTTTTACAACAAAGAAAAATTAAAATTGAGAAAAATTAATATGTTTTTATTTCCATTTAAATTTATTTTAAATGCTTTTTAGTGTAGATATTTTAAAAAAGTATCACTCCTAATGAGCATCATAAAAATCTTATTGAACTAATATAACATATTTAAAGTTATACACCAACAGCAATTCATATTACATTACCATTGATACCTAACAAATATACAAAATTTGAAAAAAATCTATTTGATAGAAGTATGATGAAACTTGACACAAAATTTATCCTAAACAAACAAACAAGTAGAGTTTCTAAATTAAATACAAGCATTAAAAAAAAAAACATTAATTGCATCAAAAATTAATTAATTTTTTATTTATTATAGCTTAATAAATATTGTAATATTTTCTTTATTATCCTATTTTTGAAATATACTAAACTGTCTATTCTTTTAGAACATAAATTTTCTTAGCATATTTAAATAACTTTAAGGTATTTTTTTATATTTCAAAAATAAATATATTTTGACATTGTATAAATTTATACTATAATTTATTTGATATCAAACAATCTTTTTGGTGAATCTTTATTTTCTAAATTAAACTATTAGTTTTTCATATAATTATATTACTCCTCCTTTTATCAAAATTAAAAGTTTTCTAAAATACTATTTCATTGTTATATTTAAATATAAGTATGTTGTCTATACTGAACCTAATGTATTTAGAAAAGATTTGAATTCAGACTTTCAAGCTCACCACTGCCATCCACTTCATCTCCCCCAACCAATACACATGACAACTTAGTGTGAAAAAGATAAATGACCTTCAATATGTATAATTTATTCTGAACCAGCACTTATCAGTTGGTCCATATTCTCATCTTCCATACATGTATAATCAATGCTCAGTTTATATTAAGATATGAAAAACTTCAAACTTTAATGGATATGTTTCAATCTCCATCCTTCAACTCAGACATCCATATCATTAAAATCTGAAGATGGAATGTTCAAAGCCTTTGTTGATGCCAATTTTAATGTTATACTTTTGTTGACTTTGTCACTCTGACTTGTCACACATAGGACCTAAGTGATTGTTAGAAACATTGAAGTCTGAGTTCAAATCACTTCTAATTACAAAAGTTCAGTATAAACTATACTTGTATTTAAATATTACATATTCAACCTGTATTCTGCCCATTCCTTTTTAAAAGGACATATTAAGGCCCTATAGGTGATAGTCATTATGACTTATAGATATGTCAATAAGATTAGCATCAACAAGGCTTTGAGCATTCCATCATTAGATTTTCAATGATGTGAATGACTGAAGAGTTTGAGAGTAGAAAAAATTGAAGCCTGCCCACTAAAGTTTGAAGATTTGCTGTCTTCATATAAACTGAGTTCAGATTATATATATATATATTAACATAAATAAAGAGATCATTGATCCATTGTAACATAATTAAAAGATCAATAAGATCCGATCCAAGTATCAAAAATCCAAATATATTAAAATATCCAAAAATTCAAATATTATTACTTAATAAACAAAACAGAATTGTAGCTTTTATTTAAAATCAAAAAGAAAATAATTATTTAACCTGAGAAGTGGCTATTAAATAAAAGATCAGACTGAGTTATCAATCATATTATGGGTCATTGGATTAAATGAAACATACTCCTGGATAGTAGCTATATAGCCATAAGGTCATAAATATTAAAATGATGAGTAAAAATAAATTAAACATATTTCTATAATTAGATTTCTCAAGATATCACAATATCAATAATTATGAACAAATTATTAATAACAACTATTATAACTCATGTATATGGAAATCAAGTGAAGTGAGTACACTAGTAACTCAATAAAATATCTTCTTAGGTATACAGACAGTAAATTTTATCCACTTTCATTTCTTGGTTGGATATCAAGTACATGTCTAAGTGAACAACAAGTGAATATGGTCTATCAGGGCACCAACAGGTTAGCTGGACCTAGACAAAGTTATATTTATAACTTTTTTACATGTACCAAGTTTGAATCCCTTTGGTACCTTATTTCTTACAAAATGTATGATTTTGATTTTAGACCCATAGCACTGTATGCAATAATACTTAAGTAAACACCTAGGTAACATAAAACATCTTTAAACTAAAGTGGAATTCATTAGACAGAAATCAGTTCTTAGATCTTAACATAAGAAATGTGTTTCAATATTTTTTATAAGTTTTACTAGCTCAGATTATATTATTAATTTAGGATAGTAATTTACTCATCCTTGCATGAAATAGATGGTGGGATTGTGGTTATCATAATACTAAGAAATCACTAAATACTATGAAATCAATATTTATTTATGGCCTTTAAACATTTAAACAGCTCATTAATTAAAACGTGATAATGATGATGATGATGATTATAATGACAACGATAATGGTTTCAACCACAGCTTTAGGACTAAGCCTAATCATAAACCTAATTTTTATAAAGAAATTCATAATTATTGCTTAATTTTAATATATCTAATTGGAACTTAAATAGCTAATATTCACCTTGATGATGAATGATCACACTTAATAAAGACTACTCTTAATGAAATATATGCACCTCGTTTAATAAAATAAACTAATATTTATTGCTGCATTTCTAACATATACATAAAAATTTCTATATCTACATGAAAATTGATATTAACAATAACAACAGTAATCATAATCGACTGTTTTAAAATCATAACATTAATTTTAAATTCTTCCCCCTTTCCCGTAAATGTATTTCAAATTGGATGTCACATTGACCATGATTTTCACTCAAGAAAATGTCTCAAGAAAAAAATAATAAAAAAGATAAACACTTTTTTTTCTCTCTCTCTTTTCTCTTTCGCACACATACCTTTATAAATCTAACATGTGAAGTAGAATGATAAAAAATAAATGTTAGTAGAAGTGAAAGAGCAAGATTTCCTCTGAAATGCTATACTTTAAATGAAAACAAAATCTAATATTTTAATACCACCTATTTTTTTCTTTACATTCACACACAATTACATATATGCAACAAGTATTATATTATTATGTATGTGTGTGTTTTATCTCCATAATAACAAAAATTTTATTTAAAACAAAATAACAATAAGAAAAACATATGTTACATATTAATAACATTTCATAACTTTAAGTTAATAGACAATCATATGTTTATCATTATTAAGAAATTCCTGTTTTCAATTGATCTTTGTTGATTTAAAAGTTCTTTAAACAAAAATATACAACTTTATTGCTAAAGTTTTACTAAGTCTCTGATATCATAAAAATATATATATAAAATTATACTACCAGTTCTATTCTTTGTAGGACTTCCAATGATTCAAATTTATCTTGTTTAATGTCTATCTTTGGCAGCAACAATTTCCGTGTTTCTTTGGAACAATCTCTTTCTTGAGGTGTATAATTATTTGATGATGATGATCCTATTGATGTTATTTGCTTTAGTGGACAATTTGGAAATCATTATTTTAACTTTTCTTCTCTTCCTGTAAAGCATGATTTTTTTAGTGGATGAAGTACAGCATTTGTTTTCACATTTATCAATTTTCTGCGGTTTAAATTCAGTTACTGGAACAATTAATTGGACTTGATCATTTAATATTTATCAGTAGATTACTCTTTTCCTGCTCACCTTCCAATGCAGGTGAATGTTTTCTTCTTTCTATTTAAAAACATCTTATTTCTCTCGGTCAGTTGAAAGGTGTAGAATATTATTTTTCAGACATCTTTTCTTTCCTATATGATGCACTAGCTGGATGGTCTGGTCAACAGACAAGACATATATTAATTTTTCTTACCCCATCATCATTATATTTTCAACATTTAAGACTTGATATAAAAAAAATGATTTAAAAAAAAAAGTTATCTAGCAGAAATAAAAATGTTTGTCTGCTTTAGTTTCAATAATTTTTAAAAAGTCTCTCTAACAATAATATCAACTGGTTTTCCAGACTGCTTTTATATCCAATTTTAATTTCTATTTTTGACCAATTCGTTTTTAGATGGAGAGTGCAATCTTTTTTAGGAACATTAAAAAAAAGATCTTTTTTAGGAACATTAAAAAAAGATCACACACCTGGTTTCCAGACAAACTTTTAATGGAAAAAATAGTCTTAATCCTTTTTTACACCTATGTAACATCTCAAATTTGAGTTTTCTTTTGATCTTAAGATGAGACATTTTTAAAATTAGACTTCTCACCTCATCTCTAAGTTTTTTTTTAACAGAAAAACAACCCTTATAATACAAAATACAAAATTGTTGAGTAAAAAAAAATAATATAACAGATTTTCTTCTTTTTCTCTCAATATTTAATAAATGTACATTTATGACTATAATGTACACACACACTCATTCAACTCATTTAAATCTGACATAAAAATAATCTAATTGCTAGCTTAGTAATTATAACCCTAATATTTAAACTTAAATCATTAGCTTTTAATTTGAACTTACAATTATAGAAAAGCAAAAATAGAAGTATAGAATAAGATATCAAAATTGATCAAGCATAGATTAGTTTTAAAGACAGTTTAATATGTGTAATTTAAAAGTGACTAACTAAATAGCTTTTATAACACACACTGCCTATACATATGCATTATAACTTTATTTTTTAACAAAAAAATACCTATTAAATGTGTAACTGTTGCCCCACTCTCTCTCTGTCTTAAGCTTTTAGAACTGGATCTTGTAGGGTTTAAACTTGGATTTCCTACAGCTTCTTTAACTATATAATAATGTGATGATGATTTTTGTTTTACATTTTCTTTTATGCTCATTACTACAAATTTAGCTAATGACTAAATTGTAATGGCACAATATATATTGTACTGGTCAAAACATGTTTATCCTTCTCATATGACATGCAACTCCAAAATGTACTTCAAACCCAGCCAAGCCTGAGATTTAGATCAGGGACCAATCTGGATTCGAACCCACATCATAAGATCCAGATCAAACACCTAATCAATAACATAACATGGATGGCACATGAGAATTAATTTTTAATTTGGCCCACTAGCAGAGGAAGTGGAGAAAAAGGAATTTGAACTACTGAAGTAAGTTAGACAATAAAAATATAGTTTAATATAATGACAAATTATTATACATTATGACTTAATTGTATACATTAGTAAGTTCGTGAATGAGCAAGTGGTCTACCAAATGATAGATAATTATATATTGTCATTCATGCTATATTTTTCATATGCTCTTTTACTAATTAAATGACATATACTATAAATAAGCATACATCGTTGGTGGGTCCAATATTAAGATGCCAATCAATTATTAGAAAGAATTTACATAATATTTTTATTAACACTTTTATATACAGTTCTGAAACATGGTGACCAACATTATTTCAGGGAGCATTCCAAGATTCATTACAGATATACTACAAACTATTTTTATGCCATTGCAGTCATGAAAATAAATAAAATACATTTGAAAACATATTTGATTACATGACAAAATACTGAATGAAAATTCATTTAATTAGTGCTGGTAAGAAGAACACTTTATTTTCACCAAGGCCTATAGTCTTAAATTTAAAAATAAATTATGATGGTAGGATTGGATAATAAGATTGAAATAACATTATAAATTAATAAAGTTAATAATATTTGGCATTTATATATATATATATATTGAGCAGAGTTCAATTTTATTACAGCATTAAAATTAGATCATAAATAAAAGAAATAATAATACAAAGTTAGGGTGGTACTGACATAATGGTGAAGGACTAAGTGGAAAAGGTAGTTCTTCTGGATAAAAACAAAGTCTAAGATCCCCTTCTTGGGCAGTGCTTAGAGAAAAGTGGATAAGGCATGCCATGGACATCACTGATGTGTAGGCCTTTTATACAAAGAAAGTGGATAGGCATAGTGTGTGCCAGACTTACAGGAATCACTGCTAGAGGCCCTTTTATACAAAATAAATGATCCTGAAAAGGTCAACTATCCTCAGGACAAGGCTTGAGAAGAAATCTATAGGTTCAATCTTGTCACAATTCCCAGAATATAAGATTAGAAGCATGTAATATATATATATATATATATTAATGAAGATATGCCAAATGTCGGTAATGCAGTACAGATGGATGTCACTAATGACATGAAATAAGATTTACTGCTTTAAAAATAAATGACCCTAGTTTGAATGCCATAATTATACAGATAATGCACGATGCCACCATAATATATATATATATATATATATATATATATACAAGATTTTACTTAATAACTAAAATAGTAAAATATAGATTAAAATTTACCATCTTCCTTTTCTCCTGTTTAAAAATGTCTCAATCCCACCTTCACAGATTTTACAACAACTGAGAATATTTAAGCATATGTTGATTTAAGAGTATGGAAATAAAGTAAAAATAGCAGTTATATAGTAAACAAATAATAAGTCACCTTTTCAGAATTGAATAATAACATTTATAAAAGAAATAAGGTTTCAGAGTGTTAATTAGCCTATGTTCTGGATTCACCAGGTAGAATCCAGAAGAAAAAAAAAACATTTTTTTTCCACTAAAACATAAACAAAATGTTGACTTGTAAAAACAACCTGGGAATCATATTAATTAAAAGCTAGTCTAACTAATCACAAACTCTATTACCAAGACTTCTTCTCCTAATGTATCATTTAACTTTATTTTTAATATATAATATATAAATAATTCTCTCTCATATGCTCTAACTTTTTTAAATTTTGGTTTGGTCATTTATTTAGAGATATTTATTACTTTATTTTATATGTCTATTTTAGTTACTTATATGCCAATCTCTAGCAATCTGAAAAGTTAAATTTTGTAAATTCTTTTCTTTCTCTTTAAGTAAACCTTCATGAATCAAGGTTATTGATGTCCCCTTAAAACATAAAGCATTATTATTAAATAACAGCAAGCTTTTATTGAGCATTCCACAATTCTCCAGTCAGGATTTTACTTTAATTCAGGGCAGCAGAATATTCCAGCAGTGGAAGATGACCCACAAGGGTTGGGAAAAGCTTTCTACTAGATCATTTTTAAGATTTCAAAGCAGCATGGAGTCTAGTAGCTATCAGTTCTCTCAATAATAGCTAATCTGTTGGTGATTTAAAAATCAGGCCATATTATACTACTGCTCTGGGACATGAAGAATGCTTTCCATTTCTTATCTCTAGCTCAAACATAATCTTTAATCTAACATAAATTTTACATTTCTTTGTCCACTGTTTTTGAAAGATGCAACTGTTATGTTATCTATTTCGAGATTGGAAATAGATTTGACAAAATGTTTATAACAAATGTGCAATCGTTAATCTTTATCCCTATTTTATTTTAAGTAAAAACTTTAATTAAAAACACCTTCCCCAGATTAAAACAATAGTGTTCCAACCCTTTAATTATTTTTGGACAATTAACGGTTGCATCTTTCATCTTGGATTTTATAAAATATATAGTTTAATAGGAAAATCAAGCAATTTAAAAACAAACGGTTTAAAAAATGACATATAAAAAATATTTTTAAAAAATCAATATTTTGTTAGTATGTTTGCTCCTGTATATATATTTGAGCTGCA